>SJYO01030260.1:38553439-38818991 GCA_006410555.1 Capra ibex
CTTTCTCCTCTCACTTTTTCAACCGAATTTCGAGTTGTAAGTCTTTTGCTTCTAGTACCGTAGACCAGGGTAGTGAAGTACGCTTTATCTACCCCTTTGTCATCTTTGTCACAGTCTCAAATAAAAAACCCCGAGGTTTTAGTGACGTCTACCACTGACGTCGGCACTTTAATTTTCTGCGAATGAGGAACCTTCTTTTCAATACTGGTTGGATCTATCGTATAAGTTTTCGTCTCTGTAATGAAACGGCTGATTCCAGGCGGATCAGTTCCGATACCAAAAAGGACACCAGTACATACCTACACTCTCAACCTGACACTTCTTCCGACTCGCGGCTTCTTGACTACGCAAACTTGACACCCCAACCTCTTCTGAGAACTCTCAGGGAACCTGACGTTCCTCTAGGTTGGTCAGGTAAGACTTCCTCTAGTTGGGACCCTAAAGAAACCTTCCTTACTACGATTTCGACTTCGAGGTCATGAAACCTGTGGAGTTCGTTTCTCAACTGAATAACCTTTTCTGAGACTACGACCCTCCCTAACCCCCGTCCTCCTCTTCCCCTGCTGTCTCCTACTCTACCGACCTACCGTAGTGCCTGAGTTACCTGCACTCAGACTCACTTGAGGTCCTCTACCACTACCTGTCCCTCCGGACCGCACGACGCTAAGTACCCCAGCGTTTCTCAACCTGTGCTGACTCACTGACTTGACTTGACTTGACTAGTTGGGTGACGACCTCCTCCCGTACCGTTGGGTGAGGTCATAAGAACGGACCTCTTAGGGTACCTGTCTTCTCGGACCGCCCGATGTCAGGTACCCCGACGTTTCTCAGTCTGTCTGACTCCGGTGAATCGTGCCTACGTAATGGTTGACCGGACGGGGAGACACAGTCTCCAACTATAGATGCATAGGTAAGTAACAAGACTTTTGTCTAAAAGGGAATTTTATGTCTGTCCTCAGATATAACAACCCCAACAGATTCACAAAGTCCTTTGGACGTGACGAAGGCAGGTCCACAGTAGGTCGGGGGTGGGTGGTGGAGGACCCTCGGGACTCTGATAGGCCTAGTAGGTGGACGGATACCTTTGGGAGAGTTCAGGTCCGACCTTGTTCTGAAGCCCCAAAGAGTAGAAGTAGCACACAACTCGACTGCACTAGTCGTTTGCTCTGTCAGGAACGACATCCCTGTTTCGTTTGCGACATTTAGTTCCTTCGGTTTTGAGTCTTAAGCTTTAGAAACTCAAATATTATTATGAGTTTTTTCTCTTTCTCTTTTCTTTCCTTCTCAGAACTATCGATCTCCGATTCTTTAGTCCTTCCTGACCAGGGTAATCTTGTAGTGACAAATGTTTTGGTCGTGATACTGGCGCAGTGTGTTCCCAGACCCACTTCAGACGACCGGTTTTTCAATGAATACGTCTCGCCTCGACAGTGGGCAGGGTCCTCGACAGATGACTGCCCTTGCCCCCAGTGGTGCTGGCTCACGGTGCTAATTCGTAGTGACTCTCACTTCTGTGGGCGGTGGGACACGGAGTGGTATGTTCCACTGGGCTTTCTGTATCCCGGGGACGCTACTTAAGGACGGCTTTGCCAAATCGGACTCAGGTGAGGTCTATACTGAAAGACACACCTCTTTTGCCCGTCTCGCTGGTTTGATGTCTGGACGGACCTGAGACAGTTCTCTGTGGTGCAAATGTCTGTGTCCTCACTAGTTTATTGTTTTCCGGTCGTGTACTTTGAACTGACTCAGGACCAAACCTTTTAATTCATTTGCAGCGGTTCCGATACTTTCAACTTTTCAGCATTTTCTGCAAGAACCTTCTTGATCTCTTCAACGTGACCCCTGTCTCGTAATGTCCTATAATACGTTACTGACGACTAATTGGCCTGTGCTCTTAGAATCGGTAAAGGTATGTAGAAGGGGGTGCCGGCACCGCGGTGCGGGGCAGTGACGGGAACGGCCGTCGAGCCGAGTCTGTGTGCGACTCGCGTACACACGGTGGCGGGAGGACCCCGGGCGCCCGGCAGGAACTCTGGGACCCCGGGGGTGAAGCGAGAGGACCTTCTAGGACGAGTAGAATCGTCCGAGACGGAGAAGAAAGGGGTGTCACTGGGACCTGGCGCCCGTGGCCATGCTAGTGGGGGATCCGACCAAGATTACCCTGGTCAAGGAATTTGAAGGAGGTAAGAGCCGCTGAAACCTGAGAAAGACGGTCAGGAACCGTCCACTTAAATGGATTAAGTAATGTTCAACGAAGGAAGTCCTTTGGAGGGGACTGAAGAGTCGCGACCGACCTATCGGAGGACCACACTGGGATCGTGGGACGTGTAGGGACTCCCACATAAATAGGGGCACGACGTCGACCTGGACGTGACCTACTATCTAAGGTTCCACGTCTGTGGGGCAGTCGTGGCCGGGGAGGATCCGGCAGTCACTCGTGCCCAGTCCCCCGCGCCCACCGGTCGGGTGGGGCTCCCGTGGGGGAGTAAGGTCGAAGGACCGGTCGGCGGGGAACGCCAAACGAGTCGAGGACACTGTTCCCGAAGTGACACAGGTGTCCCCCGGTAAGGGAAAAGACTAGGTACACAGACGGAAGGCTAGTACACTTGAGACGTGGTGGACTGAAGATCTTCTTGCGTGGGGACTCGTACAGACTGTGGACTTCCATCAAGGCCCACTCGAGGGGACAGGGCCCACAAAGGAGCGACCTGTCACTCCGTACGGGAGGGAGGCAAGACCGCCGTCGAGACGATACAGGTGGGTACACCCCGTCTCGGTGAGGGACCCTGTGGAAGGTCCGACCGTCTCCCTGTCAGTCCACTAGTCTCAGTGGGTGGGGGTCCTATAGGTGAGGTGGTGGTGGTGGACGAGAGGGAAAAACATTTCTTTCGACAAAAGTTTATCGGGAGACGAAAGTACCTGAGTTCTAGGTCCCCACACAATACAGATATTTGTGTCTTTACACCCACGCGCCGCAACACACTAGACTCACTGAGGTCCGAGGTAGTGTCTTAGGACCGAAAAGAAAGATTTATCGGTGTCCGACTCAGAGTCTTAGTCCGATATATCGAGACGGACACCACTTACGGTCAGAGCGACCGAATGTGGACTAGCAATCTTGGATGAGGAAAGGACTGACTCTTGGTCTGTCATAAAAGGTGGGATCAGAAGGCCGTAGAGAAAACGTAAGAGATTGAGGAGGACGGTCACACAGTCACCGGTCGTACAGTCACTGATCTGGATGTTCGAGGAGTCGGGGACCGTTCCTAAGTAGACGTTTAAATTTGAGTAAATCTCGTTAATACGACAGTCTGGTGGAGGACCGGATAGAGTCTGGAGTCGAGGGAGGTGTTTGTACACGAGGGGAGAAGTACAGTTACCTAGAGAGAGGCGCCGTCTCGGACCTAGACGTCCACCGGACTCCTCCAGAGGAAAGAGACTCCGAGTGTGGGAGGATCCCCGAGACCAGGGTGACTGATTCGAAGTGGACGGACTAAGGGGTACTGGGTCGGGGAAGACCAGAGGCGGAGTCCAAAAAACCCGTCAAGTCCATACGTTCGGGTCGGGACCTGTCAGGGAGGACCTCGGACCCCGTCCGTCCCGTCACCTCGACTGACTCCTGTCACTGGGTCATGGCACCCGTGGGGATGCTAGTGGGGGATCCGAATCGAAGGGACCCTCGGACTGGTACTTGGGATCCTTTCCTGTGTTCCGTTCGTCTTCTCGGTGCAAGTCAGTGTGCGATCGACTCTCCGTCTAAGCCTCACTCTCACGTCACGGGAGGGTGAGCTCACATACGTCCCGTCCCGAGGTCTCCCGTCTCGGGGGGAGGAGGCGGTCACGGGTGGGTGTCGACTCGTCGTGGGGACCCGGACCGTCGGAGTCACGTGTGACCAAGGTCGTCACAGTCTCGTCGACTCGAATCCGACGACCTTGGTCTCGTCCACACAGAGAGACAGGGTCACCGGTCCACAGTGACTCTTAGTGGGTTTGTGGTCGTCGAGGTGATCCGGGGTCGGAACGACAGACATTTACCCCCGTCCTAGGACCAGTGAAGCACCTCACAAGACTCCTGAGTCGCCCGATTACCTGTGTGGACCGGGAGTCACGGACCGTGTGTAATCTACTTGTGGTCGATAGTGCTAGAGACTGTACGGTGTGAAGTGAAAATAGTGAATGTGATTTAGGTATACGAACGAAGAAGTAGTGGTAAGTAACGAAAAACGTTGGAAACCAGAGAAGGTGTATACTTCTACCTTAAAAGTGGTGTGAGGGTTGAAATTATTTTATTGACTTCGAGAGGGGAAGGGGTTTCTCCGTAGTACCGTAACACCGACTGGTTCGATGCCGTATTTGCGTAGGAGAGAATCTCGAGACGTCCGGCTCTGAAGGGGCGACACCCCCGATGAGTCCACAGTAATAATACCCCCGGAGACAAAACTACAACTACCTACTTGACGTCAGTCTTGAAATAAGTTTTGTGTCGACCAACTACGATTGTCTATGTACTATATGTCCATACAAAAGGACAAATTTTTCGGGACCTACCTTTTAAGTTTCTCCTCACACACCGTCGACGTAGGTGTCTATTGGTGCCGAGGGTGGTGTGTTGTGTCTCCCAGACCCACAATCGTAGAAGGTCCCCTTTTTGGTCCGCAGAACAAATACTTGGTCTTTGCGTGTACAGGGCTCGTGCACGAGACCTGTTCAATAAAGTGGTAACAGGTAGACAGCGGAGCTCACAAGACGAGACTCGACTCTTCCAAACTGCTGTCAACCGGAGCACGAGTCCCCCCTCGAAGGCGAACCCTCCGTACGAGAGAAGGTCCCGTCGGAACCTCGTCGGTGTCCTCGACGAGTTTGGGGTCTACCTTCAAGGGACTCCCGGGTATCTCGGCCCGTCTCTTCTCTTGTGTCCTACCTCACCGACGGCGCCGCCCCTTCACTAGGTGTTCCAGGTGGGGCGTTGCTGTCACCCTAGAACCCACTCCGTCTACGTCTCCCCTTGTCTCTTGGTCTCACCCACTCCGGACTACAGACCCGTCGTCGTCGTCCGACTAAACCAACCTCCTTTCCCTCGAAACCGTCTTCCTCCCATCGACCCTACCGTCTAGACCGGGCCCTCCTACCCAGAACCGAGTCCCGCCTCCGTAGAACGAGTCGGATGTGTCTCATGAACTGTCTCGGTCCTACATGGCGTCCGTAGAATGTCCGGGGTGCCCTGCCGCCACTCGTACCGTAACATCTCGTCCTGCAGAAGACGTCCCGCTTGAACTTACCCTTCTTGAGGGTTCACCCCTCTACCGACTTCTACGATCGTGTCAACAACTCACCTCTCTAAAAATTTACAAGTGTCTTTATCTATAAAAAAGTTCAAGTAAATGGATTTTGTGACACTTTCCTCTGAATTGAGTAACTTAAACTCCGAATCCTCTCTGTCCTCCCACCGTGGTGACGTTGGTCTTCACTGGTCTTTTTATTAATGAAAGGAGTTTACACGTGTCAAGTTAGGTAAAGGGTCTGACAAATTTCTGGACTCCTATATAAGATTTTACATTGTCGAAGACCCAACGTCTGGTAAGTTTTACTTCAGGACATTATGAAAATCTCACATATTAAATTACTTACCGAATTAGTATTATATGTCTTATGGATGAAGAAGTGACAAGTCACCACATCTGACAATGTGTTACCAAACACCCCAAAAAAACCAGTTACTTCTAGTGCTAGAAGCGTCCTCTTAAGGTTCTTCCGGGGTCGGGGGCACCGTTGTGACGGACCACCTCTGAGCACTAAAGGACTACCTCGTCCTCAGTCTGGGAAGGTACCGCAAGACCTCCCGTCTCCCAAGAAACAGGGTGTGACTTCTGAGCTGTCCTGTGTGTGGGATCAGGGGTCCGTGCGTGATGAAGTCCAGAACAGAAGACAAGAAGTCCTACGTACTTGTACTCGACGTCAATGCAATACTTTTGTGTTGTAGAGTGCCCTCGGTTTCCAAGGACCACGATGTCGAAGACATGACGTTCGGAGACTTAAGACCGTACTTCTGCCCTGTCATTAGTTTAGGAAGTTTATGTAATCCGCGTAACTACACCTGTTACGAGTCAGAGGGACTTTAGTACGGTCCTGGGAACACCAGACGAACCTCTGAAGACACCGTAAAGGTGTCTGGAGACGGTTCGCTCCCTACCCCCCGATGGGACCCCGACTACCTCTCCTCTGTCGTTCGGGTAACGGGGGGTGGGGGGCGAGATCGAGGACCAAAGGAGCCTCATAAATGTAGAGATCAAACGAATGACGTGACTGGACCTTTTTCCAGTACACTCGGACCGATCTATGGGAGAGTGCTATGATTGAGAGTCTCGTCTTTCTGTGTTGTCTGTCTTTGGCAGACCCGGAACCAAAGGAGACAGTCGTACTTCCACTATTATCGTTGGAAACGAGGCCCCGAACCATCTAGCACACCGTTCCGGGGACTTCGTCCCCGTAGACGTCCACGGTCCCCGGTCACGGAGACCAGGGGGGGCCGAGGCAGGCCTAAGGAGAGTCGCCCCCTCGTCCGCACGACGTGTCTGTGGGTTCAAACCGTCGTGGTCCGGTCCAAAGGGTGGTCCAGTCGGACACCGACACTTGTCTTCGCGGAAGACATGCTTAGACTCTTCGTAAATGTGATTGTCCGACGTACGTCTCCTGCCCGAATCCAAGTGTAAGACCTTGTTTAAGGACTTCAGTCTATCCTCCACACCCTCTTCCCGAACCCACCTCCAAATTCCTCTGAAAGGAAGATCCTACGGGTCGGGTCTGGACGACGACGGAACAAGGAAAAGTGAAAAAACGAGGGACATCCACGGAGTCGACTTAGCAGTACCGCAAACAAAGACACCTGTAAGGGGTCTGTCTTGACCACCCTCTCGGGTGTCGACGGTGTAGGGGAGAGGTGTCCGAGGCACTGGCACACCCAGTAAACGTCGCGTTATGCCCTCTACGTCTCAGACTGAGAGGTCGGGGGTACTCCCGGTCTGTCTCGGTACTGTTTCACGTTGTCGGTGGGTTCACATTTCACGTCGTGGTGACGTGTCAGTCACTCTGGGGTGACTGTATTCTTTCGTACCTAATTAGTTAGACACTGGTTTCTCCGTTCTTACATGTTACCTCTTGTCTGTGAGAGAAGTTGTTCACGACGACCCTTTTGACCTGTCTGTGTAGGTTAAAGTAAATCTTGAGAGATTGTGGTATGTGTTTTTATTTGAGTTTTACCTAATTTCTCGATTGATCTTTTGAGAATCTCCTTTTGTATCCGTCTTGTGAAACTGTATTTAACGTCGTTAAAGAAAAACCTAGGTGGAGGATCTCATTACTTTTATTTTTGTCTTATTTGTTTACCCTGGATTAATTTGAATTTTCGAAAACGTACCGTTTCCTTTGGTATTTGTTTAGCTTTTCTGTTAGATTTCTTACCTTCTTTTATAAACGTTTACTTCGTTGACTGTTCCCTAATTAGAGGTTTTATATGTTTGTCGTATACGTCGAGTTATATTTTTTTTGTTTGTTGGGTTAAATCTTTTACCCGACTTCTACATTTATCTGTAAAGAGACTTCTTCTGTGTCTCTACCGGTTCTCCGTGTACTTTTCTACGAGTTGTAACGATTTATAATCTCTTTACGTGTAGTTTTGATGTTACTTAATAGTGGAGTATGGTCAATCTTACCGGTAGTGTTCTGTCAGATGTTTGTTACTTAGGACCTCTCCCACACGTCTTCTCGTATGGCAGGATGTGACTACGACCCTTACATCTAACCACGTCGGTGATACCTCTTTTCATTACGTGGGGTTACAAGTATCGTCGTGACAAATGTTATCAATTCTGTACCTTCGTTGAATTTACAGGTAGTCGACTACTTACCTATTTCTGCGCCATGTATATACGTGTTGCGTCATAATGAGTCCTTATTCTTCTTGCTTTACTACGTAAACGTTGTCGTACCTACGTTGACCTCTAATAGTATGACTCACTTCATTCAGTCTCTTTGTGTTTGTAGCATACTACAACGAGTATTCACCTTAGATTAAAAATTTACTATGTTTACTTGAATAAATGTTTTGTTTTTGGCTGAGGGTATAAAACTTTTGTTTATACCAATAGTTTCCCCTTTATACCCTCCTCCCTATGTAATCCTCGAACCCCGAGTGTGTGTGTGTGTAACGATATCAGTTGTTCTTGGCTGACATGTCGTGTCCCCTGACATGAGTCACCAGACATTATTGGACGTGCCCATTTCTTGGGCTTTCTCCTACTTATAGACACATACAGATTGACTTCGTGAGACGACACGTGGACTTCGAGTGTTTTATGGTATTTAGTTGATGTGAAGTCATTCTACAAACTTTTCTGGACTTTGATTTTTTATTTTATTCTTTAATGTTTCGTGTATAATTGAATCTTGAAGTTTACGAGCTGATTAGTAACCTCTAGTCAAAGGTACCTCTACAGTCCCATTCTTGGATCATTTACAGTATAGTCCAGTTCAATTATTGGGAACACAGAAACTGTGACCATGAAACTACAAGTTTCACTCGTAAATCTTATTAAACTTTTCATAATTTGTCAGGGAGGTCGAATGTAATACTTTATAGGCAATGTAGAGATAGTGGATTTTTGTAGAGTCCGAGAAGACTTCAATAAAAATATAAGTGGGAAGTAATGGAAACGTCCTCATTGGTCGAGATTGTGGATAGTATGAAGGGGTTAGGAATCAAATTTTTGAAGTGAAAGGTAGTACTTTAATAATAAAATTTGGTATTTTCTTGTTGTCTTTCGGTCCTCTCTTACTCTTTACTTTCAAGTCATAGTATTTCGGTTAAAGACCAACGAACCTGAGTTCAGGGGTCTACCTTCTATTCCAAGCCTGTCTGTGTCCTTCCATCCCTTCGACAGACCCATACATACCTGTACGTGTGTGTCGGTGTCTGACCTGTGCCCCTCTGTCGCTGGTTCCGCGAAAGATGAATAGAGTGTCCGACAGACGACGGAAATTTAGTTCTGCACAGCTCCCGTCTTCGGTGACCTGAACTTACCTGCCACTGGTGGCCCGTCCCGGGCGACCTGAGACGTGAAGGGGACGGTCCGCCTCGAGTGACAGCGACTGGCGTCTGTGCGTGGGCAGGACAGGAGACGAGAGGTGTGGGCAGGTGAGCGGACAAGACAGGTCAGAGGGTCGGCGTACAAAGAAGACAGTAGAAAAATAAAAACTTCACGAAAATCACTCTCCGACTGTCGTCTCCTACCTCGTCCTGCGGCCCGTGTTCCGCGGCAGGGACTCCTCGTCGGTGTCGGGTCACTCTCGTGCCTGACGCTTGTCTCGTGCGGGAGGCCCTCCTGACGCTCCTCGTGTCCCCGCTGTCGCCCCCACCCCCACCCCCGCCCGCCGGCGGACGACCCCTCTTGCCCGGCCCCCCACTCCACTCCGCGGCGTCTCCTCCCCGGGACCTCGGCCACAAGCCCCAGAAGGTCCGACAACCCCTTCTCCTCTAAGTCCCTTTGCTTTGGCTGACTCCGACACCACGCACAAGTCCTTCATCGTGCAGCGGGGTCCGCGACCCTTACACCCCTGTCCTTCCCACATGGACTCAGTCCCAGCCCCGTTGTCGACTATTAGGGGCATTCGAGTAGTTCGGACATGACACACGGTCCTTGTTTCGGTTCGTGTGTCACTAAGGTACACCCTTCACACTGAGAAGGGTACACTAGAAGGATTCCTCGGGACAATCGCGGTGAGACGCCTAATCTCGGGGTCCGTTTCTCGTCCCGAAGTGCCCGGTCTCTGACACCTCCTGTGCGACAGGGGTCGCACACGGGGGTGGGGCGGATGTCCAGTCCCTCCGTGAATCGCCTAGAGGTCCGTGACTTGACCCTCTAGTCTATGGTCATGGTCAATCCATCGTCCGTACACCCTCCTTCCACCGGACTCCGGGCACACCATCCACCCTAAGGTCTTGACGGCGCCCCGGACGTTCGGGTGTCCTCTACCCCCTCCTCCTCACCACTTCCCCCGTCCACCCCTCCTGTCGTCAACCGACCCTCCCACGTCGGACCTGCCCGGGACTGTACGACGCTGTCCCCACACACCACGACCCCCTCCCCCGGGTACGACCCCCTCCCCCGGACACGACCTCCTCCCCTGGGACACGATTCCCTCCCCGAGGTCCCTCCTGTCCTCAGTTCTCTCCTTCGTCCTCTTCTCCGTTCTCCGCGTCTGGAGACCTCTCCAGGACCCCCGACCCTCCCTCCTCCTCCGACCCGTCCCCGGGACCCGTAGGCCAGGTGCGGGTGTCGTGGACGAAAGGAAGTCTTGGAGCGGACCGACAGAACGAGATCCTCGTCTCTCTAGGACCGCTCCGGCACGTGTGACCCGTCCCCACGGACCTAACGGTCTGTCTACCCCTGTGCCTGTGTCGACCTCTTCGTGTCGTCCCTCAGGGCTCCCGTCTCGGTTCCTGTCCTCTGTCCGAAGTCTGAGTCCCTTCGCCACGAGTCGAAGGACGTTTAAGTCCAAGGTTTTGCAAGTCCTTTTAATCAAACCGTCGATGGATTTGCTTCCATCTTTGTGGTACCACTCGAAACTCGGTGCACCGCATCTGTGTCGTTACAGTGTCCACCAAGGTTCGTCCTGGTCTGTCTCACGTCCCCATCCACCCGCCTCGATCCTGGCACCCGCCTCGGCCCTCGATCCGGGGCCGCCAGGTTGAGTCCGGTCCGCACGGGGACGGCAGTGGGCAGACAGAACGGGTCTCGGGTGGCCGAATCGGAGGGCGAGACGAAATGTTTGATGTGTGCGGCCAAGTCCCTCCTTTCCCGTTGAGCCGAGTTGTTCTCAGTCTTTAACGCCGAGACGACAGTTGGACCCAAAGGTCCGGAGTTCCAGTCCGAGGAAAACGAGAAGACAAGGATATGAATAATTGTGATTTTGAGGGACGAAAGTTGTCGTGTAAAAAACACACAAAACTAATGTGCTTTCAGACAAAATAAAGTCAATGTTATCATATATTAAATCGACAAGTAACATGTACTAATTTTGTGTAGTCAAGTCAAGTCAGCGAGTCAGAACAGACTGACAAACGCTGGGGTACTTAGCGTCGTGCGGTCCGGAGGGACAGGTAGTGGTTGAGGGCCTCAAGTGTGTTTGAGTACACGTAGCTCAGTCACTACGGTAGGTCGGGAGAGTAGGAGACAGCAGAGGAAGAGGACGGGAGTTAAGGAGGGTCGTAGTCCCAGAAAAGGTTACTCAGTTGAGAAGTGTACTCCACCGGTTTCATGACCTCAAAGTCGAAGTCGTAGTCAGGAAGGTTACTTGTGAGTCCTGACTAGAGGAAATCCTACCTGACCGACCTAGAGAAACGTCAGGTTTCCTGAGTGTTCTCAGAAGAGGTCTTAGTGTCAAGTTTTCGTAGTTAAGAAGCCACGAGTCGGAAGAAGTGTCAGGTTGAGAGTGTAGGTATGTACTGGTGACCTTTTTGGTGTCGGAAGTGATCCTGTCTGGAAAAAACCGTTTCATTATAGAGACGAAAACTTATACGACAGATCCAACCAGTATAGAAAGGAAGGTTCCTCATTCACAGAAAATTAAAGTACCGACGTTAGTGGTAGACGTCGCTAAAACCTCGGGGGGTTTTATTTCAGACTGTTCAAACTCGTTTATATTCGTGACTAAAAGTTTGACTTATCGATTTTAATAACTACTTCGTCTTGTCAATCACATTCTACACAAAGTAATTCTCTGTACCCCGACGTCCAGTTGTCTGGGTCCTACCTTCAAGTCACCTACACCCACCACAAATGACACCCCTGCGGACCGTTTTAGAAATTATGTGACTTCGAACCAGTGATTTCCGGTCTCTTTATAGTTAAATCGACGACTCAGTTTAACTAAATGTTTATGGTGTCTTAATATCGTTCCATTGATAATTTTACAGAATCTTACTGACAAAAATGAAGAGGCGATCGTGAGTGACAAGAGGGTCCCACTCTGACGAAGTCCCGCCAGTCGGGCAGACCCTCCTTACCTCTTGTCACGGCCTGGCCCTTTAGGGGCGTAGTCTGGGTCCCCCGACGGTCGGTCGTCGAGGTCGACGCGTCTACACCCGCACCCCGGACCTCGTCCCGTACGTGTCGGTACCCGGGGGTCCGTTCAGTCCTGACAGAGACGGACTGGTGTGACTACAGTGGTGTGTGTCGGCACCGGGTCAGGAACCCCGACAGGAGGTCTTGAAAGGGCCCTCGAGTCCTGTGGGGGTGTGGAGTGACTACTGGGTCCTGTGGGGGTGTGGAGTGACTACTAGGTCCTGTGGGGGTGTGGAGTGACTACTGGCTCCTGTGGGGGTGTGGAGTGACTACTGGGTCCTGTGGGGGTGTGGAGTGACTACTGGGTCCTGTGGGGGTGTGGAGTGACTACTGGGTCCTGTGGGGGTGTGGAGTGACTACTGGATCCTGTGGGGGTGTGGAGTGACTACTGAATCCTGTACTGGGTCCTGTAGGAGTGGGGAGTAACTACTGGGTCCTGTGGGGGTGTGGAGTGACTACTGGATCCTGTGGGGGTGTGGAGTGACTACTGGATCCTGTACTGGGTCCTGTGAGGGTGTGGAGTGACTACTGGATCCTGTACTGGGTCCTGTGGGGGTGTGGAGTGACTACTACGTCCTGGGGGGTGTGGAGTGACTACTGGGTCTTGTTGAGGGTGTGGAGTGATTACTGGGTCCTGTGGGGGTCTGGTGTGACTACTGGGTCCTGTGCTGAGTCCTGTGGGGGTGTGGAGTGACCACTGGGTCCTGTAGGAGTATGGAGTGACTACTGGGTCCTGTAGGGGGCGTGGAGTGACTACTGGGTCCTGTGGGGGTGTGGAGTGACCACTGGACTCCAGAACTGTACCGGTCTTCCTGTCTTCCTTTCCTGTCAGAACTCAGTGGTCACACGAGTCTCCGTTTCCCTTTAGTGGTCTTCGAGAATTCGTCCCTCCTGTGTCCTACTTAGAGTCCTCCTCTCTCTTTAAACTTTCACCGCAGTTCCCTTCGACTCACACACGATCTGGACTCCGGTGTAGACTTCTCGAACCAAGGACTCCTACGAGGTGGCACCGAGTCCTCCCTTCCACTACCCTCTTGACCCGACACTATTCCTGGTCAGAGAGGTGGCCCCAGGAAGATCCCAACCCCCCCGTCACAGGCCGTGACAGACCTCAGGTTCCCACCACGCTTTGTAGGACGGTTGACGTCCTGTTGAGAAGAGGGTGTTTCTTGACGGGTTGAGTGTTGGGATTGTCGGACTACCACCTCTTGACGAACGAGGGAGTCAGACCTAGTCGGAGGACGCTGTAAGAGTCCTCGGGTTACGGAAGGACTTTGGGACCAAGGTATAAATATTGTTTTGGTCAGACAGACGTAAACCTCTTGTCGACATCCTTTGTGTATCGTAAATGACCCCTGAGGTTGGGGAGGTTGTACGTGTACACACTCAAACGTCCGGTTCAGGGGTACTGAACCTCGGGTCTCGGGAGTGGTTCCGACCAGGTCGTGTCGACGACCCGGTCCTTCGAGACCAGGTCCTGCGGGACGTAGGGGTCTCGACGTGTCTTTTGGGTCGGAACACGCGTCCGGGACCCCGAGACGACGAAGGTGGGGTACCTTCCAGTGTTAATTTTAAGTTTCAATTATCCTTTCATCGGTCCGACAAAAACCGTTAAAGCCTGTTCCTGGCAAACGAGGTGAGGTGACGTCGGAAGCGGTTCGTCACTTCGTATCACCCCACTGTCGTGAGTCTCCCCACCGGTTCCTCGTACCCCCAGTCGTTCCGCCCCGACCTGAGACAATGTCTTGGTCTTGGTCCGACTGAACCGGGGTTTCGAGAGGACCGACTCGTTCGAGCACCCTTCTGTCCTGAGTCCAGTGTCCGTTCGTGGTACCTGGTCACAGTGCGGCGGGGTTGGAGTCGAGGCTCGCCACCCTCCGGCTAGTGGAGACGCGGGGGAGGAGTGGAGACCATGGTCACAGAGGGAAACTTCTCTGCCCGCGACCTAATCGAGAAGTACGGGAGTCGGGACACTAGACCCAAGAGGGTTTCCGACGGTGTCGTGACCTTGTTAGAAAGGGGGTCGAGGGTCCCACTGTGACGTTAGGGGGAACTTCCCCCTACACGTCAGTTCCCTCCCTACCTGTCTGTCTCTGACCCCTTTGGCCGGTGTGCCAGTGGCACGGCGTTCGGTCCCAGTGCGCGTTGCCAGTCGCCGGGTCTCCTTCCGGAAGTGAAGGCGGATCTCCTGCTCTGAGGCGAAAGAGACTACGAACGAGGAACTTATGGTCTCATTTTGTTCCTGTCCTTTTACGGGGCCGCCTGAACGGGTCTACGGAGAGTTCCGAGGGAGAGAGAGGAGACCTGAGACCTGTGTGATGGGACCGACGTACGAGTCTCGTCACCGAACCCAGGGCCCCGGTTTGGGACCGTGGGGTAACAGACACTCGGGAGTGCGCCCCCGTCGGGTGCACAGTGGAGAGTGGGGAGGATTGTAGGAGTGAACAAGGGTGGACCCCCGAGCTCTGCCTCAATCGGAGGACGGGACCTCAGTTCGAGACCGGGCACGAGGGACACCAGGGGAGACACGGGGTCTCGAAGCTCCACCTGAGACTTTGAGTCTCGTGTGTCGGAACCCCCGGTCAGGTGAGGGTCAGGGGCGGCACTGGGGATCCGGGATGGTAGTGACGTCAAAGAGCGAGAGGACCTGTAGGACAGGACTGTCGGAAAGGACGGGTCCTTGTAGACTGACACACGAAGGTGGATCAAAGACTACAGCTCAAATATACCTAGGGTCCTCCGACGAGGTTTCTTGGGACCAAACCTCATTGACCACGGGGGCTTAGAGCGTTTTGTGCAGGGCGGTCGGGGGAGGGACCCGGGGTCGACAGACGGTGGGTGGAAGACTCAAAGCGAATTGAGACAAGGACCTGCTAGGGACGGACCACTGAAGGTTCCTGCCACTGCGGTCGCTATGGAAGGGTGTACCTCGTTCCGACGAACGACAATAATGCCCGAGTCAGATTACCGACTATCCGCACTTACTGCCGTAGTCCTGCCTTTACTCCCGAATCTGGGGGAGAGACGCAAGAGTCCGTCTTGGAATCGGGTCGTGGTTCAGGACGGGTCGTGTCGGTGTGCCCTCGGGAGGCCACACCGGGGGACACCATCTGCCCTCTGCTTTCTCACTTCGTAGGAGTCCCATCCAGTCCCGGTGCGTCTTCTCCTCGCTCTCCAGCCTGTCTTGAGAGACACTGACGTGCGTCCCGCGTCCCCAGAGCCCTCACCCCCGCCCCCGCCCCACGTCTCCGCCGGGACCTGTACTGGGGGTGTGTTTCCAGTGTGACGAAATAAATTTCGGAGGTGTTTTTACCTTGTTAAAAGAGGTCGTTTTCTCCGTCCTTCTTTTTCTGTCCTAATAAAATTATTTATCTATTTTCTCCAATACACACTCAAACTACTTCGTTTCACCTAAGGGACACCCACTGTCGTAAAAGAAAAGTCTTAGCGGATTTTGGAAGGGATCAAAAGTCCTATCAGACGGGAGACGAGCGGCGAAGCGGGTAGAGGTCCTGTAGGACCGGGTGGTCCAGGGACGGGACAGAGCACGTCGTCGCTCACACCTGCGCCGAGGGGGGCGGGTCCCGGTACAGAAGGGACTCCGGGAAGTGAGAAGGGAGAGACGGGAAGTCTTGGCCGAGGAGTAGAGGAGGTCCCGGTCGGGACGAGGACCAGGTGTAGGGTACCCCGATTCCGTAAAGACGGGTGTCCTTTCCAAAGGAAGACGCACAGATTCATGACGTGGTCGGTGTCCCGAGTCCTGTTCAGACACGTCGTCCGTCTCGTCCTCCCCGTCTCGTAGACGCCGCACGTCAAAGACGAAGATCGTCACTGCCACGACTCATCGACGTCATCAACTTACTTATCTGTGTAAAAAAAATTTCAATAACAACGGAAAAGGACCGAGTTGGGGTGACTGTACCGTTGTACTAAGGACTTTTTTTTTTTACGGGAGGTCCCCAAAATGGACCAGACAGGTGAGGACCGGTCTATCTCCGACACTCTTTGACGGGTGTTTTGGTAGATGACAGAGATGAAAAATTTATCCCCTTCCTATAAAGAGATTTACATGACGAGTGTACTTAAGACACGTTCTTAAAGAGGGAGGGGCTCTCAGACCTCTCGCCCGTACGAGAGACACCAGCCCCGGTGTCCCCGAGGAATAAACACGGGACTGCCGGACCTGCGAGTCTTAGGTTAAATAAAGCCCAGTATCTTTTACAGAAGTGTTTATGTGTGGACTTTACGACTGCATTACGTAAGACTGACCCGAGAAAATACTTGACTAGGACGAGTTCAGTCTCATATACGGACGGCACATAGACCTGCTGGAGGACTTATTACTCTGGGGAGAAGAGGACTGCAGGTACGTAAAGTAGTGATTGGCTCCGAGACTCAGAGTCGTGTCCGACACACTCAGGAGGACGTACTTGTATAAGGTAGGTTTCTGTCCTCTCACTCTCTTTTACTGGAAGACAGAGGTCTTGGAGGACGGTTTCCGTAGGCGTCGATTACCCGGGACAGTAGGTACTTCTTATTTATCTAAATAATCAAATGAGTCGACCTTTTACGAACGACCCTTGACGGTCACCAGTAGACCGGTCCTTAAATTAAGTATAAAGGACAGTGGTACTTCGATTATACCCGACGCTACACCGATAAGTTTATGACGCTATAAAAGTACGGGAATTTCGTTTTCTTGGACTTTTGTGTCTCCGAGTCCCCCGTCTCCAGAACCCCCTTCACTTTGTCACCACTCTCAATCGGTAAGTAATTTCTCACCTGCGTCAAGGATTTTTTACTCTACGTTCGTCCTTGCGTTCAGAGGAGACTGACCCTCGAAGGACTGACAAGAGCAGTGATCCGACAAAGAGAGGACAGTGGGGGACTTAGACACCTGTGTCCCACAGGTGCAGTCTGCGATAGGACGTACCCAGAAAACGACCTGTTAGACTCAGATAAACTCTAATTAGACTCAGATTCTAGTATAATAGAAACTGACAACGAAAAGAAAAATACAAAATATCGTAGGTCGTGTTTTATCCATCTCCGTCATGATTAAAAAATTCGTGAAAAGGGTATAAACTCTTAAAATTTATGAAATAAGAGAGATGATGAGCCTTTCATGTGGTAATAAGAAATTTTTCTAGTTTCTCGAATAAAAAGATAACGTCTTAATTACTAGTATCCACTATTTTATTAAGATTTAACCGACTTTATATATTTCCTCTAATAGTGATATTGAAAGGGTACGTTTGTACCGTGACAAGTACAAGACTACTTATAGAAAGAAGGTTATAAAAGATACATATGTATCTGCGAATGTAAATGGAAGATGTTTTCATTCCATTACAACGAATACGATAAAAAGTCGGATTAATTGTATTCCAACGTATATTAAGGAGAGATAACCTCGGGTAGAAAGGAGTGTGTATGAGTAGTATGTGTGCTGAAATTCACAGGTGACTTGCGATGCATGACCTACCTACTTTCGAATACATTGGTCAAGAGAAACTACCTTGTAAGTGGTACCGAAGATTAAAGAACGACAATGTTTTTGTTACAAAGACGTGTATACAGATTCACATAATCAAATCGAAAAAAGTTCTAAGGTATTTATAGGTCACTTTCGAAAGACAAAAAATGATAAGGTCCACGACCCCAAGTCTCCACTTGTTCCTCAAATGTAAAATATAGAGAAGTTGTATTTAGACGTCTTCATCTTAAGGATAGAGTTCCCAATACGAATGAAATTTGACGGTGTGACTTGTATTCCCTACTAATTACATACATGTATATAATGTACATGTGTAGTTTGTATGTAATTTGGTCACTCTCTGACGAGCGACGTCGTAGTCGACCCGAGTCCTCTCCAGGGCCCCCCCGACCAGGGACCTCCTTCCATCCGAAGTGGGTGCCTCCCAGACTTCCTCCCCCTGGGACATAGTCCACCAGGACAGTGTCGAAGGCATGTCGGGACAGGATCGTCCTCACGGTAGAGGAAAATTGTCGACACTAGGTGGGTGAAGCGGCGGCTCTGCTCGTCAACGTAAGAAAAAAGACATAGAGCTCCCGGACCTTCCGGACCAGTGATTATTCTGTCAGTAATCACGGGCGTTCCCAGACGTCCTGTACGTCAGGACGGTGCTGACGGAACTCCACCCCACAGGACCCGACAGGGTCCTGACGCCACAGGAAGTCGAAGGACCACTACGAGACTCTCCCTGTATTTCGTGTCTGGGTCCTGAACCCTCCAGACCGAGCTGAGACTATGGGTTCTCGGACTAAAGGCTTTGTGTCGTTCCTCCGAGTACCCCACTCCTCTGCCGGGACCACGGCGGAGTCCGAACCCAGGACCCCGTCGCTCATTTGGACGCGGGGTTCCTCCGACGGGGGTGAGAGTCACGGGCCGTGGACCCCGGGGTACCCCGGGGGTGTGACAGGGAGACGTTTCACCACAGGTAGGAATTTCACTCGATAATTTAATCTATTGTCAAAACGCCACCAAAGTTGTTAGATAAGTAACGAAAGTACTGTATTACAGAACTATTGTGTTTTCATCTCGACGACTTCGATTTGCTCTACTTATTGATATCCTAGTATTCGTGAATCTCCACTTGACTCAAGTCTGGAGACTCGGGTCAGCTACGTTTACGAGGCCACCCGCAATGTCCTACCTCCCTTCGAATTAAAAGTCTCGACGCCAGTGCGTGTCGTCCTTGCCTACGGAGGGTCTACAGGAAGCCTTCATTTGACCTCGTTTGCCTCTAGAAGTTCTAGGGGTGACAAAAGTGTTACTGAGAATATTGGAAAACGAGTCAACAGGACCTTTCCTACTTTTGGACCCGGCCTTGTGCTCCACTGGAGGACTAATCCCCACACCGCAACGGAGCCAATGACTGCACGTCTGCACGTGTGTCCGACCCCTCCACCGCCCCGGCAGGGCCCCAAAACTGCTTCCCCGACACGACCCCTCCGAGTCGGACCGGAACCCCGGAGGGGGTCAGTAAGGGTAGAGTCCAGGATAGGACGAAGCAGTCCGACACTACTCCCCTGTATTGACTGGTGACCTTACTGAGAGGTTTGTGTCCTATTGGTATGTGAGACGTGTCGTTAAATGGACAATAAATTTTGTTAGAGACACGTCGACGAGATGACTTATGCACACTGGTAGGGTCTCCGGCACTACCCAAGACCGGTCCGACGTCTGACCTGCGCGGCAGGAGTGAGTCCTTCCGGCTCCTTTGTGCGTGCCAGGACTACGGAGGTACCCGTGATGGGCGAGTGCTGTGGGGGTGGTGGACGTCGAGTAGGTTTAGATTAGTGGGGTGCGGAGGAGGATTGTGGCAGTGTCACACAGGGCGGAGTGGCACTAGTAAAATTCTCCTGTGCGTGTAAGTCAGATGTTAATTGTAGCGGGTTGCAACTACTCTGGACGCAGACGTAGTTCCCACGTACGAGAGTGCCCGTCTGCAGAGACGTGTGTCCAGTACGGGCCGGGACCGAGACCAGACGTGACTGTCCCGGGGTGGCCGGGGCTCCACCCCCGGGCCCCAGGCACGGCGTGCACAACGGTCAGGTGTGGTGTGAGGGCCCGGGTCGTCTTCAGATGGTCGGCCGGGACGGCCGTGTCGGAAGTGATGGTGTGGGAACAGACACCCTATTTGGCCGGGGACCACCCGGTCAGGTTGTCCCCATTTACCTTTACGACTTTGTCGGTCCGGTCAATAGTAGGAGTCTCGACGCGGACGCGGGACATACGTCTGGTGGGGGTCCAATCCGTGTGGTACTACCCCAGTGAACGTTACCGAGTCCCAGGGTCTGGAGGTCCTCACCGCTTCTGTTTGAGGCACCCCAGGATATCGTACTAATTTGATGCTCGATGCGACTAAGACGTGTGTGGTCGTGGAATCGATTGGGTACGAGGAAGTGACTTTGTGCCTTATCGTACGGGTCTTGTCGTACCCACTCACAAATTTACTGTGAGGGTACCCCGGTCCGAGTTCTCACTTTAGTTCTTTAGGAGTATGACCCTATTTACGACGACACCAACGAAGATTGAGGAGCAAGCGGACCCTTTCACGTGACGCCGGTGACGTTATGTCATTTGTTCTTTGTCCAGTATTTAGCATTGTTTGCGTGGGACTAGGTGTGGAACGAGTCAGAGGGGTCGGGGCGACGGGTCAATGACGTCTCGAGTCTGGTAGCCGAGACTCACCTCTCGAGACCCAGACTTTTGCTCGAGAGGTACTTTGACGGATCCAAAAGACAGGGAAGACACGAAGAGACGAGGACCACACACCACCCGTCTCGAGCCCGTCGAGGATACAGGACACTCGAGACCCAGACTTTTGCTCGAGAGGTACTTTGACGGATCCAAAAGACAGGGAAGACACGAAGAGACGAGAACCACACACCACCCGTCTCGAGCCCGTCGAGGATACAGGACACTCCCCGCCGGGGTGACGTTTCCGGGACGCGGGTACACAGATACGCGACCCTTCGAAGAACTACCCTCGGCCCGTGTAGATGGACGGGAGTGGGACTCTCCCTCTCGCCCGCACCCCAGACGAACGGACACCTCAGCCGGGGGTCGTTTGTGTCGTCAGTCCGGGGGGCGGGTCAAGGGAGACAGGTCTCGTGGGTCAGGAAGACGGGTCTCGAGGGAAAACCCTTTAAGTGGGAGTTGTGACTTTTGTCTGAAAAGGGGACTCACACTTTGACAGGGGTAGTGCGACGATGAACTGTGGACCCGACTACCGACGAATGCCGAACCTCGGGCAGACACTGCACACCCGGGACACCCGACGTGCGCGGCTTAGAGTTAGGGGGTGGGCGGTGGTTCCTCGAGTCTTCCCTGTCGACTCGCGCCCCGTCGGTCGGGAAGTCACTGCGGCCGCGAGGGACCTGACACTCTTGTCGACCGGACCTCCACTCGAGGTGAACGGTCTGTGAACGGGGGTCAGAAGAGGGTCGTGGAAATTTTTTACAAAGTAATTTTATTTATTTAATTAATTTTTTTACAAAGATAGAATCGGAAGAGAAAGATAACGGAGATGTACTCTACTACCCACTACCAAAGTATTCTGTGCGTTCCGTCTGTTAATACACCATGGGACATTGACTATGTCACTACAAACAGTTCACAAACACTTTAAACCCGCCTTTCCGGTGTTTCGGTGTTTTGTTCGTTTGTTTATCGACTGGATTTTTTCTTTTTCTTACTGTTTTAAGTATTGGTAAGTTTCTAACATAATGAGAAAAATATCGTTAACAATCACTGGATTCAAAAGTGTCCGGAGTCAGAGACCAGAGTGTGAGGTCCAAGACAAGGACTACACGAATTACAGACGAATCAGCGAGTCAGTGCAGGTTGAGAAACACTGGGGTACCTGACATCGGGTGGTCCGAGGAGACAGGTACCCTAAGAGGTCCGTTCTTGTGACCTCACCTAACGGTACGGGAGGAGGTTCCTAGAAGGACTAGGTCACTAACTTGGGTCCAGAGGACGTAACGTCCGTCTAAGAAGTGGCAGACTCGGTGGTCCCTTTGGAGATCGAGGGTTGTGGGGCCGTGCTTCGTCGTACGACGGAGACCGGAGGACGCACTGGACGGTGGTGGAAAACCAGGACGACAAAAGAAACGACGGGAACCGAAGAGTTTGTGTGGCCCTACGAAGGGAGGGGACCCGGAAGACCGTGACACGAAAGAGAAACTGTGTTAACGAGAAAAGAAGAATCCCTTAGGAGTGAGAAAAAATTTCCCTGTAGAGAGGGGTTTTCTGACGAAGAAAGAAGATTGAAGAGAAAACGGGACGAAAATATAAGACTTCACTTCCTTATTTCTTTGACGTATCTTAGTTTTAATGTAGACATTTAGGACATGAGACCGTAAACTGTGTACCGTTGGGATACTGAATGTGTCTATGTACCGATGTTGTATGTACGTGTTCATCTATGTGCCCATCCCTAGATCTGTGTCTGTACGTCTCTGCCGTGGAAGCCTCCCCCTCTCTTCTGTCCCTCTCTACCTACGTCTATGTGTGTCTAAGAAGTACTCAGAACCAGAGACCCTTCCTACGTCCCTCCCTACTTCCAAAATTATTTACAAATTGGGTCACCGAGAAGGATGAATCGTTGAATTTAAATAAGTACTGGACAAGACTTGTTTTTATTATTTACGGTGAGTAGACTTCATAAGTCCTTTGATTGTCGTTTTCTCGTGATAGTCTACCATGAAATTATATAATCGAGGACTTTACGACCGAACGACGTGTGTGGACGACTCTGTCACGCCCTTCCTCCGTTTCGACCACACCGACCCAGGACCGCGGGTCCACGGATACCGGCCCAGTGACTGGCGGGGAGGGGTCGCCCAGGACCACGGGCAGACGGGGTGGTCCAAATGGACAGATCTGCGGTCCAGGGGCAGACCTCCTTCGACGGTTTCTCCCCTATAAGTTCTCGGAGGGGGATTCGACAGTACGAGACCCCAGGCCGAAGGCCCAGGTCTCAGACCTTTACGTGAAGAGTGTGACGACGACACTGCCGACGGACTAGGTTCTGCTTCGTTCGTCTCGTGTCCTGTTCGAAGTTGTAAGTGCCGAGGAAGGAATGGACCGTTCCCGTGTCTTCGATTTGAGAGCTCAGTGTTAAGATCAGGAATGTGCATCCCGGGACTCTACAGGACAATCGATACTAAATAAGTCGAACTTAAAGTTGTAGGTCAAAGTAATGGTAGTTTAAACTCTTTTGTATTTTATAGAAATTCAGGGAGGAGAAGGTTAGTTCGGCACCCTTCACTCTCCTATTGCCTCAACTCACCTTCTCTAAAGGTTAGTGTCTTCGGTGTGAAGTCGGGACTTATACTTAAGATGTCACCGACCCTGCCGTAAGTCCCGTCTTCCGGTCAGCCCTGGTCGGACGGACGTGGCAGGCAAAGAGAACAGTGTTCAGGTCCTTTGTGTAGATTGGAGACGGGTTGACTGTTCTCCATAGAGACCCATGTTTGACCCGGGACCCTGGACTGGACAGAAATCCGGGTCTGTCCTTCAGATTACTCTCCTACCTCTGCGACGTGTTTGTCCCCGACGTAGTCTCGAAATGACTTTTGCTCCCATAGCAAAATCACGACAAGTCGTGGAGCGATTTCCGACGGACAATCCACGACCACCACGAAGACCCATGTCCCGTCTCTCGTTTTCTTTTTATCTTGAGAGAAGAGGGAACTCGTCGACTGTACACATAATCCCTCTCTCCTTTACGTCCGCTTCGTTATTATTGTGGTTGTCTTCGCCGATTTTATCTTACGAACGACGATTGTCGTGTCTCGACTCTTGTCTCTGTCTTCGGCTGTCTGCCCTCCACAGTCCTCCACGCCGGGGTCCACGTCGCAGGAGACGCACGTCTGTGAGGTCTGTGGTACAGACCGGTGTGGGACCGGACACCGGAATCCCTGACTCCGGGACGGTCCGATCCCCGACCTGGGAAGAGGTTCGTAGGGACCCCTCTGGACTTCTACACACCCTTTGATTCCACAGAAAGATTCAGTGACGGTGCACTGGGGAAGTCTGCGGTTCGCAATTCTGCAGGCTCGAGTGTCCTGAATCAAACCGGAGAAACATTGTCATCTCCCTAAACTCGACCTGAGTTCCCTACCTCCTAAATCCTCTCCCTGTTCCCGAGACTCTTAAGTGAGTTCTTCTTTCATGGTCTTGCCAGGTGGGGACATTTTAAGCCGTGAATTCCTTGAAATTAAACTACGATTTACTCCATTTATCGTTTTTGTAGTGAAACGGCTGTTTCCAGACAGATCAGTTTCGATACCGAGAAGGTCATCCACATATGTCTGCACGTTCGGTGTGGTACTTCTCCCGACTCGTGGTTCTCAGCTACGAAAGCTTGACACCACGACCTCTCCTGGGGCTCTCAGGGAACCTGACACTCCGTTAGTTTGTACAGTTAGCATTTCCTTTAGTTGGGGTTTATGAGTGACCTTCCTGACTACGACTTCGACTTCGAGGTTATGAAACCGGTGGACTGCGTTTCTCGACTGAGTAACTGTATTCGGGGACTATAGTCGACCCCTTCCAACTCCCGTTCTCCTCTTCCCCTACCGTCTCCTACACTACCAAACTATCGTAGTGACTGAGTTGCCTGTACTCAGACAACTTGTAAATAAGAGCCGTCACTTTCCTCTCCCTATCCTACAAATGTACACGTGGAGGCGCCCGACGAGACCCATAGGACCCACGGCCCCGTCTCCCGTGGGACAGGGGTGACCGGGACGGTTCCGGGGAGGGGGTACACGGGTCAGGACTCCTGTACGCCATTGCCCCGACGCCGCCGAGACAGGTGCCCCTACGTCCGACTGCACGAGGCCAGGCACACGACCGACTGAACCGAAAGCTCTACCCAGTGACGGTAGTGGTCACTCTCTTGTGAGTCCATTATCGAAAATCAAGTCGTTCTTAACAAAATAGACCCACTCGACACCCTCTGTCACTTCCTGTCTCCTCGGACCATACGGCGTCAGGTATTCCAACGTTTCTCAGTCTGTACTAAATCGTTGACTTGTTACTACTACTCTATTTGTCTCGTTTGTGTCTCTACCCTTTCTGTCCTGCTCGTCGTAGAGACCGCCTTGGCCGTCGTGTCGGTCGCAGGCCCGACCTACCACTGGGATCCTGGAGACTACTCTGTCGTAGACCCTGGTTCGGAAGTCTCACCACCAGTGCCACATTACTCCAGGACCCCCTGAGTGTAGGATACACTGGTCACTAGGACATTCTTCTCCTCTACTCCCGGGTCTACGTCCGTCTCCACACCGGTGTACCCCGGTGCCCCTCTTCTGCCGGTAGGTGCACTCGCCCTCTCTCCAGAACCCCTGGTCGGGGCACTCCAAGGGCAGAGCCTAGGGTCGAAGGTCTTGACTCTCTTCGTCCAGAGACAAACGAAAAGGTGGGTCTGCCGCCGTGACACCAAACCGACGGGGACTTTAGCGTATGGTTGATTTACCAAACTATGATTCAGCCCCAGGGAAGGGGCGACCACTCCCCCCAAAAATTGGGGGATGTCGGAAGCAGAGAGTGACCCGACGGGGAGGTCCGTCCATCCCGACGTGGGGAACCCGTCCGGGTCCGGGGTGTCACGGTCCCTGGTCCCCGAACGCCGGTCACGACCCTGTACTCACCTCTGTTGTGGACCTCCCCGGTGCGACTCCTCCTCTGGTGTCCCCAGGGTTCTCCGGTACGTCGGAAACACGACCTCGTCACCTGTGTTCCCTCGGGGTACCTTTAAGTGGATTTACACTCTTCTACGGACACGGGGTCAAGGACCCTCGTCTTGTCCGGTGACAAGACAACACAACCTTAGTAGTTTATTTGGTAATTGAGACGTTAAATGGTACACCAAATGGGTTGTAATTTTTATGTGTGACACTAATTTTCAGTGTCCCTTCTACTACCCGGTCACCCGTAGAGTCAGAGTACCTTCCAGACGCAAGTGAACAAAAGCCAGTCGTCCGGGTGTGACGTGTGGACGACCCGCGGACGAGGATTGGACGGGTCCTTCCAAGGAAGACAAAGGTGTAATAGGTACCTCTCGTGGTGTCCCCCGGTCCCCAAGCCACGGTCACCTGCTCTCGGACCGGGGTCACGCCAGACGTCCGACCTTCGGACCGGGGGGTTCGGGGTCAATCTTAGACGTCGAAGTGGTCCCGGGCACACCCGGTAGACGCACTGCTGGTACTCCTCTCCCTTACACCCGGTCTGCTCCGGACCGTCTCCGGCGTCGGCGAGTGCAGGGGTCCCTCTGCCCTCACGCCCCGCGTGTGTTCGTGCGTCCGGTCGGGGGGCGGCGAAGGGGAGGAGTGACGAGTGTGCTTTGAGCCCACACGTGGGTGTTCACTGCACTGTGAGTCAGGTCTGTGTGACGTTTCTAAACGTGCTGTCTTAGTGAAAGACGTAGAGTCATTCTCGCGTGTGTGTTGTCTTGTGTGAAGGAATTTTTCGTCGCAAGTCGCTCTGTGTGCACCTAGAAGAGACAATACTGTGATTCTACGTCTCCCAAAGGTTCGGGTCGTTGGATTCACGAAAGATAGTCGTTATACTGTGTGCCCGATGCGGAGGGTCGAAATTCGTACTGTTCGCACCGAGACCCTGTCCTCCACTTCCAAGGTGAGGGTTCTCGGGGGCCGCCCCGCCCTTCCCGTCTCAGGACCGACAAGGACCCGACCCTCGGACCCGACCCGTGTACCCCTGTGGTGACACTCAGTCCCTAGGGTCTAGTCCCCGACTAAACCCCCAATAACGACTAGACACCTAAAGGGGTCTCTGTATTTGTGTAAACGTGGTCTAAGAATTTCTTCAAACCCTAGGTCTTCTCTTAGAGTTTGTTTTCGGAAAGTTGAAGTCAAAGACCTCCCTTCAAAAGGTCAAATAAATAAACGGAGTACAACGGGTGGGCCCGGGTGTCCACTGTCGGTGTGTTCCCAGTTTGGGAATACAAGACCAAGTTGTTGGTTGGGGAATGAGGAACCTCCTTGACAAAGAGTATCACGCAAAACGTCGATGACCAGTGACCCAAGGGATCAACACACACACACTCCTTATTTGAGAGTAAAGTTCCGACCGGAAAGGAGGTCCCGTCGTCCGAAGGAATAGCGCCAGGGTCCTACTCCTTCACACGACGTCCTGTGGAGTTTTTCACGAGTCGAACACCGTACATGGACCCCAGTGGAGGGTCGTACGAGGAGGGGACAGGGCGAGAGAGAACGACACAAACCCGGTTCGGTCCGTGTGGACGCAGATGGAACAGGAGGTGAGTGGAGGTGGGAGACACGACTGGGTGAGGGTCTTGGGGACTCCGAGTCAAGTCCGTGGTGGAGGAGGTCTTTCAGGAGGGACTCGCGGAGAGGAGTTGAGGTCACCGACAGGGGAGAGAGGTGGAGGTCTTGGGACACCCGCTTGAGTGTTCCCAGATTCTGGTCAGTGAGACGGACATCGGGGGGACCTGATGCTCCTGTCCTGTGTGTGGAGTAAATGGAGAAAGGTCGGGAACCGTGACTTCGACCACGTTCGATCCACTATAAACGAAATACTTCTTTATGTGTACTCCTATACTTGTTAAGTCCTTTACTATCTTAAGGACAATTTTTCTGCCTCCCCCTCTTTCTCCCTTCTTTCACCCTTTGACGTTCGTGGCACTCCTGGGGGCCCAGGGATCGTGCCTCAGACTCAGTCTGCCGGGAACCGACCGTGTCGTCAGTCGTGACCGCACCTGTCGTCTCGTGTCCGAGTCGAAGTGTTCCTGTCGACGTCGACCCGTCAAAGAGGTTGTGTCCTGTGTGCGTCACGAGTAGGGAGTGCCACACGTGTCGAGGACAGTCGTGGACGAAGACGAGGACCCGGTTGTAAATAAGAGTCGCCTCTTTCCTCTCCCTGTCCTGCAAATGTACACGTGGAGGCGGCCGACGAGACCCACAGGACCCACGGCTCCGTCTCCCGTGGGGCAGGGGTGACCGGGACGGTTCCGGGGAGGGCACACGAGCCAGGACCCCTGTGCGCCACTGACCCGACGCCGCCGAGACAGGTGCCCCTGCGTCCGACTACACGAGGTCAGGCACACGACCGACTGAACCGAAAGCTCTACCCAGTAACGGTAGTGGTCACTCTTCTGTAAGTCCATTGTCGAAGATCAAGTCGTTCTTACCAAAATAGGCCCAGTCGTTCGAAGGGTTTCTCGCTAAGGACCTGGGTGTCACAGACAAGATAGTGTCTGCGAAAGAGGAAATACTACTCTTCGCACACCTTAGTTCGACTCGCGGGGTGAAGACCTAGGTGTCCCCGTTACGGTCGGAACGTCTCTATCCCCACAAGTACCGAGACACACGACGCAGGGGACGTAGGACCCCCGGGTGAGGGGGCCCACGGGTGAGGGGACCCACGGGAAGTCCCGGTCCGGGTGGGTGTGGACCACCTTTGAAAATCCGGCCCTCGGTTGAGATGGATGTCCACTCGAGGAAAACCGAGTTAGGACTCAGTGTCACAGAAAAAGAAAAAAAAATACTTACTGAACGACTGTAGATTTTATTCTAAAGTCTGTCTTCGGTCTAAAGACCGAACAGAACTTTCGAGTCTCTGGATCCCCGCGACCCGGACTCAGGGTCAGTGCCGCCCCGTCCACCGGTACTCCCGACGAGGGAGGCTCCGCCAGGGCGGCGGGGCGGTGGGACAGTCCGGAGACTCACGAGTCTCAACAGTGGGGAGTTCCGTTTGTCCTGTTGTCTCTGACCTCTTCACCCTTCCTCCTCTTGGTCAATAGATAGAACTGTGAAGTACGACTTAATGGATTCTCCTCAAGTCTTTTACTACTCCAGCACGAAGAATTGGACTTCACTTGTAGTAACCCTT
The DNA here is from genome assembly GCA_006410555.1 of Capra ibex. Lineage (NCBI taxonomy): Eukaryota > Metazoa > Chordata > Mammalia > Artiodactyla > Bovidae > Capra > Capra ibex. The sequence goes on from SJYO01030260.1 coordinate 38,581,970, forward strand.
CAATCACGAAAGAGTTTTGAGTAGGTCAATTGTTCACGTGTTCTTTTGTCTACACTTAAGAAGTCACAACCCCACGACAACTCGAGAGTCCCATTCCTTTCGAGGGGGCGTGACCATCGCCCGACCTTCCCTGAGGACTAACTAACAATAATCCCACCTTTGGTACCGAGGTCCCTGAGTCTGTTCTTTGCCCCTTTACTCCTGCCTTTACCCGGGGCTGTCGGCGCGCGGGCCGTATAGGAGGAGACGTACCTGAGACTCAGTCCCGGTGGGAGAGCGAACACTTCACTGTTGTGACTTGAGCCTCAGTGCCACTGAACGAGGTCCGTACGAAATCCCTATCCCTCGTCCCCTCGCCAGACCCAGGTTTGGGACCAGTGGGGTTGTGGATCCGGACCCGGTGACATGGGTGGGGGGCCGAGTCCCGTCTATACGGTTCCGGACGTCTGGGGTCGGGGTCCCCTGCGCACCCAGCCACCTGCCCCCACGGGAACGGGTGTGCACCGACGAGCAGGGCGGGACCCCACCGAGGAGTCTACTGGCGTCTGCCGGGACTCATGTCTCACACGAGTGTCTTTCTTCCCTGTCCGGAGAGCTCTTCCCTCACCTGACCGGCGGAGGAGGCCGCAGTGGAGGTCTGAGTGACTCTTTCTCTGGCGAGGACCTTCCTCACGTGTGAACCGTGGCGTCCTGCGCCACCTTCTCCTTCGAGACCCCCACGGAGACGAGCGCGGTCGGTAAAGACTTGGTTCACGCCACGGAGGACTCCTCGTCAGAGACACGATGGGACCAAGGGGCCTTCCTCTCCGACGGCACGCCTCCTCCCCGGACTACGTATGAGCGGTTGCCTCTTTAGATCATAGCTGTACCGACCCGGAGACCTGTCGGAGACCAGGACGAGTTTGACACGCACCTCAGTCCTTCAGGTCGGTTCCTTGTCTTGAGTAAATTATGGTGACTGGGGTTTGGTGTCACGGTCCTCCTCCGGTGTCCTTACAGACACGAGTCTCGAGGTCCGCCGGCAGGTCTCGGGACACGAGCCTAAGTAGAACCACTGTTGGTTTCTTCCTTTAGTTCTCTCTTTCTCTTAAAGATTTCCGTTACTTCCGTACCTAACGACAACAAAAGTAGAGATGTTTAGTAATTCTTTCTATTTAGGGACAAGAGTTTGTGTAAGATTTTAATTTTACTGTTTAATCCCAAATCGGAGTTATGGTGTCGCAGGAGACAACCTCCTCTTTGACTAGCTACCTTGCACTTACCTTTCGTACCCGACTCGGCGGGGGCCGGAGCCGTCCTCCGGGAGGTCCTACGCCCGACCACCACCCCCCTCGACGTGGACGCCGCCCCAACGACAGTGGTCAGAACGAGTCACTCAGGGTTCCCGGGACGGGTGCTGCCAATGAGATTACAAAGACAGGTTAATTCTCGCAATTGGACCCAAGACCAGGGTTCGAGTCCACGGGTGTGTCTCGAAGGTCCCTTTCGTGGTCTTCTCGTGAAAGAAGGACGAAAGCCCTACTCTAAAGGTTAGTGCACCGAAAAACACAACTAGTGTGCGTAGGGAGAAAGTCCGTGTCGTATGCACACCTCGTGTGCACTGGTTCTGCCTCACACTCTGCTCCGAGGACACGGACCCCCTGCCGTACCTTTACTCTTCGCGTAACCTCCCAGTACCGGTCCTGGCTGACGTCGGTCTCCGGTGCGCTGGGACCCGAGACCTGCCCCACCGGTCGTCACGCGTCGGACCCTACAGGAGGGGGTCGGTCGGGTCCGGTGTGTCCCGACGTCTCTCCGGAAACCGACGGTCGCGACTAGGTGCTCGTCGTCAGAATTTCGTTCAAGTCCCGTTTTCTCTGTCGTGCACCAATGAACAAACTCAGACGCACGAAACGGTTTTCTATCACTGTCTTTACAATTCAGACTATAGTGTAACGTAAACTCTCGTGTACTTGTGAAAAGAGGTTGTAGGCACTCGTTTCTGTACCTGTCACCGTTTTCTACCAGGGTGCGAACACGACCAAGACGTGACTTTGGACTTCTACGTCTCCTCTTCTCCCACCTGGCCCCACAATCCTCGGGGACCTTGAACGACCCTGTGTGTCTGTCTCCGCACGGATCTAGATAGTCCGTGGTGTCATCGTTGTGGGTATCCGTAAAAGTAATTGTCTAAACCCCCCTCGTGAAATAAAAATACATCGTTTCGAGTGTCTGGCTGCATTTTGGTGTCCCTCCTTTTAGAAAGGTCAGTGTTGTACTCCCTTACCCTACACGACAGCAGTCGGTTGTTCCAGCTCGACCTCCTCTTTGCACGCCTACAACGTCAGACACCGGTCGGGTCACTGGGACCTCGGGTTCTTCCATTCTGGAGTGACGCAGGTGGAGGTACGTGGATACACGGGAGAGTATTTGTCACTACGGCGACTGTAATTGGTGTACTCGTTGTACGATCCGTCCTCCTGACACGAGAAGGATAAAAGTGCACGGGATGACGACCGTCGTGACCCCAGAGGTCCCGAGCGATACGGGCACGAGACACTCCACTGACAAAGAAGGGAGCCAGTCGGAAGAGGGAGGGTCGTGCGGCAGAACCTAGAGGTCGAGAGTAGACTCCATAAAAAAGGATTTAATTTCAAGTACACAGATATGCAATGTTTGTGAAGGACGACACAAGGACATAAAATTGAAGAAACTGTTACATGAAAACGAGACATCGTTAAACTAAGAATACAACTCGGTTAGGACACGGAAACCGTTGTGAGGACGTAAGTGCAAGCCCACTCCCGGACCTGACCCGTCGTCCCAGACGTCCCCGACATCCCCGACCCCCGGCTCTATCTTGGTCCCCAGACGCCCCCGGAGGGCACGTCGGTGTGTGGGCCCCTTTCGCTCGTGTGATTCGGTCGACAAAGACGGACTCAGAGTTAGTAGTCGCCTCAAATGTGTGATCTCTTTGACAACGTGGGATATCTCTTAGGACAAAGTCATACTTTCGACACAAGAGGAGGGGAAATGTAGTCAAAATTACAACATAAACAAACCCAACGACCTTTTTTACGTCCTATAAATATTTGTACCGTGTAAGGACTCTGACACGGACCTCTATCTCCATTCACAAGTAGAACTTACAACTTACTTATACTTGTCTCATTTGTCAAAGTCCGTAGATGGTCTGAATGCTCCACTGTTGTGTGTTGAAACTTCATTAAGTACCACTCAGTGCTCAAGCTCAAGGAGAAGTTGTACAGACACAAGTAAACCACAGAGTTAGGACCCCTCCAACTCGTCGAGGAGTCGAGGTGATTATAGGTCAGATGTACAGAGTCGATATATCGTCTACAATCGTAAATCACGGGGTCACACGGCAGGGAGTCACGAAGTAGACACGTCCGTTGACCTTGGGTTTCCCGTGGACCTGGACGCGGGGAGGGTTGTCCCGGTGGGACTCGTCTGGACCCTCGTTCCGGGTTTGGGAGTGAGACGTCAATTGTGGAGGGATAGGACGAGGTGGGTGCTGTAGTAAATAAGTGTCTTTCTCATCCAGTCCCGAAGGGACGACCGAGTCTCCATCTCAGGTGGACGGCTACGTCCTCTGTACCCAAGGTGGGGACCAGACTTTCCTGGGGTGTCCGACACCCCGTCGATTCGGGTACGTGGCGTCCTTGACGCGGACACGAGATCTCGGGACCTCGACGTTGATGGCTTCGGACGTACGGGATCTCGGGCACAAGACGTTTTCACTCCGGTGGTTTTACTCGTCGGACGTGTGGGGTTGATCTCTCGTGGGGGGGGCAGTGTTACTTTCTTTTCGGACGTACCGTTTCTTCTGGGTCGTGTTACTTTTGATTGATTTGTTTTAATATATGTTTTTTCTTGTCCAGTTACGGTGGTTGTAAAATGTAAATTATTATAGAGGTTCGTTCCGGTGTATCGAACCACCACTTAGAGGTCACACTCAGTTCTGTGTGTCTTGGTGAGTCTACTGTTTCAGATACTTCAGGGTCCCTGTGCCGTGCGCCCCCACCCCCTACATAGACGTAGTCCCACACCCCCCACATAGTCGTGGTGCCTGTCCCGTGTGCCGCACCCCCTACATAGTCGTGGTCCCTGTCCCGTGTGTCGTTCCCCTCACATAGTCGTGGTGCCTGTCCCGGGTGCCGCACCCCTCACATCGTCGTGGTCCCTGTCCCGTGTGTCGTTCCCCTCACATAGTCGTGGTGCCTGTCCCGTGTGCCACACCCCTCACATCGTCGTGATCCCTGTCCCGTGTGTCCCGACATAGGCGTCCGTGCACCCTGACTCGGACTTAGGTCGTCCTACGAGTGCCGTCGTCCGCACCCAGTGTCGACGAGCTGTCTATAACACTCGCGTCGGCGCTCCCCGAGTCCGGACCGCCAGACGTCTCGAACCTGGGACCGAGTTAGGGCACCGACCTCTGCGGGGCCTACGTCGTCGTACACACCTTCAGTTCGGGCGGGGTAGGGAGGACGGAGTGATTCAGTAATTGGAGACGGAGACACAAAAGCAGGATCTCCCGACAGCGACGTCATTACTGTCCCGTGTGTGATATTTGTACGAACAAATCGAAATGTTGTTGAAACACCGTCCATAATGTTCGGAGTAAGATGGCTGGTTTTTTTCCGAGGTTTTTCAGTGTACGAGCTCAAGCTTCGTGGACACGGGGTTGGGTGGTCTCTCAACTGAGTACTTTGACGCTGTTAGTGGACACACGACAGGAGCTTCTAGTCTGTCTAATTACCGCGACTGTGTGTGTTACGTCTCTCGGTACTCCTGGTGTCTCGCCATGGCACGTTGCACAGTACAAAATAACTGTTAGGATAACGATTTCCTTTCGTCCGTAAAATTGGGTTAATGAAACATCAAATTTTAGATAAAAGAGTTTTGTTAACTCTAACGAAAAGTATAATTTTACACAGTTTGTCCTTTCAAGTCTATTTTTTTACCTTCATTATAGTCTTTACGAAAAGTTCCTTCCCTCTCACGGACCCCACTTTATCAAAAACATTAAAACTTGGATTTACAGTAGAGATCTAAAATCGTCGACCCTGTCCTCTCGTTGGTGGTGGTACGTCGTTAGTGACCAACTACTTTCTTTAGGTGGTCCGAGTAGGCCTCTTCTTTTTGTCTACTGGCTGAGATGGACCTCCCGAACACTGGGACGTGGAAGTCCATTTCCTATCCTGAGAGGTTTGGGCTGAAGTATACTTCGAGTGTCCGGGTCCTCAGAGGACCACAGTGGAGACGTGGAAGAGGGACGAGGCACCCTTACCAGAAACGTTTCTCGGTCCCTGTCCACAGAAGACCGACAAGGAGGGGTAGTGGTGGAAGGAGTCATAGTCACACCTTCACCGGCTTCGCCGACTCGCCACAGACCACAGACTACGCAAGTCCGTAGTCCTGGTCCTTGTGTGGAAACGGGTCTTCACCGTTGTAAATAAGGTTGTCTCCGTGTGTGACGTAACACGTTGGCTCTTCCTCGGTGGGCTCAACCACTGTACACACTATGGTCCCGCAAGAGTCTTGTGGGACTACTCCTGCAGGGGAGGACGCCTCGTCCTTCGACTCCGTTGTTTCCCCAGGACTTTGAGTCCCGTGGGTCGACCACCCGGGACTAGAGACTCAGGTCTGACGTCCGAAATGGACGTGTCCGGGGCACCCCTCCCGTCCGAGGCAAGGTAGCCACCCACCCCCTCCGTCCCTCTCGAGAGACGTACTCTCCCCCTTCCGGGTTCCCACCCCGGACGACACACGTCCCTGGTGGGAACTCCTCACAGGCCGGTGTATCCCGGCCCTTTGACCGTCCACCCCTTCGTTCCGGTGTAGTGTTAGGGACTACTCTCCTCGTCACGTTCCAGACGTCTCAGCTGAAGTGCTTCACCCTCTACTTTTGTTTTGTCGTGAGTAAGAGTGTTATATTCTCTTGCGCTTCTAAGTCCCTCCTCACGAGAGTCGTGGTTCCGGTCAGGACATTGAAGTTACGTAAAAAAAAAAAATTTAGTAGTGGTGTTACAGGATAAAAAAAGTCCGACGTCCGTCCCCTTAGAACAGTGTCCGACCAGGACCTGGACCTTAGACTCGGGTGGCGACCCTCGTCCTGTCCCACGCCCATCCGAACAATTGTCATCCAATAACAATACTCGACTTGGGAGTCCTGGGAGCTTGGAGTCCTCCACTATATGAACCTCCCTGGAAACTGATCCCTAGGTCACTTTCCTCGGACAACCCCCACCCAGGATCAGGACAGCTACCACAGGAGTGTTCGTCTCCCCGAGACTCTGTGACGGTACACCGGCTGGGACCTCCCATGACGCACATCCTCGGTCCGGAGGTCTCCTCGGAGACACGAGTACGGAGCTGGAGTCACGGGTCGGGGTCCTGATCTCCTGCGTCGCCGAGCCTATGAGTCGTCGTACGGGTCCGCAGACTCAGACAAGTCTGGCGACATCACTGTGGTGTCAACACCTACAGAAAGTCCCGACCTCTTCGGCGTACGGGTCCGCAAACTCAGACAAGTCTGGCAATGTCACTGTGGTGTCAACACCAAAAAAAAGTCACGACCTTCTCCCACAGAGAGTCACGACCTCCTCGGCGTACGGGTCCGTAAACTCAGACAAGTCTGGTGACATCACTGTGATACCAGCACCTACAGAGAGTCACGACCTCCACCCACAGAGAGTCCCGACCTCCTCGACGTGCGGGTCCGCAGACTCAGACAAGTCTGACGACATCACTGTGGTGTCAGCACCTACAGAGAGTCCCGACCACGCCTACAAACTCCAGGCCTGGGGTCGTCCAGGTCACAGACGACTCCGAGGAGGCCCCAGGAGTCCGTCCCCTTCCCGACCCGAGACAACCCCGGAGACGGTAGTCCCATGTCTAGGGTAGTGTCCCGGGATGGGAGTACTGACGAGTGGAGGGGTGAAGTTTCCCGGGGAGGGTTGTGGTGGGGTAACCTCAAAACAAAGTTGGACACTTAAACCCCTGTTACACCGTAAGACAGTACTGTTGGGAGGGTTTGATTCCATCAATAGAGTATTTTATTTGTCCACACGTCGGAACTGGTCTCCTGTCACCCAGGGGTCTCCGACGGCTATGTGGTGTTCGTAACGATTACGAAGAAGAACGGGACCCCGTCCGTGGTTTGTGGGTAGACGTGTCTGTGGGCCGAGTCCCTTCCACCTACCTACAGTCTCTGGTACGCAGTACAAATACTTCCACACGTCGAACCGATCCAGAACCCCTCGTCCTTCCCGATTGAGCGTCCAGGATTGAGGTGTCTGCGGTCTCTCTCCTGGTCTCCCTGTGAGAACCCTCCACCGGAGTCTCGGGAACCCCACTGGATGGACGGACTACTCGCACAGACATATGTGGACCCCGGTGCCCGGTACGACCTGCGAACACGACGATCCACGGGACACTGACTCAGGGCCCTAGGACGTGTGTCCGGATCACGCGGGGGCACGCGACACGGTACCTCCTGGTGGTGCACACCGACGTCCTCCCGGCGGACCGGGGTGCCCGACCCGACGCGAGAACACCGGGGGCGGGGTGCAGGGACCCAGAGCCGACAGTCGGAACGTGAGACTGTCTGGTATTGGTGGAGGGCGGTGTAGTGTCTCGGATTCCCACCAGCACCTCTGGACGTCCCCCTCGCGTCTGATAGTCGATGATTCTTGACCAATTACACATACAGAGTCAAGTTTCTTTATACTCTTGGCTCGTCTTTTTCCTTACACCGTTCGTGTCCAGAGAGGGGTCGTGGGTGGGACACAATCGCGTCGCCGGTGGATTGGAAGTTTCCTCCTCCTCGTCGACCTGAGTACTGAGACCGGAGTCGTAAAACCAAAGCATCGGTTCCACGACGGGTCCTCGTCGGACCCGACTTGTGCACCCCTCGCCTTCTCGGCCCGACCCGAAAATTTCGTCGTGAAGTCGAGTCCGTTACCCTACTTTCCGGTTTGCGTCGTGTGTCCTGAGGCGACCGTAAAGGTGTTGGGGGTCTAGGATGTTCGATCAATTAAAAGTAAGACTTCAAGACAAATCAGTGAAGGTAATTACAATTTCCTCCACATCTTTCCACCTCTACCCTTTAGAGCAGTTGGCACCCGTGAGCACCTTTTAGGATCACATTTAGGCAAATAGCTGAACAGGGACAGTCCTAAGATTGGACTTTGTACGTTCGGCTAAACTATTTTTGTATTGTTTTTGTTGTGTGTGTGACTTTCTGGGACATGTAAGTCAAAAAAAAAATCCTCGGGTACTCAAAGTGAGTAAGCATGGGTCTTTTTAGGGTCAGGGCCACCACACCAGTAGGTCAGTGCCAGGGACTAAAGTTCGTTCTTACAGGAGATCTGTTCTTAGCACACAAACCCCCCAGGGCGTACGACCGAACTCTGTACACGTGTGTCACTTCACTGACGATGTCAGTTCGATCAGTCGTGCATGCCGAATGCACCACTGACGGCAACACCAGTCTCGGAGACCCGGGACTACACCTCGAGTGGCAGTGGTACGACCTACCAGTGGAGACCGAGCGGACAGGACACGGGGACACCGAGACGAGGCCTGTAGTCGAGGAGGAACCGTGGGGACCAGGGACTAGGGTCTAAGGGGGTAGATGGGAGACGAAGATGGACAGCCCCCGCCCCNAAGATGGACAGCCCCCCCCCCCCCCCCCAGAATGTAAAGTGCAGATTCACTCTAGTGTACCAAAGAAAGAAGTACACAGACCAAATAGAGTGACCCGTGTTCCGGGAGCTCCAGGTAGGTGTAACGGCCCTTACCGTCCCAGTGGAAGGAAAAGTACCCATTTATCACGAGGGCACACACGGGCCGACAGCACGCAAGAAATAGGTACGTGGGCAGTGTCTGTGCCCCCGATACGGGGTAGGGCCCGACGTCGCACTTGCGCGAACTCGCCGTGACGGAAGTAGTGCACAGCGAAGTCACTCGCTTGCCACCACAATGTAGGACGCAGGTGTGTCTCCCCTCTCCTCAGAGGTGGACTTCGGTGGAGTGATGGGTCTCCCTCCCGACCCCCGCCCCCGTCGGGACCTCCCGCCCCGGCCCCGCCCCGTCGGGACCTTCCGCCCCGGCCCCGCCCCGTCGGGTTGTCGTCGTGGAGGGCGGTCTCGGCCAAGGACACCACCAGTGTCGGTCGAAGGACCGAGTGGAAGTAGGCCACTGAGGACGAGTTCCCCGCGTGTTGACTCTGGGACCAGACGTCACCCCTCACCAGAGCGGGACGAAGACAGACCCGTGTCTGTGTCCCGGCCCCAGTAGTCCTCTTTCACCTCCCTTCCACTCATCTCTGTACCGACGGGGCACTCGGCCCCGTTCCTCGTCACTTCGGCCTCTGTGTCTTCGTGTCTGGGCTCCTCCTGCGTCCCCGGGCCAGGGTCGTCCTTTCCCGCGCAAGCGCAGAGTCTCGGCGAAGTGACTAACTTTTATTCTCACTTTTGCATGAATTCCCCCTTTATGTCAGACCTGAAACCTCAGAGTCCTTTCCGACCCCACTCACCTATCACCCCCCCCCCGTCCTGTGACCTGAAGTCTCTGACACCACTGGCGTCCTTTGTCTATTTTACGTAAGGTCACCGTATAGGTGGTGTCCCCGGACAACATTCCTCGTCTACGGACACGACGAACAGACGTCTCTCTTCGAACGACGCCCTCACACGTACGTCTCCCAGACCCGTGTCCTGTGAACCCCTCTCCCAGTAGAGGGGGCTGTAGGAACGGACCTGGGGTGAGCGGTCTGCGTCACAACACACTTATCAATTCCCGACGACTCGTGATCGGGTCGGAGCGTAGGTGCGCAGGTCAGTAGCCCGTCCCTCCACTACCCTGTCTCAGTGTCCGGTGGTGACACCCGGGGCAAGTGGTGACCACCACGGCCCTTAGGTGACCCAGCTGACCTTCTTATACGCTCCGACCTGAGGTCGACCTTGAACTCAGAGACTCGGGGAGTGTCGGACCGACACGGGGACGTCCGGACAAGGAACCCCGTTGACGGGTCGGACGGCGGGCACACCCGGCGTGTCGAAGACCGTTTACGACCCCTGCGGACGCTCTACGGTCCGGGTCCGTCTGCTCGTCTCGTCTCCTGTCAAGTGACCCGACCACTTGGGGTCAAATGGGTCCTGTGTTCCGGGCCCTAGGACGGGACCACCTACAGCGGGCCCTCCAGGGCGCCCCTGACCTGTCGGGTGCCCGTGACAGGGGATACTCTTGGACTCTCTCGCGTGTCTTCCCCACGAACACGCCCAGTCGTTACGAGGTGGGGACGGGTGGAACCCAGGAAGAGTCCGGGACCCTGAGTCCACCGTGACCCACTTCTGTCCGACTGAGGTGTAAGACACTCTACGTGGACCCTCCTCCCTAAATGCTACTACTACGAGTCATTGGTAAACCGTTGTTTCATGAAGACGGATTCTGGAGAGGTTCCTTTGATTTACGGGATATTTTGACTTTTACACGGTCTTAATTTATGTCGAGAGGACCTTTTAGGACTACCTACATTTTTTTTTTCGTTAAAAAAAAAATTTTGTGTTTCGTTTGATAAACTTCGACATAAAGCGTGTGTCGGGACCCATACTACCACAGTCTCCTCCTCCTCAACCTCCGTAGGGGTGGTGGGAAATGTGTCCATTGTACTACGGACGTGTCCAGGGACACTCAGATGTACGACAGATGCCCAGTGTCCCGGGGTCTCCTTCTGTCTTTCCAAACGGAAAATTAGATGATAGTCCTACAGACGTCTTGAGGCTGGCCTCACGGTTCTCTGACGGGAGGTGTGTGAGAGTCCCACCGACACGGCTGTCCCCTACACCCCCTCCTCCCGACGAGCCTCGAGTCCGGACGACGACGTGGGGAACGGTCGTCCAGGGCGCTGGAGGGGTTCTGAGCCCCAAGAGGAGTGAGTCATTCCCACACCACAATGGAGGGTTCTCCCTGTTTCGGAATTTCCTCTACTACGTCACTCCGGGGACGAGGTCACAGGTGTAGTCACTCCCCTGTTCGACTTCCACTGGTACAGGAGTGACCCGAACCAAGGAGCATCCTCGGAGGGACACCAGTGAGTCTGAGACAGGGGTCCCCGGGAATGTGTCGAATGCAGACGAGGGTAGTGCTGGAGACACGAGGACCTGCACATGGGGTCGACTGGGGGTCGGGTACGCCAGAGTCCCGAGGGTCTCGTCCGTCTCCCCGTCACACCCCTCGGTGACACGGGAAGACAACTTCGGACGACCACGGAGGGGTGGCCCCGAGGTCCACCGGTCCTTGTCGACCCGGTCCCGACGGTGACGTCCTCCGTCCCCGTCCTTCCAACGGTACCCTTTTGGGGCCCCGTCGGTTTGGTGTTCGACGTCCGGGGTGCCAGAAAGTCCCACCCCCACCCGTGTCTCCCCCAACCCCACAGACGTCTGAGTGACCCTCGTCACAGGAGCTAGGATGCCCACGCAAATTCCTTCTAATTCACCTGTTACTTCATACTGACTCTTCGGACGGAGGTGTTCACACGCAGTTGTCTGACGTGAACTCGAGGACTTTCAGACGCGGTACGTCACGTGCCAAATGTCCACAACGACCGTCGTCCTCTGCGTCCTGGTGGTCGGGTCCGCCCTAAACTCCGACGTCCGCAGGCGACGGTCGGACGGTGGGGACTGACGTTGTCGGAGGTCAAGCCCTCTGAGCCCAAACGTCAACCTTTCGACAATCACAAATGACGACAGTTAAAGAGGCAACGAGAGTTGAGTCACCGAACATCCGTCGACCTGTCTTAAAGGTCTTATCGTGTCTCCTCGCTAGACCGGGTCGAAACACCTGTGGGGACGGGTGGGGAGTTGTACCTGACGTTCCTCGGAGCCTCCTCCGAGATCACCGGTCCACGGGGGGTCCGTACAGGACCTAGAACAGACAATCCATTTCCTGTTCGTAGGTGACGAACCGTCCACTACATCAGAGTATTCCTGAGGGTCCCGACTTCCCTGTCACCAGGAACGGGTGACGAGGGGTACTCGTCGGTGCCTGTTCGAACGTCTGTTCGTCCGTCTGTTCGAGGGGACACTCCCTTCGTGGGGCGAGGAGTCACTGCGGGAGGCGACCGTCTTGGGGGTCGGAGTACCCAGTCCACCGCACTCAGGTCCAACCCCCACACCCTTCTTCGGGTCTGGGACGTAAAGACACGGGAGGACGACGACAGTCAGACGCCGTGTTGGGTGGAGGGACGAGACTGGGGTCGAAATGTGCCGCCGACGTCCACCCTTGATAGACTCCACCACAGATCGGCTCCGGGTGCCTGTACCCACGTCTGGGCGGACCTCACTCGCCCCTCGAGCCCCTGACTCCGGACGTAGAAACCAGTGTGTCGGAGCGACGACGTCCATGTTGGTGCACCGTGTCCGAGGCCCTCCAAGGACACTGCGTCCCAGGACACCTGCTGTACTGGGACGGACATCTGTGAAACCCCTACACTCCGGGGACAAGTCCACACAGACGTCCCTCCCGGGCCCCACCCCCTCGTCCCGGACTCCCGAGACCCGGATCCGGACGTAGGACTCCCTACGACAGTACGTCCGCGGACCACCCCGTTTCCCGACCACCCCGACGTAGTCCCCTGCGGTCACCCGAGACTCGACGACTCTTATGGGCGTCCTTCGTCCCCCCTCCGGACGACGACGGGTGCTCGGGCTCGGGGTGCTCCTACCCCGGCACCGACGAGGAGGTACAGGAGTCCTAGAGTCCCCTACGCAGACTGTCACCACCCGACTCGTCACCCTCCTTTCACGAGTACCCCCGGACCGTGTGCCCCCAAAGAGCCCTTGGGCGGACGGGAAGCACGTCTTCGAGTCCGACCCCGTTCCTGGTGACAGGGAAGTCGGGGCCCTCAGGAACACTCTGATGTAGAGGGCGGTTCGTCACTCCCGTGGTCCTTCTTACTTCTTTTGTTGTCGTAGTCGTCGGGAAAGGCCTTTGGGACACGAACGTGTCACTGAAACCCCGCTTCTGTTGACCTTTAGGTCTACTGACGACAGTGTACCGGAACGATACAAATTTTTATGGGAGCGGTAGACGTGCTTCTATTTGACTACTGAGTCGGAGAGGAGCTCGACACTGGTGACGAGTGGGGGGTCACGTCGGTGCAGGACTCGACCTACGGGGTGGGTCAGATGATCCGTCCTGTACATACCTGCACCCCCGTCTGTTCGAACTACAGGGGGTCGGGGTCCGATTGACAGATGAGGGGCCCCTGTAGTACGTCCTACAGTGTCCCGAAGAAGGTGCTACGGATCCTGGGAACTCAGTCCTGACCCGAGGTGGGGGAGACGCATGGGTGGGAGAAGGTCCTCGACGTCCCCTCTCAGACGGAAGTTGTACACCGAGACCCTACGAGTCGTGACATTGGTTCTTGTGACTTGTTACTATTGGTGACTCGGTAAGTGCCTTTGTGCGCCTGGGGTCCTTCGCCCCACCTCCAGTGACGGGTCGTACGTAAGGTCCCAGATTTAAGACGACACTCAGACAGTGGGACACGGGAGTCCACCCAAAGGTCGAAGAGACTGAAGACAAAGAAGTGCCGCGTTAGACCTCTTAATTCGTGTTCCGATACCAAAAAGGTCACCAGTACATACCTACACTCTCAACCTGACACTTCTTCCGACTCGCGGCTTCTTAACTACGAAAACTTGACACCACGACCTCTTCTGAGAATTCTCAGGGAACCTGACGTTCCTCTAGGTTGGTCAGGTAAGACTTCCTCTAGTCGGAACCCTAAAGAAACCTTCCTTACTACGATTTCGACTTTGAGGTCATGAAACCGGTGGAGGACGCTTCTCAACTGAGTAACCTTTTCTGAGACTACGACCCTTCCTAACCCCCGTCCTCCTCTTCCCCTGTTGTCTCCTACTCTACCGACCTACCGTAGTGACTGAGCTACCTGCACTCAGACTCACTTGAGGCCCTCAACCACTACCTGTCCCTCCGGACCACACGACGCTAAGTACCCCAACGTCTCTCAGCCTGTGCCGACTCGCTAACTTGACTTGACCTGACTACCTCCGACTTGTAGACCGCACGACAGTCTAGAGTCCTCTTTGTCTCGTACAACCGACAAACGGTGTCGGACCCCACCACCGGGCCTCGGGGCGTTTCCCTCCCCAGGTCCCCCCGAGTAGGGCGGAGCCCGTACACAGGACCTGAGGGTCCTCACGTCGGGCACCGACCTCCCCGCATGTCCGGTCGGGGATCCTCGGGACTGCGTCAAAAGTACTCTCAGCACACGTAGAGGGGTGGAGGAAGTAACTAGAAGTGAAAAGAGACGTCCACTTGCCCGCTACGGGGTTCTAAGTCCGGCGCCGTCGGAAAGACGGAGTAGTAAACATTTCAGTGCTCGACGAGGCGGAAGTCGAGAAGTGAGTTCAGGCCATGACGGGGAGGGTTGATCTCGTAGAACCCCTTCCACCGGGGTGCGGTGGGGGAGCAGGACCTAGGTGCCGTGGACGGGGAGTGGACGGTCCTGTGTGACGACCGAGTCTGAGTCTGTCGTCCCGACGTTACCGAAGACTAAAATGTGCAAACAGAGAAAAGGGGGTCGTTGAGGTGACTCACGTTGGTAAAATAATTTTTTATTTTAGAGGCACATAAGAGTTTCGACTAAAATTGTAACGGAGAAGAAATATAATGTCGGGTCGACTGACGTACGAAAAAATTTCTTTTTTTGTTATCGACTGTTAATTTCGACCACATTGACTGGATATTTTTGCACGTGTGAACTACGTGTACCAGACCACTCAGACCTGTACAACCGGGCGGACACTGTGGTGACAGTGGTCGTGGGGATCACAAGGACCACGGGATCCGGACGAGACACCGGCTCGAGAGGGTTTCGGACTGGGTCACTGTACCGAGATCCGAGTCAAGGGACCTGGACGTCGAGGGCCCCCATGGACGCAGGTGGTTGCCATGGACGCGAACCGGGGACGCAGGTCTCGGTCCCAAAACCCCGTCCACGGACCCCTACCGTCCCTGTACCCCTCTCGGGCTCCCCGAACGTCCGACCGTCCCAGTCCCTCCGCTCCCTCACCCGTCGACCGCCTCCGAACCCCCTGCGGTAGACCTTATTGTCCACGGGTCACGTGTCCCGTAGTGAACCGTGACTGAGACCCGCGACACGTACGCGACCCGACCTCCGACACCTCGGAGGGAGGGGTGGGGTGGTCAGGAACGTGGCGACGTTGCACGGGTCCGACCACCCCCACGGACGTGGAAGGCACTGTCCAAAAGGTCAGTCCCTCGACCCGAGAGTCTTCCATCTTCTGACCGAAAACGTCCTGCGGTACGAGGTCCTCTCCGTCCACCCCCACCCTTCGTGTCGTCTTGTCGGAGACAGTCGTGCCGTTCCGGAGTAGTCGTGGACACTTTGGCGCACTGACGCGGACTGTGGTGGGTCCGACCGCCCACGACGAAGGTCGTGTCTGCAGGACCCTTTCTCGCGACGCCCGAGGACCCCCGGGGTCTTTCCCGACGGAGGACTCAGGGACTCGGGTATGACGAGGGGCGTGTCCGTGCTCGATGGGGTGTGGGTGACACCGGAGTGAGGACCGGAACAGGACCTCGACTAACATACGAACCGACAATTGTCAGTCACCCTCGGTGCGGACGTCGGCACTTGCCAGGACTCGACGAGTCCCTCTGGTCCCCGGACCCGAGACCCCCCTCGCGTCTAGTCCGAGGTCCGACCGTCCCAGGTCTCCCGTTCCCGTGGGGTCGCTACCTCGGCGAGCCTCGTACTCCGGTCCTCCCCTCCCTGTACGCGTCACAGGAAACGCCCCACCTGTGTGTCCCTCTGTGTGTGTGATGATACGTCCGTGTGCACTAATGTGCGTGGGACACAGTGCGGCCTACGGCCACCGACCCCCTCCAACCGTCACGCGCCCGTACTCCTCCCCCGAAGTCCTACGAGACAGGACCGGCGGACGTACGGGGGCGGGTCGACCGGTCTGTTGTTCGGGGTACAGGTGCGAGGTAGGCGAGAGTCCCTAAAGCCTCGACTGCTCCCTAGGTCGATCCTCCGTCCACAGGGCACCTTACCCGCACTGGACTCCTACCTGGGTCGGGACGCCTCGGGTGGGGTCTATGGCGGAGCAGAGTTGGACGAATGTCTGTGGATTCCTCGGCTGCCCCCGGACTTGCGGTCCTCAGCTCTCGTCTCGTTTGTGTGTAGAAGTCGCAGTCCTGGGACGTCTTTCGCGTCAGTAAAGGGTTCCACCTCTTCTACGATGATGTCCGCAGTAAATGGGTTCTGCTACAGTCTCTTCGTGGCGGGCCTCGTGTCGCGTGTGTCCAGGACGGCAGCTCCTGATCCCCACCTCCCGTTCCTGGCTTGAGTCCTTCTCGAGGGTCTTTTGCAGGTCTAGCACTGCCAGGTTCAGGGGTCCTTCCGGAGGTCCCTTCTCCCCGACCCTCACACGACTAGGGGAAGTGTCGAAGACCCTCCCTCCCTGCCGTCCAAATGTACATACTCCACCACACTTGTCTCCAGTCCGACACCCCCTTACTTGCGTGCCGGTCGGTCCCTCGTCCCGTCCACTCCTCTCTCCCGTCCCGTGGGTGACTTTCGTCACCGGAACCCTTTGACCTAAGATGTAGTAGAGTGGGGTCCCTGTGACATGACCCCTGGGTGCTGGGAGAGATTCCGTGCTTGTGTGGAGACCACGCAGTAGGCAACCCACGACAAAAGTGGACACCTAACACTTAATTCGGAAGCGTGGTCGGGGCGGTACGAGGTGCTACCAGGGACCTAATAGTTGTTTGTCTTCACGCAGCCGGCAGTCGGAGACTCACCTCCTGGTCGACGAGTTGTGTCAGGAGTCCCGACCCGAGTACAGTCCTACGTGCCGGGACCAGTCGTGGGTCGGTGTGAGTGAGACCTGGATGTGACGGTTACTGTGGGACTAGGGTCGGTCGCTGCGGACGGTCTCTGCCCAGTCGGGTGTCTGGTTGGAACCCGCGGTCGCCGACTGGTGTGACGTGTGCTCGCTCACTGTACCTCAGTTCAACGAGATTCCCTTGGACAGGACTACTCAAGACCGGTGTCTTCACACTTGTCTTGACCGTCCGTGGGACGTCGGACCGGGCGGACGGGACTGAACCGACGGCGTGGACCCCACCGTCTCGGACCTGGGACTTACCAACGGTCACCCCCACACGGGGAGGGGTGGACCTCGAGGTCGTCGACCTGACACTCGCACTTGACGCAAGACAAGAGATTTCCACGACTAGGACTCCACCTCCAGGGTCGTTTCAAAAGGTCTTCGTCCCAAAGGGAAAGTGCTTCCCACCTACGTCGACCTCCCAAGACGACTTTTCTAAATTAGAAGACTTTTCTAAATTTTAAAGGTTCTTGTAGCTAAAGTTGAAGAAACCTGGTGCAAAGTGTCGGACATCCAACCTCTCTTGACTTAGTCCACGATTCTTTGAGTCACGATCCCACCGTCGGTTATTACTGAACCCGTATTTGTCGCAGATCCACACTGCACCGTGCAGTCCTTCTTTTGTCTGGGTGACGAGGGGTCCTTGTTTTGTCGTCGGACACTCACATGGTCACTCCTCTGTATTTAACTAAGGTCGCTAGACTTTTGCTCAAGGTACTGGAGAGTGAAAATAAATTTCGACCGTAACGTAACACACTCCTGTTTTCCATTTTAGGTGCGACTATTAATTTTCAATTTTTAAAAGAAGTAAACAAAAACAACAAGTCATCGATTCAGTGCAGACTAAGAAACATTGAGTCGTGAGGTCCGAAGGGACAGGAAGTGGTAGAGGGTCTCAAACGAGTTCGAGTCCAGTCGAGAAACGTAGTCCACCGACTTCATAACCTCGAAGTCGACGTCGTAGTCAGGAAGGTTACTTATAAGTCCCAAGTAAAGGAACTCCTAACTGACCAAACTAGAGGGAAGACAGGTTCCCTGAAAGTTCTCAGAAGAGGTTATGATGTAAAACTTTCGTAGTTAAGAAACCACGAGTCGGAAGAAATACCAGGTTGAGAGTGTAGGTATGTACTGATGACCTTTTTTGTAAGGAAACTGATATGTCTGAACAGTCGTTTCACTACAGAGACGAAAAATTATACGATAGATCCAACCAGTATCGAAAGGAAGGTTCTTCGTTCGTAGTAAATTAAAACACCGACGTCAGTGACGGGTGTCACTAAAACCTCAGGGGATTTTAGACAATGACGAAGGTGAAAAAGGAGAAGATAAACGATATTTCACTACCCTGACCTACGGTACTAGAATCAAAAAACTTACGACTCTAAATTTGGTCGGAGAAGCGAGAGGAGAAAGTGGGAGTAGTTCTTCGAGAAATAAAGGAGAAGTGAAAGACGGTAATTTCACCATAGTAGACGGATAGACTCCGACAACTATAAAGAAGGACGATAGAACTAAGGTCGAACACTAAGTAGGTTGGACCGTAAAGCATACTACATGAGACGTAGAAGTGAATACTACTGTATTTTCTCGTTCATTTGTTAGACTACTGTTGAGTCCACTGATCCTTTTTCCGTTTCGAGCTACAGAGTCATGAAAATGCCCCTGAAAAAGCACGAGTAATTCGTTCACGAGTACAAGAGTCCCCAGACCCACGAGTAAACCCTTCTGCTAGTACGTGGACTTGAATTTGACACTTTTCATTGTCCTTTACCGTCCATCGCACAGACACCACCTTGGACTTGACTGAGATACCCCCTAGGAACCCCTTTCGAGTTTCTCTCCGACATTGAGATGTAAAATTAGAAAGAGTTCTTTTGTGTAGAGTCAAACCGTAAAACACAATCGTATATATGGGTGGTTCCGACGATATGTGAAAGATCTACTGTACACGGGTGGACGGTGTCCCTGTTCTTCTTCGGAGGTGAACCCCGACGAGACAAGGCCTGTAAAATACGAGTACACATAAGGACCGGTTAGATCCCTCTCTAGGGGTGGCAGGAGGTTTCTATCTTTTCTTTTACCGTTATTCCAAAATTAGACCCGACTCGATCATCAAATACGTGTACTTCAGACGTGTTTCTGTTCAAGCAGTTCGAGGGGTTTAGGACTTCACTGTTTTTTACTACTTTAGAGGGAATTTACTCTCTCGTACGACAGTGAAGGACGTCACGGGTCGGTGTGACAACGTCCCGACCGAGGTTCCTCTCCTCCTCTTAGGTCGGAATCCACTTTAGACCCAAGTCCGACCCAAACTAGACCTTCGATACACCAGTGACGGTTCTAGACTCTGGTAAATATGAAGACAAGAGACGTCTCTTCTTCATCCAGTCGGGGAGTCCGTCCCCTGACGGTCCTTTGCAAAACAAAATCCATAATGTTGTGTCACGGATGGAGAGAGAAGTGACCATAAAATCCTTTATGTCTTTTTTTCTTTAGATGAATGAACTCACAGAACATATATAACTTTCACTTTCAGTGAGTCAGTACAGGTTGAGAAACACTGGGGTACATGATATGTCAGGTACCCTAAGAGTTCCGGTCTTATGACCTCACCCATTGGAAAGGGAAAAGGTCCCCTAGAAGGGTTGGGTCCCTAGTTTGGACCCAGGGGGTGTAACGTCCTCCTAAGAAATGGTCGACTCCCTGTTCACTTCAACGTACATACGACTCAACGAAGTCACTACAGGTTGAGAAACACTAGGATACCTGACATCGGAGGTCCGAGGAGACAGGTACCCTAAAAGGTCCGTTCTTGTGACCTCACCCAACGGTACAGGAAGAGGGAACATGTATAATTAAGAGGTATTAATGTCGTAACTATTCTCCGATTTTTGCTACATCGATTCGTTTGTCCATAGTTAAGGGTAGTTCTCCTTAAAAACTTTCTTATTGTGATAAACAAAGAGTACAATATTATAATTTTTTCTTTTGAAGTTACCTTTTACCTATATTATAACACGGAATTCATTAAAATGTAGACCTCGTTACAATTACGGAATTTCACTGTAATCTTCTTTCACGAACGGTATGAATGATTTTGTACGTCTTACTTACGGTTCCGTATTGATATCTGGTGTGACCCCTGTGTCTTCGTGTAAGCTGAAATCTTCCCACTGACACTCTCGTTGAGACGTCGTCGTATTGTGCCTGACGCAGGTGAGGTCTCTGTCCTCGGCACAGGTGTAGGAGAACCGGGAAGGACAGACTACTTCGACCTCGAGGGCGTACCGGGGCTCCGGTACAGGTCGAGAGGACGCCCCCACTACTCTGCAGACGTGTCCGTCTTGACTGGGCGTATTTGTGGGTCGTTCAAGAGGTGAGATGACTGTGACGAGTAGGATACTCCATTTTTGACCCGAAAGACCTTCCTCCGTCTCATAGGGGTCGTCGGCACTCTATGTCTGGGCGTACTAACCCCGCCTTTACGTATGTTAGTTTTCGACGGGGTCCAAAGGTCCGTCGTTGAAGCAGCGACCCGTCTCCGTCCTCCGACCCAAAGTGTCTGTCGAAACACTTGTAAGGTCTTTTGTCACGGTATTTGTGTCAGCCATTGATGTCCTATCGTAGAGACGGGAACGTCCATTCACCACTGTCCTACCTCGGTGTGAAAGGTACACCTTTCGACACTTGTGGTCTGAATGTTCACCCTGGACCAACTTGGGAGTGGTCCCCTCTCCGACACACTTGTGACGACGACAACAAATCAACGAGTCAACACATGTTGAGGACACTGGAGTACCTGACATGGACGGTCCGAGGAGACAGGTACCCTGAGAGGTCCGTTCTTACGACCTCACCAACGGTACGGGAGGAGGTCCCATAGAAGGTTTGGGTCCCTAGCTTGCATACAGAGGACGTTTAGGGGACGTGACGTCCGTCTAAAAAATACCGACTCAGTAATTTTTATTTTAATTTTCTGGGGGATGAAAGGTAATCAAGTAATAAGTATCTGTACTTTTTATTGACATTTATCATGAATAGCAATACGTAAGACTGTTTCCTTTATCGTACATACAGACAAACTACTGTCAATTTCTCCTTCGTTACTTGAGTCGAATAGTCTCTTCTAGGATTGTATCACTGTACACTAGGAGTGTAAGTCACTTCTTCTCCGCAGACAGTACCATCTTCCACACCCTTCTGCACTTCCTTGTCCCACTTAACCCGGGGTTTACGTGCACCGAGGGACCTGTAAATAGCACTTCGTAGGGCTACACGGAGTCAAAATAAACAGGACCACTTCTTACATATAAAATTCAGAGCGTACGGTTACAAAAAGTAATACGAACCGAAAATTGACCTTAAGATAAAATATTTTATCCTTTATAAGATTCGAGGACAATTTAATACATGTAGATTTTATAAATGACCGATATTTACCTAAGTTTTAAGTTCCGAGTGGGGCATAATCAGTCCACAGACAGTGATCAACGCCAATGGGTTCCGGAGACGGTTGGACCTCCGACAGGGGTCTCCTTCGGGGAGTCTCTGTTCCGGTAGCGTGTAAGGTGAATTGTCTCAATCTCACGTCAAACGATTTAAAATACGGTGCTTTATTTTAATTTTACGAATGTAAATAACACAAGTAAACGACTCAATCAAACCTTCGATTTCTTATCCAGATTCTTTTGACTGAGATATTTAATTTTCTTTTTTTTTTTTTTTTCTCGAGGATGAGTGGTCTTGGTTCGTTGACACGTCGTGTTGATTGGTACTAAAAAAAGAGGGGTTTAAGACTTTTGGTGACTTAAAATCCAAAATGTCTGGTCCCTTGTGGTGACCCGAACGACAACAAGTAACAAATCAGTGAGTCAGTCCAGACTGAGAAACACTGGGGTACCTGTTGTCGTGTACCCGGAGGGACAAGTAGTGGTAGAGGGCCTCGAATGAGTTTGAGTATAGGTAACTCAGTCACTACGGTAGGTTGGAAGAACAGGAGACAGCAGGGGAATCGGAGGACGGAACTTAGAAAGGGTTGTAGTCCCAGAAAAGGTTATTCAGTAGAGAAACGTAGTCCACCGGTTTCATAACCTCAAAGTCGAAATCGTAGTCAGGAAGGTTGCTCATAAGTCCTGACTAAAGGAAATCCTACGTGACCAACCTAGAGGAACGACAGGTTCCCTGAGAGTTCTCGGAAGAGATTGTGGTGTCAAGTTTTCGTAGTTAAGAAGAGGTAAGTCGAAAGAAATATCAGGTTGAGAGTGTAGGTATGTACTGATGACCTTTTTGGTATCGAAACTGATGTACCTAGAAGTAGACGTTTCATCATAGAAACCAAAAATTATACCACAGATCCAACCAGTATCCAAAAGAAGGTTCCTCCTTCTCAGAAAATTAAAGTACCGACGTCAGCGATAGACGTCACTGAAATTCTTTTCTGATTCTTTTATTTCAGACCTCAACCTCAGGATTCTACCACCTCCTTATCCTGTCCCTCTGGTGAAAGAGGGAGTGTTTAAGTAGTTTTCTTGTAAAGTCGCGACTCGTTTAAGGTGTTTTGTTGAAGACTTACGACCGTCTCCTGTATTCCGTGGGTCTTTTCGTCTAGTAACAGAAGTTTTTGTCCATCCTTTTTTATATTTTCTGTTTTCTTCTCTGTTTTCTCCATCCCTCCCTCGAGACAGGGCCCTTCCCTCAGAATTTTTCTCTCTTCAAAGGTGTGTGGTCCTTTGTGAGAACGACGACGCAGACACCGCTCGGAACCTTCGTGTCTTCCGTTGCATTGTTCCTCCTTTTTATTTATTTATTAATTTTCGTTGTCTAATCCTCGGGTTGCCATTGAGGGGGTCGTCTCTTCGTCGCGTCTTCGGACGTAGGCGGTGATCGTTCGTCCCCGACCCGTCCCTCCGCGCCCGACGTCACGAAAAATTCTTAGCCCGGCCTTAAGGGGCTCGCATTGGTCTCCCTTGATTGAACCCGATCGTATGGTCTGACACCCTATCGATGGTCCGCTTTTCGAGATTGTATTCTGTGACGGTTCTGGCGTGTGTCTTGTTTCCTACCTTGTCTTAATCGGTCGACGTCTAGTAGGGGGAGGCCACTGTCCGTCGGTCTCGCCCTTCCGGACCTTCCCCCGTTAGCGTCGGGGTCTCTCTGTAATTGATGGTTTGACGTTCGTTCGAAGAAACCATTGATTCTGAAGAACCCCAAGACCTGTCAGTGGTAGGTGGCCTCTTCCCCACGGTTAACATAAGGGTCTTTTGACTCGTCGTCCCTGCCCTTTCCGCTATTCAGTGCCGCTGACGCGAGCGGTTTGTGGACTCGATAAACCTGGACCCTTCCCGTGTTTTTCGTCCGGGTTAGCTCAGACGCGGAGACTCCCGATGGACTCACGGACTCGGACTCGCCGAATCTGACCCCTCCACGTACGTCGGGTCCCGGCCGGAGTCTACAAAGGGCCGCCTCGTTGGATCTCGGACTCGCCACACGCGACACTCGTCCCCGTCCGGGTCACACGGACTCTGTGACGCTCGTGTTCGGTCACAATAAACAAACGTCGTAGGGAGGGAGGGGTGTCGCGCTGACTTGTTCACTCGGATTTTTTTTTTTCACAGGTGATGGCGGGGGGAACACAGTCCCACCTTTAGTCTGTGACTTTTCTGGTCGTTTGTTTCTTCGATTTTGTCTCCCTTGGCGGAATCTTCACTGTCCACGTTATCTAATTTTGGGACAGCAATCATGGCTGATGTATCTTTCCCCGGATATCTAGAACTCTTTATATTCGGCCTGGTTCTTGATAGGTTTTTACTTGACTCGGGGGTGACGGGTGTTGTTGTGGTCTCTTTCAGGGTCTATATATAAATGATAAAAATGCTAGTAAGAAAAAACAAAAAAAAAGAAAAGAATTATAAAATTTTAAAATTCAGGAGATAAAGAGGAAATCAAAAATAAAAATGTTGGATGATAATGAAATTTTTTTTCTGGGATAAAAATTTCGTTTGCGGTATATATATAAAAAACACCAACAACAACAAAAAATTATTAAGAACACTAAAAAAAGAAGAAAAGAATTATAACATAAAAACTTTTAGGTTGGAGATGAGATCTAAAAATTAGAAACGAAAAACCATAAACAATAGTTAAAACATGGAAATTTTTGGGTTAGAAGTCATGGGTAAAAATGAACCCTCACTCTAATGACCGAACTGGTGAGAGAGGAGGAAATCTGAGATGAAAAAGAGGTGGTCCAGCGGAGACAGAGGAGGGAGGGGGAAGAGAAGAGATGGGTTGAGACACTGAGAGACACACAGGGTCTGTCACCTCTTGTGAATCCCTGGACCAATGACCGACCTAGACAGAGAGAGGAAAAGTAAAGGGAGAAAATAGGAGGACCGGTGGAGACAGAGGAAGGAGGGAGAAGAGAAGAGACATATTGAGGCACTTGTAGAGACTCGCCAGGTCTGACACCTCGCGTGTATTCCTTCACCAATGACCGATCGAACAAGAGAGGAGAAAACTAGGGTGAGTAGAGTAAGGTCAGTGGAGGTTGAGGGGAGAGGGAGAAGAGAAGAGGTACATTGAGTCACTTGGAGAGACCCACAGGGAGTTACACCTCTTTGAAAAGTAGAAATTGGATCTACAAATAGTAGTCACGACATATCTACCTCTTCAGAACTCCGATGACATTTTTATTTTGACTTTTGGTCTTCGTCCTCCAAATTCAGGTTTAGGTCTTTTGTAGTCTCTTGAGGACTGAGGTCCCTTGTAATTAACTATCTTTGAGTAGTTTGCGGAGGTATGGATGTGACTTTGGTTCGTGGTGGGCTACCGGTTGTTCAAGGTCTGGTTCAGTATAGTACGTTTAAGAGGTCGTTGTGTCCTCGTGTGGGGACTCGAAGTTAGATGTTCGTCCAGTTCAATGAGATTTTGGTAACTGCAGAGTATTGAGTAATGACCTGTGAAGTGACATGAGGTCTCTCTTCTTTAGGTCGAGGTAGGTGGTCTTGAGACTGTGTTCGAAGGGATTGGTTCTTTGGAACTGTTCGGTGACTATGTTGGGGTTGTTGTCGCTCCTTTGAGGTATTATTTCTCTTGAGGTGTTTGATGGTGTTATGTCTTTCCGGTGGGGTTTGCGTCGTTATATTGGTTCTACTTCTCTGTCTCCTTATGCGTCGTCCATTTCCTTGTCCTCGTTACAGGTGGTTTGGTTTGTTTTCTCCTTCTCTATCCCTTAGCCGGACTCTTTCTTAAGGTTTGTAACTATCACTTTTACTAGGTTGTAGAACTTTAGTTTTACCTTAGTGTCCATTTACCGGACCTCTGTTTCTGATTCTTCTACGTTCTTTCCAAATTGTTTCTGGATCTTCTTTATTTTTTCAGTTATATATTACTTATTACGTTATTTACTCTAGTCTTTGTGAGACCTCCGTTGTTTATCATCTTATTGTCTCCGTCTTCTATCCTAATCACTTTCTCTTCCATCTTACCATCTTTATTTACTTAGTTTCTTTTTTTTCTTTTTGCTTACTTTTCTTTACTCCTGTTAGAGTCTCTGGAGGTCCTGTTATACTTTGCGAGTTTGTAAGCTTAATATCCTCAGGGTCTTCTTCTTCTGTTTTTCTTTCTGGTACTCTTTTAGGCACTCCTCTATTATCAACTTTTACAGAGATTTTACCCCTTCCTTTATTAGTGGATTCAGGTTCTTTAGGTCTATCAGGGTTTGTCCTATTTGGGTTCCACTTTGTGGGGTTCTGTGTATAATTAGTTTAATTGTTTCTAGTTTGTGTTTCTTGTTTATAATTTTCGTCGTTCCCTTTTTGTTGTTTATTGTGTGTTCCCCTAAGGGTACTCCTATTGTCGAAAAGTTATCTTTGAGAAGTCCGGTCCTCCCTTACCATTCTCTATGAATTTCATTACTTTCTTTTATTGGATGTCGGGTCTAATGACATGGGTCGTTCCTAGAGTAAGTTTATGCTACCTCTTTAGTTTTCGAAATGTCTGTTCGTTTTCGACTCTCTTAAGTCGTGGTGGTTTAGTCGAGAGGTTGTTTGCGATTTCCTATAAGACGTCTGTCCTTTGTGTTTTTCCCGTATATTTGGGCTTGGGTTTTGTTATTTCATGTACCGTTGCCCTAATATGAATAGTTATTAATGGAATTTGCATTTACCCAACTTACGGGGTTGGTTTTCCGTTTTTGACCGACTTACCTATGTTTTTGTTCTGGGGATATATACAACAGATGTTCTCTGGGTGGATTTTTGTTCCCTGTGTATGTCTGACTTTCACTTCCCGACCTTTTTCTATAAGGTGTGTTTATCTCTGGTTGTCTTTCGTCCTCATCGTTATGAGTATAGTCTATTTTATCTGAAGTTTTGTTTCCGACACTTTTCTCTGTTTCTTCCGGTAATACATTACTAGTTTCCTAGTTAGGTTCTTCTTCTGTATTGTTAATATTTATATATACGTGGGTTGTATCCTCGTGGTGTTATACATTCTGTTTACGATTGTTCATACTTTCCCCTTTAATTGTTATTGTGTTATTATCGCCCTCTGAAATTGTGAGGTGAGTGTGGATACCTGTCTAGTTGATTTGTCTTTTAATTGTTTCTTTGTGTTTGAAATTTACTATGTTACCTGGTCAATCTGGATTAACTATAGATATCCGATAAAGTGGGGTTTTGTTACTTAAAGTGGAAAAAGAGTTCACGAGTACCTTGGAAGAGGTCCTATCTAGTGTAGGACCCGGTATTTAGATCGGAACTATTTAAGTTTTTTTGACTTTAGTAAGGTTCGTATAAAAGACTGGTATTACGTAATTCTAATCTAGAGTTAATGTCCTCTTTTTGATGATTTTTAAGGTTGTATACCTCTATCTTGTTGTGTGAAGACTTATTGGTTGTTTAGTGTCTTCTTTAGTTTTTTCTTTAGTTTTATACGTATCTTTGTTTGTTTTTACTTTTGTGTTGGGGTTTGGACACCCTGTGATATTTTCGTCACGATTCCCCTTTCAAGTATCGTTATGTCCGTATGGAGTTCTTTATTCTTTTTTCAGTTTATTTATTGGATTGAGATGTGGATTTCGTTGATCTTTTCCTTCTTTACCTCTTGGGGTCTCAATCATCTTCCTTTCTTTAGAATTTTTAATCCCGTCTTTATTTACGTTTTCTTTGTTCTCTGGTATCCTTTTTAGTTGTTTCGGTTTTCGACCGAGAAACTTTCCTATTTATTTTAACTGTTTGGTAATCGGTCTGAGTAGTTCTTTGTTTCCCTCTTTTTAGTTTAGTTATTTTAATCTTTACTTTTCCTCTCTAGTGTTGTCTGTTGTGTCATTATGTTTCCTAGTATTGCCTTCTTCCGACTCGTGGTTTCTTAACTACGTAAACTTGACACCACAACCTCTACTGAGAACTCCCAGGGAACGTGACGTTCCTCTAGGTTGACCAGGTAAGACTTCCTCTAGTTGGGACCCTAAAGAAACCTTCCTTACTTCGATTTCGACTTCGAGGTCATGAAACCGGTGGAGTACGCTTCTCAACTGACTAACCTTTTCTGAAACTACGACCCTCCCTAACCCCCGTCCTCTTCTTCCCCTACTGTCTCCTACTCTACCGACCTACCGTAGTACCTGAGTTACCTACACTCAGACTCACTTGAGACCCTCTACCACTACCTGTCCCTCCGGACTGTACGACGCTAAGTACCCCAGCGTTTCTCAGCCTGTGCTGACTCGCTGACTTGACTTGACTAGTAGTTAATATACGGTTATTTTACCTGTTGCACCCTCTTTACCTGTTTAAGAATCCTTTCATGTTGAAAGGTTTTGACTTGGTCCTTCTTTATCTTTTAGAACTGTCTGGGTAGTGTTCGTGCCTTTAACTTTGACGTTAGTCTTTAGAAGACCGTTTGTCTTCGGGTCCAAGTCTACGGAAGTGTCGACTTAAGATGGTTTTTAAAGCTCTTCTCGATTGTGGATAAGATGAGTTTGAGAAGGTCTTTTAACGTCTCCTTCCATTTGAAGGTTTGAGTAAGATACTCCGGTGGTAGTGGGATTATGGTTTTGGACTGTTTCTACAGTGTTTTTTTCTTTTGATGTCCGGTTATAGTGACTACTTGTATCTACGTTTTTAGGAGTTGTTTTAAGATCGTTAGTCTTAGGTTATTGTGTAATTTTTCTAGTATGTGGTACTGGTTCACCCGAAATAGGGTCCCTACGTTCCTAAGAAGTTGTAGGCGTTTAGTTTAGTTACATTAAGTGGTGTAATTGTTTAAATTTTTATTTTCGGTATACTAATAGAGTTATCTACGTCTCTTTCGGAAAATGTTTTAAGTTGTAGGTAAATACTATTTTTGAGAGGTCTTTCGTCCTTGTCTTCCGTGTATGGAGTTGTATTATTTTCGATATATACTGTTTGGGTGTCGTTTGTAATAGGAGTTTCCTCTTTTCAACTTTCGTAAAGGGAATTTCAGTCTTTGTTCTGTTCCCACCGGTGAAAGTGACGATGATAAGTTGCATCAAGACCTTCAAAACCGTTGTCGTTAGTTTCGTCTTTTTCTTTATTTTCCTTAGGTTTAACCTTTTCTTCTTCATTTTGAGAGTGACAACCTCTACTGTACTAGGAGATGTATCTTTTGGGATTTCTGAGGTGGTCTTTTGATGATCTCGATTAGTTACTTATATCATTGCAACGTCCTATATTTTAGTTGTGTGTCTTTAGCGAGTGTAAGGATATGTGATTATTACTCTTTCATGTTTTTCTTTAATTCCTTTGTTAAAGTAAGTGGTAACACTACTTTTCTTATTTTATGAATCCTTATATAGATGGATTTCTTTGATTTCTGGATATATATCTTTTGATATTTTGTGACCACTTTCTTTAGTTTCTCCTGTGATTATCTACCACTTTATATGGTACAAG
Source organism: Capra ibex (assembly GCA_006410555.1). Lineage (NCBI taxonomy): Eukaryota > Metazoa > Chordata > Mammalia > Artiodactyla > Bovidae > Capra > Capra ibex. The sequence goes on from SJYO01030260.1 coordinate 38,610,840, forward strand.
TACCTAACCTTCTTAGTTATATCACTTTTACTCGTATGATGGGTTTCGTTAGATGTCTAAGTTACGTTAGGGGTAGTTCGATAGTCACCATAAAAAGTGTCTCGATCTTATTTATTAAAGTGTTAAACATACCTTTATGTTTTTTGGAACTTATCGGTTTCGTTAGAACTCTTTCTTCTTGTCTTGACCTCCTTAGTTGGACGGACTGAAGTCCGAGATGATGTTTCGGTGTCAGTAGTTCTCTCATACCATGACCGTGTTTCTGTCTTTATATCTAGTTACCTTGTTTTATCTTTCGGGTCTCTATTTAGGTCTATGGATACCTGTGGAATAGAAACTGTTTCTTTCGTTCTTATATGTTACCTCATTTCTGTTAGAGAAATTGTTCACCACGACCCTTTTGACCAGTTGGTGAACATTTTCTTACTTTGATCTTGTGATTGTGTTATGTGTTTTTATTTGAGTTTTACCTAATTTCTAGATTTGCATTCTGGTCTTTGATATTTTAAGGATCTCCTCTTGTATCCGTTTTGTGAGAGTCTGTATTTAGTGTCGTCCTAGGAGATACTAGGTGGAGGGTCTTAAGACCTTTATTTTCGTTTTTATTTGTTTACCCTGGATTAATTTTAATTTTCGAAGACGTGTTGTTTCCTTTTATATTCGTTCCACTTTTCTGTCGGAAATCTTACCCTCTTTTATTATCGTCTACTTTGCTGACTGTTTGTTGATTAGAGTTTTTATATGTTCGTTGAATACGTCGAGCTAAGGTCTTTTTATTTGTTGGGTTATTTTTTTACCCGGTTTCTTGATTTATCTGTAAAGAGGTTTCTTCTGTATGCCTACCGATTGTTTGTGTACTTTTCTACGAGTTGTAGTGAGTAATAGTCTCTTTACGTTTAGTTCTGGTGTTGCTCTATGGTAAAGTGTGGTCAGTCTTACCGACACTAGGTTTTTAGATATTCGTTATTTACGACCTCTCCCACACCTCTTTTCCCTTGAGAGAATGTGACAACCACCCTTACGTTTGATCATGTCGGTGATACCTCTTGTCACACCGCTAAGTAATTTTTTGACCTTTTACTTGACGGAATACTGGGTCGTTAGGGTGACGACCCGTATGTATGGCTCCTTTGGTCTTAACTTTCTCTGTGCACATGGGGTTACAAGTAGTGTCGTGACAAATATTATCGGTCCTGTACCTTCGTTGGATCTACAGGTAGTCGTCTACTTACCTATTCTTTTGACACCATGTATATGTGTTACTTCATAATGAGTCGGTAATTTTACTTATGTAAACTTAGGTAAGATTACTCCACCTACTTTGACCTCGACTAATATGTCTCACTTCATTCGGTCTTTCTTTTTGTGGTTATGTCATGTGATTGTGTATATATACCTTAAATCTTTCTACCATTACTATTAGGATATACGCTCTGTCGTTTGCTCTGTGTCTACATATCTTGTCTGAAAACCTGAGACACCCTCTCCCTCTCCCACCCTACTAAACCCTCTTACCGTAACTTTGTACATATGATAGTACATTCTTTACTTAGAGGTCAGATCCAAGCTATGTCCTATGTCGTAAGAACCCCGACCACGTGACCCTACTGGGTCTCTCAACTATACCACTCTCTCCACCCTCCCCCCAAGTCCTAACCCTTGAGTACATGTGGGCACCGCCTAAGTACAGTTACATACCGTTTTGGTTATGTCATAACATTTCATTTTATTTTTTTATTTAATTAATTAATTTTTTTTTTCTTTCAATTCAGACAGTGACAAAGGTGACAAAGGGGTAAAATAAAGGGTACTTCACTACCCTGGCCTACGGTACTAGAAACAAAAAACGGACTCAAAATTCGGTCCAAAAAGTGAGAGGAGAAAGTGTAAATAGTTCTCCGAGAAATCAAGAAACGAAAGACGGTATTCCCAACACAGTAGACGTATAGACTGCAATAACTATAAAGAGGACCGTTAGGACTAAGGTCGAACACTAAGTAGGTCGGGTCGTAAAGAGTACTACATGAGACGTATATTCAATTTATTCGTTCCAATGTTATATGTCGGAACTACATCAGGAAAGGATTAAAACTTGGTCAGGCAACAAGGTACAAGCCAAGATTGACAACGAAGAAATGGACGTATGTCCAAAGAGTCCTCCGTCCAGTCCACCAGACCATAAGGGTAGAGAACTTCTTCAAAGGTGTCAAACAACACTAGGTGTATCAGTTTCCGAAATCGCATCAGTTACTTCGTCTTCATCTAGAAAAAGACCTTAATAGAACGAAAAAGACACTAGGTCACCTACAACCGTTAAACTAGAGACCAAGGAGACGGAGACTCAAACACACATAAAAATTTGTAATACTTTTCTCGAGTGTTAAAGAAAAGATTGTGTTCTTCACTTATACCTTCGTCCGTTGTCGGAACCCGACACCCACCTGGGGTGATTGGTCCGTCAAGGACGAGAGGGACCCCTTCCTGGTGTCTTTGCACCCCCGGCGCAGTCCCGGACACCACCCCCTGTTCCACGACTCCCGTCGAAAAGTGTCGCCTCACTCCCCTCCGTCCTATCACAAGGACGTCCCTGAGCCCCTACGTCCCACCTCGAACGCGTCCTCTGTCCGTTCCCAGCCCTACTCACATTTGGACGTCCACTGGGTCCCACCAGGGGCCGGTGGGTCGTCCCGGCCGTGCGTCGAGTCACCCCGGAGGGGGTCACGGGGTCCGGAGGAGGGACGACTAGACTACGACGAGACCCCGAAATTAGGGTGGACACGCGACGACGGGGACCACCAGTAGCCAGGGCCGGCGAGAGGACGGGGCCCCGAAGACGCTTGTCGACGGGTGAGTCGTGGAGACGACCAGAGGTGGTACGAGTCGGACCGAGTCTCTTGGCACTAAAAGGTGGTGTCTAGAAAGGGAGGGGCTCCCAGGGGAAGGACCATTTACTACGGCACTAATGATTTGGTGAGTCTTCGAGTCGAATTTTCACTTGACCCGTACAAACTAGAGTAAAAAGAGAGAGTGGAGTGTTATTTAGGCTGTCTTCTATGACAGCAGAAACGGAAGATTCACGCGGACCTTAGGTTTGAGGACACTCGCTTCGGGGAGTCAGATCCGGCGTCGTAGGGGCCGGAACTGCGTTTGGAAGGTCTACAGCGGGAGGGGTGAGAACCTCTGGTCACCAGTGTGGTTGGTCGTAGTCGTGGCGGTTCTCGTAGGTTCGAGCAGGTCTCGTATTCACTGCAGGTGTCGTGCAAGACTTCTAGGAGCGCAGGGACGGGAATGACAACTGGAGTGGACGGCGCCAAGGGTAGAACTAGTGCAGGACGGTCGTTATGACCGGACCCACAACGAGTGGTAGGTCCAAAGGAGAGTAAAGTCAGGAGTGTGGGTCGTAAAGTGACGGACCTTACTTGAAGGGGTTTTCGAGGGATAGAGGAGGGAGGGGAGACAGACACAGGTGACCCTCCAGTCAAGGAGTCTCTCGACTCGGACTGGAGTCCGTCGGCGGAGGAGGTTCGGGACGGGAAAGACTGGAGTCGTGGTACTGTGACAAACGACTGTACTGGTGAAGACTTCGTGGACGGGAGGGGTCCTCTTCCATTCGAGGTACTTCAGTCGTTCAAACTGGAAAGGATAACGATATAAGGATGTTCCTTATTTATAAAACAGTCAAGAGTCGAATTATGTGTGGGTAGGGTGAGGACTGATCTCACATCTTCGCCCTTTGTATCTATCTACTACCTACCGTCTATTTGTCCTCCACTAACTATTTACTGTTTATCTATACTATCTATTGATTTACGTAAAGGAGAAGCATATTGTTCCTAAGGTTTGTACTGTACTAAAGACAAGTGGTTGGTCGACTGGAACGTACTTAGAAACCACACTCACCCTCACTCTGGTGGTCACAGGTGCAAGTCCCTTAGATAAAAGGGTCGTTTTAACACCGTCTCTACCACTTTTGCCAAGGTCCCTCTACTGGAGTGTCGACTCACCAGACGGTCTCCGACACCCGAGTCCCCGCCCCCGGTGTCCCGAAGACCGGTACCGTCTCTGCTCCCGCGGGTCCCACGCCCGGGTTCGGACGGGAGGTCCGGGTCACTATCGGGCTTACGGGGTAGTGGGGACGAAGGGGAGAGGTGTATTTGCTCTTTTATCCTCGGTGACAATGTCGACTCGGAGGTAGTTGTGTGGTCGATTCAGAGGATTTTTGGTGGGTCCTCTATGGTCAGCTAAGGGTGGGAGGTCCACTCTTGTAGGTGTGATTTCGGTCCTACTACTCAAGACTGAAGTAGGATTTTAGGTACCCTAGGTGACTTGGGATTAGACATCATTTTCCTGTATTAATTAAAACACAAAGCCTTACATACGAGGTCGTCGGCAACCTCCCAGAATCTCTCTACCCTTGACTAACGATTGTTTCTTTAGTCTTGTCGCAGATTCTTTCGGTAGAACTAAGTGTATGAACGTGTGAGTGTGTGTTCTACTTATTCCAAGTGTGAACAGTTAGATCATTGTTCGATAAAGTGTTCGTTTTTTGTGGTATTAATTTGTACACCAACACCACCAAAATCAACGATTCATCACAGGCTGAGAACGTCGGGTGGTCCGAGGAGACAGGTACCTAAAAGGTCCGTTCTTATGACCTCACCCAACGGTAAAGGAAGAGGTCCCCTAGAAGGACTGGGTCCCTAGCTTGGATCCAGAGGACGTGACGTCCGCCCGAGGAGTGAGTGACTCGGTGGTCCCTCCGGGATTAATTCGTGCGTCACACACGATTAAAGAGCCGGAGCGGTTCTGGTCCCGGCCTAGGACCGGACTCCTGTCGAGGCGGTGTCTGAGCAGACCGGACGGCGCACCCTCGGTCGTCTCTGCGAGTGTGTTGTCCCTAAGGGGTGACGCGGACAGTGGTGGCAGACAGGAAGTGACACATAGTCGAGGGATTACCGAAGTGCGGACACTATTGTTCAGTCGTAGACTACACCGTTCTTACCTTGCAACCCTAATGTACCAAACACAACAAATTAGTTCCGCTTGTGTAAATCGTTGGGGTGTCTTTTTTACTGTAGGGATACATCTATTAATTTGGATCTCTGAGATTTGACCAAAAAAAAACAAAAACAAAAAACCCAAAAAAAACATAGACATGTAGTTAAGTAGTACTCAATGTCTAAGACTCTTTTTATTTTAGGAACGACCGTTGGACTCGTGGAGTGACTGGTGATACGGAAGTCTCTCGAGAGAAGGACCAGTGTGAATAGGACCGAACCCCCCCAGTGACAGGGACACCAAGTAAGTGATCGGACAAGTTGAGTCCGTTTCCAGTTCGACTCACGGGACTGAGATCAATTTGACTTAGTTTACTAATCCTGTTAGAACAGGGACAAGTGTCTGGTCTTTTTAGATAGTCCCTTTCTTTGTTTTGACTAAGTCTGAATGTTTCGAATTTCTTTGCCATTTTTATACTGAAATTGTTTGTTGAAGACAACCTTCAGGAACATAATCAAACGGTCTCAAACGGTTTTGTTTGTTGGTGTCCTGACCCACCGAAGTCGTTCTCTTTAAACGAGAGAGCGCCGACGACATGCTGACTGTCCTCCTTCCCTGCCTGCCTGGACGGGCGGACAGTCCTGTCCGTACGCCACCAGTGTCCGTCCCGCAGCGTGGGGCGAGAGTCTAGTGTGAGGTCGGCACCCCCCGCCCGACCGTGGACGTGCGACTCCCTGGGACTGAAAGTATCTCGTGTCACCCAAAAGTCAAGGCGGGGCTGGAGGGCGGACGCCGAGCCTCAGTCACGTCTGGATCGACTCTGCTCTGGGTAGTCCTCTGTCTGCGCCAGACCGCACGAAGGTCCGCGTGTCGTGTTTGCCAGTACAATCACCGAAAGGTCGATGACTCACCCGCGGGTGAGACGCACAAACGTACCTTTTAATTTTGTCTCGTTTTAATATAATTTAAAACTGTACTCAGCGAACTAAAAGTAGATTTTACATTATTTAATTATATAAAGAACTATCATAGATTAAATATCTGAGTCCGGGGCAAGACTTCTGTACCCCCTCACCGAAAAACGTAGTTACCTCCACTGGATGCTGGGCGTAGTCCCCTACGCAGACAGTGTGTCCCTTTGACTTGTAGGTACACTCTCTGCCTGAAAATGTCTTAACTTCCACGGCTTCCGACGGTAAGACGACTCCGTGCTCGACCGAGGGTCCTCAACCCTCGGTCCCGACATCGTGTCGTCCACGGGTACCGCCTACCCTACCGTCACGACCCTCCACTTCCCACTTCTCAGCTCTTTCGCCCTGACTTCACTGTCGGTGTACGAGGGCCTATTCGAAGGAGACGACGACGACGACGAAACCAAAACTCTTTAAGTTCTGACTCTGCCCCGACGAGTTCTCAAGCGTTTTCTACCTTTCTTTCCTTCCTCCTCCTTTGGGTCACGATCTACGACATGTTCCGGAGCCCAGGACCTTTCAAAGATGAAAATCTCGCGCAGTTGAAAGAGATCACTACTGTTAGTGGGGGACTGAAAGAGGTCCTTCAAAGTAGAAGGGTTTTGTGATGGTAATTCACAGAAAAGTAATAGACATTTGTTGGGAGGTCACTTTCGTAATCTTTTTATAGTGTTACTTCACTATCAGACCTTTAGTACAGTGATTAAATTCTCGCCATTGACGAGGAACATTGGTGGAGGGTCACCTACAGGACGTAACGTGTGTCTCCCACCGTCTGTCCTTTCCTCTGTGTGCCGGGGACACGGGTCCGACCCTCAAGTAGACCCTGGAGTCCCTGTGACGCTCCTCGACCACTGTTCGAGGCGGGGGACTCCGGTGGTACGTCTTGTCCCTTTTCTTCCGGACGTCCTCTGTCCTGTGGTACTACGCCTCCGGTTCCTCTCAAGGGTTGAGGCCCGGGTCCTGACCCCACTGGGTGCCCGCGTCCCTCCCGTGAGCCTCGCCTCGCAGACGACGTGTGGGGCCCGACCCGTTTCCCGACGGGAGCCCGACAAGAGAGGGACGACCGTCCTATTAGGACCCTCCACCCGTGTCTCTCACTTGACTCTGTTCGTCGACTACTGCACTCTTCTTGAGTCGACATCAAAGACTGCCTCTTAGGGGTTTCTGAACTAGGTTGTTGTCTGTCTAGATGTCACATCACTAAAATTGCCTAAATTTTCGTTCATAATGCGATCGGATTCGAAGGCGGACGAGATTTTATATGACGTGAAAATTCCGGTCTTCGGCGTTCTACTGAAATCTTTCTTCGCTAGCTCTTTTCGACCCCCTCTCTTACACCCCTCTTTTAGTCACACCCCTCTTTTGGAGATAAAGGATTCCGAGTAAATGGTCTTTATGTATGCAGGGTACACAACAACTGAATTATCATTAATGTCATCTTTTAGTTTTTCGACCACCCCGATATTTGAGATCTCGTTTATTTATACAAAGAATGTTGTGCAAAAGTACCCTATAATATTATTAAAGATTTTAGATATTTATTCGTCAATACAAAGTAACAGAATACGTCCTTAGTGGACAAACCACCAAAGACTTACTGTCTCAAATGTCCGGAACCAGAAACCTCATTGGCCACTTAGACCCTTCCTCCGTAAAACCCAAGTCAAGTCGAGTCGACCTCGGCCCGGAGGGAGACGTGGGGGACGGCGTCCTACGTCCGAAAAAGAAAAGTATACATAAACAATAAAAGTTAGAAAAGTACAGGAGACTAACCTTTTAGAAAATGTGCTAACTGGTAAAGTCCAACTTAGTGACATACGTCCTGTCCCGAGGGTCGTGGGGAGTACTGTCTCAGAACATAGACGATGGGGCTCAAGAGACGGTCATTGGACCTGCCTCAGTCGTACACACACACACACATGTAATAGTACACGTACACGTGCGTGTGTCATTGCCACTTGCCGAGAGGTCACACCTAGACGACACCTGTGACCACTCGTAAAAGGAAGTCAAGATTGACTCCGGGATAAACATGATTGTTTCGTGTTCTGTGTACACCAAGACTTATACGGAACAAAAGTTACTACGTGTCGTGGAAACTCTAATCTTGTATGACGTCTGACCCGAACTGAAGTGGGTGAGCCAACCTGAGAGGGATAAGACAATTTACCTACGTGGACCCTCTCTGGAAAAGATCTCTACCTGTTGATACAAGCGAAGGTCGGAAAGTAAGGATACTTGGGAGAACGTTATTTGTTAGCATGGAGATAACTACACTAGGATACGTGTAAAGGTACATTAGTTGAAGTCAAGTTAATCAACAATGTTCGAAACACATAAAATTAAAAAAACGCTGATAGAAATAACACCATTTTGTGTTTGGAGAAGTATACGAAATGACCAAAAAAAATAAAAGAGCTGATGACTAATACAGGAAGACTATCGAAACCGAAGGGATCAAAGAGTTCCACACTATAATCCGACAACTAAACTTTAGAAATGAGAAAAAATTACATCCGTAAATGTTGATAATTAAGGGACGATTCGTGTCGGAGGCATTGGAGGGTACACAAAACCATACACCACAAAATTAAAGTAATAGAGACACATAAAAGATTAAAAGACACACTAAAGAAGAAACTAGTAACCAACAAACCTTACACACAAAAAGGTGTATGAATATTTAAAAGATCAAAAGGAGGATAACACCTAAATATCGAAAAAAGGTAATAGGAGTTTTTATGTGAAGTATACTAAAATTAAAAAAATCTATATACCTCTACACAAAACATCGGGTTTTATAACGGATAGTATCTCTTGCAAGGTATGAGTGAGACCTTCCTCATCTCCCCATAAATCTTCACTCAAACGAGAAAAGCTCGTCTCGCAAGATAATTGTGTGACATATACATAATATAGATCAACCAAATGTCACAACAAGTTCATGAGACAAAAAGGACTGGAAGATAGATCTGTAAGATAGGTAATGACTTACACGAAGTTTAGAGGTTCATATTAACAATTCAACGGATAAACAAAGAAGATGGTTATAAACAAAGTATATACAATCCTGTCATAAACCACGTATAAAAAAATTCAATATAAAAGAACCACTTAGCTGTGAAAATAGTCGTATATTTATAGAAACAGGGAGTAAACAAGGTGATGAAGGAAAACACAAAGCGACAAATAAACATCACTTGGTAAAAATGAAAGGAAAGTAAAGGAAAACACATACAACAAGTCAGCGAGTCAACACAGACTGAGAAACGCTGGGGTACCTGACGTCGTGCGGTCCGAAGAGACAGGAAGTGAGAGAGAACCTCGAACGAGTTTGCGTATAGGTAACTCAGTCACTACTGTAGGTTGGTAGAGTAGGAGAAAGTAGGGGCAGAGGAGGACGGAAGTTAGAAAGGGTCTTAGTCCCAAGAAAAGATCGCTCAGCCGAGAAGGGTAGTCCACCGGTTTAATAACCTCGAAGTCGAAGTCGTAGTCAGGAAGGTTACTTACCAGTCCCAACTAAAGGAAGTCCTAACTAACCAAACTATAGGAACGACAGGTTCCCTGAGAATTTCTCAGAAGAGGTCGTGGTGTCAAGTCTCCCTAGTTAAGAAACCGTGAGTCGGAAGAAATAACAGGTTGAGAGTGTAGACATGTACCTATGCCCTTTTTGGTATCGAAACTGATATACCTGTAAACAGTCTTTTCACTACAGAGACGAAGAATTATGTGACAGATCCAAACAGTATTGAAAAGAAGGTTCCTCGTTCGTAGAAAATTAAAGTACTGACCTCAGTGGTAGACGTCACTAAAACCTCGGGTTCTTTTATTTCGGACAGTGACAAAGGTAACAAAGGAACAGATTAACGGTACTTCACTGCACATACATAAAAATCTAAAAAAAACATCTAGTTAAATCCTACAATCTTAATGTAAATAGAAGGATTTCCTTAAGAGGTCCTTTCTGATGACCTCACCCAACGGTACGGGAAGAGGTCCCCTAGAAGAACTGGGTCCCTAGCTTAAGCCCAAGAGGACGACGTAACGTCCGTCTAAGAAATGACAGACTCGGTGGTCCCTCCAGGTTTTAATATTGTTAGATCAAGTTGACTACGTTATGATTGAAAATATCGTTTGTTTTTGAGACGAAGACTGTCGAGGTAAGGAGAATGACTGAAGGTGTTTAGTATGGAACTATGGACACGGGTTATTGTGTCTAAATATTAATAGAAAATACGTCAACAGAGTTAACGATATTAGTGACATCCTTTGTCTTTCACCTTAATATTTGGTATTTATGTCGTTACAGTCGAAAGTATGGACGAGTACATCAATGCAAATGGCTTCTGGAGAAAGAAGTGTCTCGAAACTCAACGACAGAAGGTAAGGAAATAAAGTCAGACTTGTTGAGGGGAGTCGTAAAGAAAGTCTCGTCCAGATCTCCATGGTTTGAGAAAGTTGACACATAAAATACCCTAACAGAATTAAAACGGAAGTAAAACTTCCTTTCCAAGTCACTTATGTCTAAATACACCCTCAAAAGAGGGTCCGGACATCCGTAGTCGGGTAAGAGAAGACTCAGATGACCCGAGAGAGACTACGGTCGCCAGGAAACCCGAGGGAGTTGAAAGAAGTCAGAAAAAAGACAAAAAGTCGGAGATCAAAGTCAACAGAACATAATTTTCAAACACTTAAGGAAGGAGATACACAAGTCAAAAAGTAAAGTCAGTGGTATGAAAAGGAGAGGTCTTAAAGAGAACCTAATGATATTAAAAGATAAGTATAAGAGTGAAACGGGTATCTGCCAAATCGAGAAACTCGTATAAATTCTGTTAATAGAAATTTTATAAGTGAATCATTGTGATACAGACCTTGAAGGAATCCTCACCAAAGAAAGTTGAAACAACGAGACTTACCCGGTAGGAAAGGACAAAGAAAACGAAAAAAATTTTTAATTTTTAAATTTGGAAAGGATATATGGAAAATAAAAAATATACTTTTGAGAAGGGTCCTGACGGAAAAACGTAACAATTTCCGATGACATCAGATCGTTCAAAAGTTTGAAAAAAACTTGTTTTGAGATAAAAGAGACCATACACCAGTGATTCCAGTGACAAGGAATGGAATCTGGTCGATCACAAAACTTTCTTTAAAGAAACTTACGGTCCTCGATTTTTATCTTTTTTGTTTCTTGTTTGTCTTGACAAAAGGGTCAGGAAGGTCTGAAAGGACCACGACTCGACGGGAGGGTTCACAGTCGTCCGAACACCCTCGCGTCTGTGGTCGGACTTCGTTCGGGTCGTAGAAGAGTCCAAAGAGACTTGTACGTGTGACTGGACCTATGTACACACCGACAGATTTAAGGGAGCGTGTGTGTCCACCACGAAAAATATATTACCGTTTTATGTGTATTTTTATACTGTTCGTCGACCTCCTTTCCTTTTGCCTTTAAGATGGTCGCGAAGACTGGTAAAAATTCAACGAAAAAAGAACTGACTCGGAGAGACCCAACGACACTGGAGACTGGCAAAGGGTCGTGGGATCCTGAGTATTTTTTCTCAGGAAAGACTGGCAGAGACAAAGAGGGAACTACAGAGACACTTCCTGACCTGAACCTCGACGGAAGAGGAGGTGACTCGGTTGCGGTGAGGGAGAGTGGAACTTAAAGGGAAGTGTCTTCACAACCAGTACCCTGGCTCGTAGATTCCGGAAGTAGTCGTAACCCGTCATTCGATGTAAAATAGAAACAGTAAAACTACTCTTTTTCATTTTGTGAAGTATTTTTTGCAAAGGAAACAGTAATTTTCTCCGACTCGTGGAAGAGGATACAAGTTTTCAGTGATTACACATGAATATGTCGCTCTGCACGTGATGGGTCGGTCGATCGTTTCGTTCGTTTATGCGTTCCGTTTGGTGCCACGGAGTGGGTCGTTCGCTCAGTCCTGAGCCCGTGGGTGCCGAGATTGAGTCTCTCCCATACGTCCGCCCCCTCTGTGAGCCCTCCCACCTCCGTGCCGGTGCGTCTCCTCCGTCCCGCAGTTCCGGGCGTCCTGAGCCGTGTACGTCAGCTCCGCTAGATCCGACTGACGAAAGGGTGTGCAGGAAAGACGAGAGACAAAGTAAACTGGAAAAAAAAAAAAAGTAAAAAATTTTTCGAAGAAAACGATCTTTGACATTTCTTCTATGTATCTCCGTCTTTGTTGAGTGACGTCAACTAAAACATAATGGGAGAGAGGTCAAGTCTTAGGACCACTTACCTTCGTTTGTAGTAGTGTGTTGTTCCACCCCTCTCGTAGGAACGAGTCTCGGCGAGGGAGCCTTTTCCTGTCGTCCCCTGGGTGGGAGTCCTGTGTCTCCAATACAGGGTCCCTCTGACAGACGAGGAGTCCATTCCTTTCGTCCCGAAGGCACAAGAACGTCTGTCGACCCCTGGGTGGAAGTCCCGTGTCACCCAATACTGGGTCCCTCTCACAGACGAGGAGTCCATTCCTTTCGTCCCGAAGGCACAGGAACGTCTGTCGACCCCTTGGTGGGAGTCCTGTGCCACCCGACACGAGGCTCCTCTGACACGAGCCGACCGGTGCGACGGGGGTACGGCGGACGTCTACGTCCTGACGCCGTGGCGGAACCGTCCCTCACGTCCGCGTCGAGGGTAATGCCCGAAGTTCGGTTAATTTACTCCCGGAAATGTAGTGTTAATAGGAACCCTCCATTCCTCATTTAGAACCCCCTTTACTAAGTAAAACGTTCCAGGTTTGGTTGTAAGTTAGATTTAGGGTAAGGATCACTTTATCGATGACCGACATATTTGTTTTGTTGTTGTTGTTTTTGTGTATTTTATTAGAAACGTGGTCCTTTCTTCTCATTTAAGTACTCATTAAACGATTGAACGACTAATATTAGGTCTTTGAAATCTTAATCTTTTTATGTAATGATTTATCAAAACTTGTGGTTAATTAACACACAACGAAACCATCTCAGACACTTCTTGTTATACGATGACCTCTAGTCAGCTCTTTAATTGAGGTCTTTCTTTTTTCTCTGTTCCGGTTTCGTCTTTGTTGTGGTCCAACACCTACACTGACCACTATCTTCGTTTCAGGTTACGACATTTCTCGTTATAACGTATCCTTGGACCTTACAATCTAGGTGCTTAGTTCCGTTTAACCTTCACCAGTTTGTCCTTTACCGTTCTCACTTGCAATTTTGAAATTCTTAGTCGTTTGATTTTACCTGACTTTACCCACTTAAATTGAGTCTACTGGTAATATAGATAATGACACCCGTTCTCAGGGAATCTTCTTCACCTCATCGGTAGTATCAGTTGTTCTCAGACTTTACGTCATGAACCCACGTCAGACTTTGTACTGTCTTACTAGAGACAAGTAAAGGTTCCGTTTGGTAAGTTATAGTGTCATTAGGTTCAGATACGGGGTTGGTCATTGTGACTTCTTCGACTTCAACTTGTCAAGATACTTCCGGATGTTCTGGAAGATCTTGATTGTGTCTTTTTTCTACAAGAATAGTAATATCCCCTGACCTTACGTTTTCATCCTCCAGTTCTTTGTGGACCTTAAACCGGAACCTCATGTCTTACTTCGTCCCGTTTTCGATTATCTCAAAACGACTCTTTTACGTGACAAGTGTCGTTTGTAGGAGAAGGTTGTTGTGTCCTCTTCTGACATGTATACCTGTAGTGGTCTACCAGTTGTGGCTTTAGTCAGACTAATATAAGAAAAGTCGGTTTCTACCTCTTTGAGATATTTCAGTCGTTTTTATTCTGGTCCTCGACTGACACCGAGTCTAGTACTTGAGTAATAACGGTTTAAGTCTGAATTTAACTTCTTTCATCCCTTTTGGTGATCTGGTAAGTCCCTACTGGATTTAGTTTAGGAAATGTTAATATGTCACGTTCACTCTTTGTCTAAGTTCCCTAATCTGGACTATCTGTCTCACGGACTTCTTGATACCTACCTCCAAGTACTACGATATATCCTCTGTCCCTAGTTCTGGTAGGGGTTCTTTTTCCTTACGTTTGTTCGTTTTACCGACAGACTCCTCCGGAATGTTTATCAACACTCTTTTTCTCTTCGTTTTTCGTTTCCTCTTTTTCTTTCTGTATGGACAAACTTACGTCTCAAGGTTTCTTATCTCTCCTCTCTATTCTTTCGGAAGGAGTCACTAGTCACGTTTCTTTATCTCCTTTTGTTATCTTACCCTTCTGATCTCTGGAGAAGTTCTTTTAATCTCTGTGGTTCCCTTGTAAAGTACGTTTCTACCCGTGTTATTTCCTGTCTTTACCATACCTGGATTGTCTTCGTCTTCTATAATTCTTCTCCACCGTTCTTATGTGTCTTCTTGATATTTTTTGTAGAAGTAAGGGATATATTGGTACTACCACAATGTCTTGGTACTACCACAGACCGAGTGGATCTCGGTCTATAGGACCTTACGTTTCAGTTCACCCGGAATCCTTCATAGTGATTCTTGTTTCGATCACCTTCACTACTTTAAGGTCAACTCGATAAAATTTAGGATTTTCTACTACGACACTTTCACGACGTGAGTTATACGGTCGTTTAAACCTTTTGAGTCGTCACCGGTGTCCTAACGTTTACCAGTCAAAAGTAAGACTAGGGTTTCTTTTCGTTACGGTTTCTTACGAGTTTGATGACGTGTTCACGTGAGTACAGTGTGGGATCGTTTCATTACGAGTTTTAAGAGGTTCGGTCCGAAGTCGTCATGCACTTGGTACTTGAAGGTCTACAAGTTCGACCTAAGTCTTTTCCGGTTCTAGTTTAACGGTTGTAGGTGACCTAGTAGTTTTTTAGTTCTCTCAAGGTTTTTTTATAGATAAAGACGAAATAACTGATACGGTTTCGGAAACTGACACACCTAGTGTTATTTGACACCTTTTAAGACTTTCTCTACCCTTATGGTCTGGTGGACTGGACGGAGAACTCTTTAGACATACGTCCAGTCCTTCGTTGTCAATCCTGACCTGTACCTTGTTGTCTGACCAACGTTTATCCTTTTCCTCATGTAGTTCCGACATATAACAGTGGGACGAATAAATTGAATTTACGTCTCATGTAGTACTCTTTACGACCCGATCTACTTCGTGTCCGACCTTAGTCCTGACAGTCCTCTTTATAGTTATTGAAGTAGTGGGAATACCGTCTTTCGTTTCTTCTTGATTTCTCGGAGAACTACTTTCACTTTCTCCTCTCACTTTTCGACCGAATTTTGAGTTGTAAGTCTTTTGATTCTAGTACCGTAGGCCAGGGTAGTGTAGTACCGTTTATCTATCCCTTTGTCATCTTTGTCACAGTCTGAAATAAAACCCCCCGAGGTTTTAATGACGTCTACCACTGACGTCGGTACTTTAATTTTCTACGAATGAGGAACCTCGTTTTCAACACTGGTTGGATCTATCGTATAATTTTTCGTCTCTGTAAAGAAACGGTTGTTTCCAGACGGATCAATTTCGATACTAAAAAGGTCATCAGGTACATACACATACCTACACTCTAACCTGGTAATTCTTTCAACTCACGACTTCTTGACTACGAAAACTTGTCACCACAACCTCTTCCGAGAACCCTCAGGGAAGTTGTCGTTCCTCTAGGTTGGTCAGGCAGGATTTCCTTTAGTCAGGACTTATAAGTAACCTTCCTGACTTCGACTTTGAGATCATGAAACCGGTGGACTACGTTTCTTGACTGAGTAAACTTTTCTGGGACTACGACCCTTTCTGACTTCCATCCTACTCTTTCCCTACCGTCTCGTACTCTACCAACCTACCGTAGTCGCTGACTTTCCTGTACTCAAACTCATTTGAGACCCTCAACCACTACCTGTCCCTCCGGACCCCACGACGTCAGATACCCCAGTGTTTCTCAGTCTGTACTGACTCGCTGACTTGATGACACTTCTTGTCACTTCTTTTCCTTACGTGAAAGAAATTTTCTTATTTTTACGAGAAACCCTGTAGAGTTGTCTTTCGGTACACGTCACGTACGGTGGTCCTCGACACCAGTACCAGACAGGACCTGTGACGTCGAAGAAATACACCCAGAACAAGTGCTCCTAGGACACACCCACGACAACAGGTTTCCCCTTTTGCTCCCTTCATGGTTGTCTTGATCAGATCCCGATTCGGACATAAATTGGTTAAGAAGTCTGGTGTAGTGTCAAAACTTCCTTCAACACACTGACTTGTTATCCAGTACTCCTGAATAATAAAATTCCTTTTACGTTTTGTTTGTACACTAGACACATTTCGTTTGTCCCGTCGCGATTTCTAGGTCTCCAATACCCCGGGGTGCTTTGGTGTCTTCGTAGACGGTGACACACAACTCTAAGGGACGCTGGAGTGAGAAGTACACCCGATAAAGGCTAAAGACGTTTAGGAGCTCCATCTGAGGCGAAAGCAGAACATTTCTTCCGACGGGAACCCCAGTAAGTCAGCGTCTCGTACTGTCGTCGTACCCTACACTCGACCTTCGAATGAGTCGCGGGAGCCTGGAGGGGGACGTGGGTACCACGACGGGCCTGTTCCGGTCTGCCCGTGGCACGTGGCGCCCGAGTGGATCCCCCCGTGGACGGCACGAAGGGGTAAAGGACTAAAAGTGAACGGAATAAGGTAGTGTTAGGCCTATTAGTGTTACCACACTAGTGAGTAGATCTCGGTCTGTAGGACCTTACACTTCAGTTCACCCGGAATCTTTCGTAGTGATGCTTGTTTCGATCACCTCCACTACCTTAAGGTCAACTCGATAAAGTTTAGGACTTTCTACTACGACACTTTCACGACGTGAGTTATACGGTCGTTTAAACCTTTTGAGTCGTCACCGGTGTCCTGACCTTTTCCAGTCAAAAGTAAGGTTAGGATTTCTTTCCGTTACTGTTTCTTACGAGTTTGATGGTGAGTTAACGTGAGTAGAATGTACGATCATTTCATTACGAGTTTTAAGAGGTTCGGTCCGAAGTCGTCATGCACTTGACACTTGAGGGACTACAAGTTCTACCAAAATCTTTTCCGTCTCCTTGCTGTCTAGTTTGACGGTTGTAGACGACCTAGTACCTTTTTCGTTATCTCAAGGTCTTTTTGTAGATAAAGACGAAATAACTGATACGGTTTCGGAAACTGACACACCTAGTGTTATTTGACACCTGTTAAGACTTTCTCTACCCTTATGGTCTGGTGGACTGGACGGAGAACTCTTTGGACATACGTCCAGTCCTTCGTGTCAATCTTGACCTGCACCTTGTTGTCTGACCAAAGTTTATCCTTTTCCTCATGCAGTTCCGACATATAACAGTGGGACGAATAAATTGAAGATACGTCTCATGTAGTACTCTTTGCGACCTGACCTTCTTTGTGTTCGACCTTAGTTCTAACGGCCCTCTTTATAGTTATTGCAGTCTATACGTCTACTGTGGTGGGAATACCGTCTTTCACTTCTCCTTGATTTTTCGGAGAATTACTTTGACTTTCTCCTCTCACTTTTTCAACCGAATTTCGAGTTGTAAGTCTTTTGCTTCTAGTACCGTAGGCCAGAGTAGTGAGGTACCCTTTAACTACCCCTTTGTCACCTTTGTCACAGTCTGAAATAAAACCCCCCGAGGTTTTAGTGACGTCTACCACTGACGTCGGTACTTTAATTTTCTGCGAATGAGGAACCTTCTTTTGAACACTGGTTGGATCTATCGTATGACTTTTCGTCTCTGTAATGAAACGCCTGATTCCCGGTAGATCAGTTCCGATACCAAAAAGGTCACCAGTACATACCTACACTCTCAATCTGACACTTCTTCCGACTCGTGGCTTCTTGACTACGAAAACTTGACACCACAACCTCTTCTGAGAACTCTCAGGGAACCTGACGTCCCTCTAGGTGGGTCATGTAAGACTTCCTCTAGTTGGGACCCTAAAGAAACCTTCCTTACTACGATTTCGACTTTGAGGTCATGAAACCGGTGGAGTACGCTTCTCAACTGAGTAACCTTTTCTGAAACTACGACCCTTCCTAACCCCCGTCCTCCTCTTCCCCTACTGTTTCCTACTCTACCGACCTACCGTAGTGACTGAGCTACTTGCGTTCAGACTCACTTGAGGCCCTTAACCACTACCTGTCCCTCCGGACCGTACGACGCTAAGTACCCCAGTGTTTCTCAACCTGTGCTGACTCGCTGACTTGACTTGACTTGATAAGGTAGACGTCCCTGCAGACTAGAAATTAAATGCTAGGCGGAGACGCACCTACTGTCTGCTGCCGTAGTCTACACTGAAGTCTCGACACGGAAAAGTCGAATTAGACCGCCACAGTCTCCGACACACAGCATACAATCAATTACTCTTGCCACTGTGTGTCTTCTGACTACTCGTCCGGGTCACGGGGTTTACAGACACGTCGTGCACGTGAGTCGAAAACCCTCTGATAAAGGGGACTCAAAAACATTGTGCTAAGTAAGAGAGAGGACTTTGAGAGTCTCTTCATAAGTTCTTTTAAAATTCATATTAGTTTATTTAAGTTAAATGGAGTAACGTAATTCTTTTTGTTAGTGATGAACCAGGAAAGGAATGAGACAAAAGAAGAAAATTTTCCTTTTTACCCAATTATTAGAACCAAAAATCGGTCGATAGTGACATCAGGAACAGGAGCCTATGAGACGAAAATGACATTCGCAAAGTAACAAAGCCGTCACTCTCATAGGAATAAAAATCGCAGAGTACGTGACGAAAGGAGTATTCACTTTCAGACCCTCGGAGTCCAAAGAGGGGCAAGTCAGGACGGGTCTCTCGAGACGTGTGCTCTCAGGGCCGAAGGTGGCACCACCGGAGCGGTAGGGTGGACGGGGTACATCGTAGGTGTGGTGGACGACGTCGCCCAGGTCCGAGACCAATTGGTTGTGTACACTACGACATCGAGTTGTCACGGACTGGGACACCCGTCCAGGTCTGTGGTTTGGTCTTCAAGAGTCTGTACAAAGTCCGGGAAGTTCCTGTGCGACTGGCCGATGGGTACGTCGAAAGGGGACGGAGGTCGACGTCATAGTACTCATACCTCTCCCGGAGACACACCCCTTCCGGTAATTCTTGACAGAGGGGTCGGGGTCAAGGTGGGTACTGGAATGACTTCTCCCTTATTCGGAGAACCTGCCAGACTCACCACGTCCCGGAGACACACCCTTCCGGTAATCCCTGAGAGGGGGCTGAGACTAAAGTGGGCACTGGAGTCTCTTCACCCTCATTCGGTGAGTCTACCCGACGCACCACGTCCGCAGGAGACCCCCGGGAGAGAGGAGTGTCCCTCTTTTAGTGGTGAACGGAAATCCTCACGCAATCGGCGAGGTAAATGACCCCTCTTTTTGTGCGGGATTTTCGGGTAGAGAGGGTTGAAGGGAACACTAAGACCAGGTCCTCTCTCCTGCGACGTTACACCCCTCCCCCCCCCCCCGGCCCTGCCAGCCGTGACAGTTACTACTTCAGTCTTCGTCTACCTCCTGTCTTGGTCGAATACATTCTGTGCCGGGGTTCGGACCCCTACTCTCTTCCCGACGTCGCCGGGGGTCCCGTCGTCGCACTCGGGCCGGGAAGGAAGGGATGGGACAGGTGACGCCGAAGGGTGACTCGACCCGTAGACGCCGCGACCCGGGGTGACGTCCGGCTTTCCCCGGGGGACCCGAACGAGTCCAAAGTCACTTGTGCGTCTTGATGACTAAGAGGTAGTTCTTTTCGACCATAATACTTCCTTTTTTATTGAATGATGTCGAATGCCTAACCTGATCCCGAAGTTGTGGTACGCAGTCAACGTCCTGTTAGTCGAGTGTGTGACCAAAAGTTCTAGTGCTCAGGAAAGGTAGGGGTACTTTTGCACCTCATTTTTGTAGTGGGCGACCGGAGGGAGAGGAGTAGGACAACCGTCAAGAACAAAGGTTCCTTCAAGAGCGGGGGAACCTACGCCCCGGGTTACCGTCCTACTCGCGGGTGAACCAATGTAGGAGTCCTGTTTCGGTACTCTCTCGCCCGACCCACGGTCGTCATTTCGGTCGACACACGAAGGGGTTTGGGTCGGGGGCCCGTTGCGTCGAGGTTCCTCCTACGTCGGTACGCTCCTCGTCTGCTTTGGTCCAGTCCAAAACGGGTGATCTGAAAGGTCCCGACAAGACCTCGAAATGAAAGACAGAGGGGTTAGACTGCGGACAGAACCGGTGCCACGACAAGGATTCGTCTCGCCGGGTCGTGGACCGGTCGTGGAGACTCATCCACTGCCAGTGAAAGGAGCACAGGGGTCGCGTCCGTCAGTGAGAGGTAGAGAGTGTCTTTGCGAAGTGGACCGGGGTCGAGAGACTAAATAATTTGACTACGATCAGCGCGCCACTGTGACTTTCCAAGTTGTTCTACCTATAGGAGGGTGGGCCCGTGAACCCCCGATACCGACTTTGTAACGAGATAGAAGGTCTGTGGTTCAGACTCTGAGTTTTTCGGCCCCCTCGTCCCGTGAGAACCCCCGGTGGTAGACCAGGGTCCTGGGAGAGGGAAAGACGGAATTCAGGTCCCGGTCGGGTACGTACTAGACCACCGTGACGAGACTTTCAACGAAGACCTGACTCGACATGGGGGTGGACGAGGGTTTAAGTGCACAGGTCCGACTCGGGCCACACTGATATGTACCTCATTCCTCCACTGGCTCCAATGTACTCCGGTGTCCCCATTCCAGAACGAGGGTGTCCTGGTCGCGGGGATGGACGCTTCTGGTACTCCACCGAGAGACGGACGGTCCACTCCTACGTGGCGTCTTTGGTGTGACGTGGGGCCCCTCCCAGGAGCGGTCCCGACTTCGGCGACCTGGGGTCCGAGGTCTGCCATCCTTTGGCACAGGCGACCCCTGCCCCGGACAGACACCGGAGATCACACAGTCGGACTCGATTAGTCCTGTTTGCAGTAAGGTCAACAAAATTTAAAAATGAATGTGTTCCTTCAGCGAAGTCTGGCTTACGACTGGATGAAGGTGTCACGTCGGGTCCCTTGACATCTACTATTATTAATATAGTAAGTCCAAAATACTTCATGAAAAGAAGACCCGTCAAGTGTCGTGAAATTTTTTTTATTAAATTTTTATACTTCACCCCTACTCGTAATAACCAGGATTAACGTTGGTTGGAATCTTCTGTCTGAAGATTTAATTCATTAGAATTAATTTTGATTAACCCATCAAAGACTCGGTTCTGAATGTATCATTTTGGATTAAGAAAATTTTTTGTAAATAAATTAATTTTCAACAATTATGTTAAAAATTTCAATGAAAGGTAAATGTCAATAGTGTCTTGTAGCCGGCGTGAAGAACACAACACGTTGGGGAGGAGTTCAGACAGAATGTGGACTAAGAAACACAGAAAGCGAGGGTGGGGATACAGCGGGGGGAATGACCATTGGTGATCGAACAAGAGATCCAGACACTCAGCCTAAGAAAAAACGATATAAGTGATCATACGACATAAAAAATCTAAAGTGTATACTCACTCTAGTATGTCGCAGACAGAAAAAGAAAGACTGGATAAAGTGACTCGTGTTACGGGAGAACAGGTGCGTACGACGACGTTCACCGTTGTAAGAGAAGAAGTACCGACTCATCGTAAGGTAACACACACACACACACACACACACACACACACACACACGCGCGCGCGCACACATACATAAGACCTCCTCCTTTACCGTTACGAACTCTTAGGGTACCTTTCTCCTCGGACCACTCGATGTCAGGTACCCCGACGTATCTCAACCTGTGCTGACGACTCTGAACGTGCACACACACACACGTATAGGTGGCGTACTAAAAGATAAGTATACGTGTTAGATGGAGAGTGTTGTCGTAAAGACAATGATACCTTATGAACGAAGTATGCTAAAAGACACTTTGGAGACATTGAGACATAAAGAACCCAATACCGTCCTTGGAATAATTTGTATGAATATTAAGACGTCATTTTGTAATCTACTTTAGGTGCACACTTTTTCGGACACTTAAGTAAAGACCCAAAACACGAACAAGTGGACAAAGGGTCCACCCGTCACCCTTCCGGAACGACTAGTTTCCGGTCCGACCACTGGGAGGACGGGACCAGGACGGACGGGCCGACCCCCAGAGGTCCCCAGAGTCCCTCGTGCCGACGGGGTGTCGTCGACCAAGTTTCCAGTCTCACAGTAGGGTTGTCGTGTGACCGGTGAGACACACGAACTCTGCACTGACTCGGTTGGACTGGCGTGCGTGGACAAGGGAGATGGGCGTCGACGACCTTTCCGGCAGAAGTGGCCCGAGTGCCGGAGAGAAGTGACCGTCGAGAGCAGACGTACCGGTAGAGGTCCTGTGAGTGGTGGAGGAGAGAGGTCCCGGGAATTCCAGACCCGGGTCCTATGCCGAGTTGGTGGGGAGCCCTTCCCCGGAGAGTCCGGACGGGTCCGAAGACCTTCCAAACGAACACGGGGTCACCGGACTAATTCACTGGTGG
This sequence comes from Capra ibex, assembly GCA_006410555.1. Classification (NCBI taxonomy): domain Eukaryota; kingdom Metazoa; phylum Chordata; class Mammalia; order Artiodactyla; family Bovidae; genus Capra; species Capra ibex. The sequence goes on from SJYO01030260.1 coordinate 38,633,330, forward strand.
CGGAGAACACTCGAACGATCAATCTTAGTGTCCCGGAGAGTAGTAAGTAGAAACGTTTTCCAAAAGTAATTCTTTAAGAATATTTCTTTGGGACGTCGTGAAAGGTATTGAGTCACTCGCTGAGAGACTGCACTCTCCTGGAAGCAGGACCGTGTCCCACTCAACTGATTGACACTCGAACTGAACGTCGTACCAGAAGAGATGACTGCAGGAGAACTTAAAGAAGGAGCAGCAATGTAGTCAGTGTCCGACCCTCTACAGGACACAATGACCAGAGACCCCGGTGTTAAAGTCGAGTCAAGACCGGAGATACAGGATGTTTCGGAAGGGTGTCAACTCAAATGGTGTCGGACTTCACAGGAGGACCCACAGAGGTACGACCAACGACTACCACAGACCGTACCTCGGAACGAGTCGGAGACGTCCTACCCCCACCCACCTACCTACTCGCTCACCTAACCACCCACCCACCCACTTACCTACTTACTCACCTATCCACCCACCCGCCCACCTACTCACTCACCTACCCACCTACCTATCTAACCACCCCTACACTTACTTAACACCATATACCTAAATTTCTTAAATTTAAGATAGACTAATAAATATTTTTATAACTTTATTTTAATACAGGTTCCTAAGAGTAATGGTTAATAAAAGAGACACAAGGGACAAAACACCATAGACAAAACGTGGTGTGGAGAGTAGACACTTTGAATACTAAATTTCAAGTGCTGACTTCGACGTCAAGAGTCTCCCGTGCCGACCGTTGGAGAACTCGTGGGAGTAGGATTTACGCTCCCCTCTACACACCGAAAGATTGGATACAAACTGTGTGTATATAACTGTAGATGAATATCTCTATTTATGCATAGAAAGACGTCTGTGGATACTCAGGGGCAGTAGACTTGAAGGGACAGGAATATCAGCGGCACCTGGGGACCCCCGGTAGAAGGAAGAGTCGGGGTGCCTCTGCCGCGTCGTCTCCCTCCTCCTCCAGCCACCAGGTCGCACACACGGGACGCAGTCGTGTCGCGGTCCAAAAGTGTGTAAAGAGAGTGGGACGGGAGTGGGGTCGACAGGACAGATCGAACAAGACGTGTGTCTCTTACTTGAGACCGCCCCCTTTGCGAAGGGGGTGGAGGTGGTACAGGACCTCCGTTGTCCTTCGTCTGAGACTCTTCCCGGGGGCACTCGGGGTCGGGACACGGGACGCTCGACGTGACAGACCCCACGTCCGGCGGGAAGGGACACGGTAACTATGTTGTCGACTCCGAGTGACCTAGGTGACGTGGTCTGGGAGCCGTACTCAGGTTCCCACGATCTGAGAAATCCACGAAGGAAAAGTTTCACTTCTTACTTTTCAGACAAGGAAAAAGGGTCCTGAACAGTTGTGAGTTTTAAGCATTCTGAAGTATATCTAACACTTTGGTCGAAAATAGGAAGAAGTCCGTACAAATAAGTGCATCCTAGAGTTTTTCTTAAATGATTTTCCGTCTCTCAGGTGCCGGTTCTAGTCGGGTGCTGGGCAGCGAGAGGAAGGACTGTGCGACACATATGTGCCTCCCGACTCGTTGCGGCTCACTGCTGTGGACGTAGACTAGGACTACTAGTAATTCTTGTAAAAACCTTCAGTGCTTCGTATTCGTTGGTCTTAGGGTGTCTCTAATTTCCACGGAACGTGTTAAGAAGGTTCGTGTGTAACGTTAAATAAGTGTTTCAATATTGACTCTAAGACCCTTCCTCGAGTTCCATCGGGTCCAGATGTTCCTATTCTGTATGAGTTCTTTCACAGTCTAGTCTAGAGTGCATGTAAATAAGAAGTCGTGAATCGGTGCTTCCGGGTCGGGTTCTCGTCGTCCGTCCTCCGTGTCGGGTCACCGGTGGACCCGAGGTGTGGGGTCTCGTACGGACTTTGGTCGTGAGTCCCGCTCCGACTCTCCGTCGTCGACTGTCGTCTGTGTCCGTCCGACACTCGTCTGTGCCGGTCCTAGGTTCTCGGTCGCCCGACTAACGTCTGTGTCTGTCCTGACGCTTGCCTGCGCAGGTCCTAAGGTCGTCGAGTGCCGCCACCAGTCTCCGGTAGGGACGTGTGGTCGTCGTGCCACCACCCCAAAGAGGAGGTCTGTGTTCACGCGTGATTAGTGTCAAGGACTTCACTAAGGTTTAGGGGTCCGTACACGACCCCTTCCGTACGTTTCTCGCCTAAAGCGAAATTCGTTTTGTCGTGGAGAGAGGGGGAGAGACGTCTTATCTCTCTGGTGACGGACCCACAAGGGTCTTCCGAGGAACCTCAACAGTTCCCTAGCACGGAAAGTGTTTCTGTAAAGTGAGGAATCATCTATGTGTGTGTGTGTGTGTGTGTGTGTGTGTTTATATGTGTGTGACTTGTGTACACACACGAAACACACATAAGATATACACCACCACAACTAACCAGTCATTCAACACAGACTGAGAAACACTGGGGTTCCTGACATCGGGCGGTCGGAGGAAGTAGGTACCCTAAGAGGTCCGTTCTTATGACCCCACCCAACAGCAGAGGAATAGGTCCTCTAGAAGGACTCTTCCCTGACTTGGGTCCAGAGAATTCAGAGGACGTGACGTCCGTCTAAGAAATGGAGACTCGACGGACCCTTCGGAGTGGGTCCGCACATGTGATGTACGTGCATTCGGGTGGACAGATATGATGTGTCTCCACACATATTACCAGTGAAAACTGCTACCAGTCTACCACTACTTATATTCCTTGGTCTACTGGGAGAACTGAATTTTTTGAGTTGAGTCAGAACTGGGCCCCCGAGGGGACGACGTCCTACGTGGGAGCCGGGACCCTGGACCCGGTAGTCCTGTGTTTCTCGGACCCTCCGACACCCGGTAGTGTTCCCGGGGCTCCGTCCACCTGTGCCCTCTTGAGGAGATTGTGTACCAGAGTCATTGATCTTTCTACACCCCTTTACCAAGGGTATTTCGTGTGTGTCCTGTAGTACTCAGTGACGATGCGTTGTGCCCAGTGCCGACACAAAGGTACTACAAGACCACCTTTCTACCGTAAAAGACGGTATTGTTCTGTTGTAAGTGACTCGGCTCACACTACACTAGTCTTAGGTCACGAACACTTTTCGGAAATAGCGTGGTTGGTCGTCCTCCCTCCCTCCCCTCTCGGAGCTAGGCCCGTACCGCCTGTAGAGTGACACCAAGACAAACTCAGACCCTTTGTCACCACTCATTTATGGGGACGGCGGTAGGGGGAACGTGACCCGTCCCGCCGGACCCTAATCACTTAACGGGAGACCTCTGGAGTCTTTTCCCGCACTGGAAAGGAAGGTTACACCACAGGGTGGGGGAGTTTGGACTATAAACAAAACACAGTTTAGTTCGACTGTATCCAGGAGACTCATAGACAAAGTCTTTTTTTATTTGATAATTTTATACGACTAGTTATGGTCGGGGTCTCTCTTTGTCATCGTAGTAGATTAGTTTTCCTTCAACGGTTCTTGACCTCTTTCTGTGAACCTCTAAGACAAGATGAGACAGACGCTACAAGTACTGACGCAAACAAAAGTATTCCTACCCCACCCCCACTACGACTCTTTAAGGTCTCTGTTCTCCGTGCTCCTATAAAAGACAAGTTTACCCCTACTTGTCGATTCCGGGACTGTTCATTTAAAGTCGTGTCTTATTTTGCACTCTAACAAAGTCCTTTTAGAGGTCCGGGTTTCCTTGTATTACTCCTTTAGAGGACACGGCAACTGGGGTGACTCTATGTGACGTGCCCTGACGTCTTCCACCCCCCCGTTCCCTCCTCCCGCTCCCTCCGGCACAGGACTCTCCTCCACCCCTACTCCCCCACACACTCTCTCTCTCTGCCTTCTCTGTGTCTCTCTTCCCACGCCTGTGTCTCAGTCTGTCTGTCTCTCTCCTTCGACCCCACAGGCGGGTGTGTCGAGAGGAGACAGGGAATTATACTCCCTCCACTTCAGTCGCGGAGTCACGTTGGAACCGAGCTCGACCAAACCGCGTTCTGGGACACAATTGTGGGTGCATGTTATTCAATGACCTTTTCTGGGTGTCGTTTGTCCCGACCAGGGACGGACTCCCTTCTACCGGTTCGTTCCCATGCGACGACCCCTGTCTGTGAGAGTGCGTCTTGGACCCACCCTTGCCTGTCACAAGGGGTTCTCCGCTGTTCACTGGACCTCTGTGCCCACTCGTCCGCACTCTCCTTCCTCCGAAATGTTCCTTTCGCTACTGAGTGTCCCTCTTTTTCCATTCGATCTCCGTCTTCACACATAGACTGTTTGAGGTTTGTTAAGTGAGGAAACCTGGTTTTGGACCCGAGTATAAATGCAGCGTAAAGAGTCGATTAATTCACAGGTTTGTTGTGGACGGTAATATGAACCATTGTCCAATGAATAGTATAAAAAACGAGTAAATGAAAGTTCGTATAAACCCCCCTTATAAATTTTATTTTATTTTATAAACGTCCGAAGGGACCACCGTGATCACCATTTCTTGGACGGACGGTTACGTCCTCTACCTTCTCTACACCCAAACTAGGGACCCAGCCCTTCTAGGGGACCTCCTCCCGTGCCGTTGGGTGAGACGATAGGGACGGACCTCTAAGGGTACCTGTCTCCTCGGACCGCCCGATGTCAGGTGTCCCAGCGTGTCTCAGCCTGTGGTGACTTCACTGAATCGTGTGTGTATGGTGCACACATGTCTTCAACAGTTTTATTTGTATCTGTTTCAGTGTCTTTGATATACCTTTTTCCGCTCTCGATAGTGAAGTGTGTTCTTGACTTCGACTGCACCACACGACGGTCGACGGGTTCCGTCTTCACGCCTCAAGTGTCGCAGACGTCTACCCTACGGGGGAACGAGCCTCTGGGCCGCGGCTTGCCGAGTGTGACTGGCGCGACAGTCGTCCTCAGCCCCCGAGCTGGACAGTAGACGAGTACGACAGGAAGTGATGGAACCTGACTCCCTCCCACCAAGAAAGACACCACCACCGACACGTTGTAAAACTTAACATGTGATTTTTACCAATGTTTCCGTTTAAAATACAAAATATGTGAAATGGTACTATTTTTCTTTACAGTACAGAAACTTTGGAGCGGAGTACGTTAAGACATACACACCTGGTGAGGTTCGGAAGGTCGGTCTCACAGAAGTCAAACCAAGTCAAGTCAGCGAGTCAGCACAGACTGAGAAACGTCTCCCCTGATGTCGTGTAGTCCGGAGGGACAGGTAGCAATTGAGGGACTCAAATGAATTCGAGTACAGGTAACTCGACCACTACGGTAGGTCGGTGGAGTAAGAGACGGCAGGGGAAGAGGAGGTCGGAAGTCGGAAAGTCCCAGAAAAGTTTACTCAGTCGAGAAGCGTAGTCCACCGGTTTCTTAACCTCAAAGTCGAAGTCGTAGTCAGGAAGGTCACTTATAAGTCCTGACCAAAGGAAATCCTACCTGACCGACCTAGAGGAACGTCAGGTTCCCTGAGAGTTCTCAGAAGAGGTTGTGGTGTCAAGTTTTCGTAGTTAAGAAGTCGTGAGTCGAAAGAAATACCAAGTTGAGAGTGTAGGTATGTACCGATGACGTTTTTGATATCGAAATTGATCTGTCTGGAAACAACCGTTTCTTTATAGAGATGAAAAGTTATATGATAGATCCAACCAGTATTGAAAAGAAGGTTCCTCATTCGCAGAAAATTAAAGTATCGACGTCAGTGACAGATGTCACTGAAACCTCGGGTTTTTTTATTTCAGACTGTGACAAAGGTCAGAAAAAGGTAGATAAACGGTACTTCACTACTCGGGTCTACGGTACTAGAATCAAAAGACTTACAACCCGAAATTCAGTCGAAAAAGTGAGAGAAGAAAGTGAAAGTAGTTCTCCGAGAAATCAAGAAGTGGAGACGGTATTCCCACCACAGTAGACGTATAGACTCCAATGACGATAAAGAAGACTTTTAGAACTAAGATCGAACACGAAGTAGGTCGGGTCGTAAAGAGTACTACATGAGACGTATATTCAATTTATTCGTCCCACTGTTATATGTCGGAACTGCATGAGGAAAGGGATAAACTTTGGTTAGACAACAAGATACAGGTTAAGATTGACAACGAAGTACTGGACGTATGTCTAAAGAGTCCTCCGTCGAGTCCACCAGACCATAAGGGTAGAGAAATTTCTAAAAGGTATCAAACAATACTAGGTGTGTCAGTTTCCGAAACCGTATCAGTTATTTCGTCTTTATCTACAAAAAGACCTTGAGAGAGCGAAAAAACTACTAGGTCACCTACAACCGTTAAATTAGAGACCAAGGAGACGGAAAAATTTTAGGTCGGACTTGTAGACCTACAAGTGCCAAGTGTATGACAACTTCGGACCGAACCTCTTAAAATTCGTAATGAAACGATCGCACACTCTAATTCACGTTAGTACGTCATCAAAGTCGTAATAAACCGTAACAGAAAGAAACCTTGACCTTACTTTTGACTGGAAAACGTCAGGACACCGGTGACGACTCAAAAGATTTAAACAACCGTATGACTCACGTCGCCTCACAGAAATCTGTGACGGTAACACAAATTAACGTACAGAGGAACGCACATTTCAGACGCACGTAGGGGAGTCTGTGTCCTTTCGGGTCTCCTTGGGCTCAGAACGGGGTTCCAGCGACTGTGGGACAGAGACTCGGACAGAGGAAAAACGGGAGTGTCTACGACTGACGTACCACTGAGAGAAGGACAGCACTGATTTGAGACTGGGTGACATTTACCAAATCTCGGCATACACCAACATTAGGGGCTTATCCCTAACTTTTGAAAGTTTACTCTACTTCCAGACCCTTCGTCAAAACACCCCTCTCCCCTCGTGTCTGAGTGATCAGTTGACAGTGGTCACTGACTACGTGTGTGACTCCGGGCCCTATTTCACGAGAACTCGGAGTGACAAGTACAGATACTTTACCCCTACTATTACAAGTTCATGACCACTCACGAATTTACGTTAAATTCCTTCTGTTTTTGTCCTTGTTTCTTGTTCTTGTTGTTTATCCTTTACTATTGTTTATACCATCTACTTAGACTGATGTAGTTATTAGTGAAACTTGTGGTTACCGGATTTGTGTAGTCAATTTATCTATGATTGGGTTGATACAGCCGAAAGTGAAACTTACGGTTACCAGATTTACGTGTCTAATTTTATGACTCTAACAGTCTCACTTATTTTTTTGCATACACAAAAGACATTCTTTGGGTGAATTTTTCTTTCTGTACATATTTCACATCCGTGAGTCATTACAGACTAAGAAACACTGGTGTACCTGACATCGGACCGTCGGAGGAGACAGGTGCCCTAAGAGGTCCGTTCTTATGACCTCACCATCGATACGGGAGAGGTTTCTGTGCACATCCAATTTTCTTTTACCTACCTCCTTTTATGTGGTACAATGGTGATTAACCTCGTTTCGTCCTCATCGGAATAAGGAAAATCTGTCTTGTCTGAAGTTTCGGTCCTTTCGGTAGTCCCTATTTCTCCCAGTAATGTATAAGAGGTTCTTCTGTATCGTTAAGAGTTGTGCGTGTGTGGATTGGTGTCTCGAGACAGGTTGGTACACTTCGTTCTACCTATATTACCGTTTCTTTTCGTCTACTTGGGTGATAGTTACGACCTCTGGAGTTGTGGAGACAGACACTACCTTTCTGTCTCGTCTGTCTCTTGGTCGTCCCTTCTCGTCTTGCGCTGTGGTAGTGGTCGGTTCCCCCAGACTGACTGTGGACATCTACTGTCTCCCACAGGAGGGTGGCTCGTCTATGTCGAAGAAGAGTTCCAGTGTCCCGTGCGACTGGTGCTGTCTGGTGTAAGGTCCTGGGACCCCACGTGGTCCCCTTCCCTCCCCGGAGGACCCTGGGTGGTCCTTATCCTGTGGGGGGCGTCCTATGTGGTCCTCTTCCTGGGGACCCTGTATGGTCCTCGTCCCTCCCTAAGGACCCCTGTATGGTCCTCGTCCCTAGGAGTAGGGGGGTGGGGTCCTGTGTGGTCCTCGTCCCTGGAGGGGGTCCCGTGTGGTCCTCGTCCCTGGGGGGGGTCCCGTGTGGTCCTCGTCCCTAGGAGTAGGGGGGTGGGGTCCTGTGTGGTCCTCGTCCCTGGAGGGGGTCCCGTGTGGTCCTCGTCCCTGGAGGGGGTCCCGTGTGGTCCTCGTCCCTGGAGGGGGTCCCGTGTGGTCCTCGTCCCTGGAGGGGGTCCCGTGTGGTCCTCGTCCCTGGAGGGGGTCCCGTGTGGTCCTCGTCCCTGGAGGGGGTCCCGTGTGGTCCTCGTCCCTGGAGGGGGTCCCGTGTGGTCCTCGTCCCTGGAGGGGGTCCCGTGTGGTCCTCGTCCCTGGAGGGGGTCCCGTGTGGTCCTCGTCCCTGGAGGGGGTCCCGTGTGGTCCTCGTCCCTGGAGGGGGTCCCGTGTGGTCCTCGTCCCTGGAGGGGGTCCCGTGTGGTCCTCGTCCCTGGAGGGGGTCCCGTGTGGTCCTCGTCCCTGGAGGGGGTCCCGTGTGGTCCTCGTCCCTGGAGGGGGTCCCGTGTGGTCCTCGTCCCTGGAGGGGGTCCCGTGTGGTCCTCGTCCCTGGAGGGGGTCCCGTGTGGTCCTCGTCCCTGGAGGGGGTCCCGTGTGGTCCTCGTCCCTGGAGGGGGTCCCGTGTGGTCCTCGTCCCTGGAGGGGGTCCCGTGTGGTCCTCGTCCCTGGAGGGGGTCCCGTGTGGTCCTCGTCCCTGGAGGGGGTCCCGTGTGGTCCTCGTCCCTGGAGGGGGTCCCGTGTGGTCCTCGTCCCTGGAGGGGGTCCCGTGTGGTCCTCGTCCCTGGAGGGGGTCCCGTGTGGTCCTCGTCCCTGGAGGGGGTCCCGTGTGGTCCTCGTCCCTGGAGGGGGTCCCGTGTGGTCCTCGTCCCTGGAGGGGGTCCCGTGTGGTCCTCGTCCCTGGAGGGGGTCCCGTGTGGTCCTCGTCCCTGGAGGGGGTCCCGTGTGGTCCTCGTCCCTGGAGGGGGTCCCGTGTGGTCCTCGTCCCTGGAGGGGGTCCTGTGTGGTCCTCGTCCCTGGGCGTCCTGTGTGATCTCCGGCCCCGACTGTACCGTCTCAACTACGACCGCGTGGCACCGATATTCACGTGTCTTTACGTGAAACTGTCGAGGTGTTCCCTACGGGGTCTGGTCGGTCCCACGTCTCCCCCGGTACGTGTGTCTGGGCGACTCACGGTCACCGTCTCAGTTGCACCGAGGAGACTCGGACTTCGTTGTGAGTAGGGACAATGCATCCTGAAGAGGTACAGTAGTCTATAATTAGTGAAATAAGAAAGGTTAAGTAAATTTTCTCATCTACGAAGGTAAGTAGTCGTTAAGATATTTTTGAAGGACGAGTCAAATAGACGGGTCAGAAATTCACAAAGGGTCGTTTGAACCGAGGGTATTCAGTGATTCTGTGTTCGTAGGAACGCGGCTCTTCCTCGAAGGAAGTCCGACCCTACCAGGTCCTGAGGAAGTCCCTGGACGGCGGGGGCGGGGGGCGGGGCGAGGCGGTCCTTCTCGGAGACACAAAGGTGACAGTCTCTCTTCGGTCTCGCCGAGACTTATAGTCACAGTTTCTCTCGCATCCGGATCACCCCAAACCAGAGGAATCTCTAAAAGAACAAGTCGTTAATGTTGTGTCTCTCTACTGGTGTTAAAAGGTTCAGGACACGAACTCCGACCATTGGAATGTGCTAAAAGGTGTTTCCTTCGGTTCTTCGTTGGTTTCAGTGACCGCTCAATTCCGGGTCACTTGTCACTGTTGATTGTCTCAGCCCCCCGTGTGTGTGGACACATGAGTGACTCGGGTCTGTGTCGTTTGTGTGCACCCTGTCCTGTACTCAGACACAGTGTGTGACCGAGAAGACAGCTGTTTGTCGACTGACTCCGATCGTCGACAGATCTCCCTCAATGACACCCAATGAACTTTGTATTCGGGGGTCAGCTCTGACAAGGGGGGAGAGCAGTGAGACCTCTGACCGAAAGAAGACCTTATGTAAACACGTTTGGTTACGTGAAAGGGGTGTAGCAGATATCGTGAGATTAGTGTGGTACTTCTGCCACACTTAAGTGTCTGTACACCCTCCGTACGTCCTGTCGGGTGCCTTCTGTGTGTCACTTCTAGTTACACCTGCCGTTAGTCAGAGAGGTGGAGTCGGGGGCTTTGTGTCGTCGGAGACGACCCTCGTCGCACACCGGGCCACACTCGTCCTGACCCCGACTTCGTGTCTCCTGAGGTAGGGGTCTCTCCGGTCACCCCACGTCCGACCTCTGGTGCCCCGACTGTGAAGACACTCGGGGCGTAGTGAGGTCGGTGTCGAGGTCCGAGACTTAGATTCGGTGAAAGAGGTGGAGTATGTACTCTTGTGATTCCGGTTCAGGTCGACGGCACACCACGTCTCGTCCATCCCGAGGACTACCCGGTTCTCTGAGAAAGGTTTAGGAGGAAAGTGAAACTAAAAATGTATAACGTAAACAACTAGATTTTCTTATTACACTCACCTGTTCAGTTTTACCTTTATAGATTCCGTGTAAAATACCACAGTATTTTAAAAGGGACAAATATTCGATAAAGAGAGTCGAATTTTTTCGGTGTAAAAAAAATGTACTTAGTCACTTAATAAAGGAGTTTTTCAGAACAGAGTTACAGACTCGTTGACCTGTCCTCCGATAATAATGGACACTGTGGTTTATAAATACGTCGTCGGTTTCGTGCAGAATATAGTAGAGGTCCCGTTGAAGATAAATATTCGTAGAAAAGTTTATAGAAAACTTCGATTAGATTTACGTGGTGCAATGTAAGTGAACAATCATAGAAAAAACTTTATACTGACTCGAACGACTTTTTTTACTTAGTGTTCCGTGAAAAAATTTTTTCTTTACATAGTTGACAAAAAGGTTGTTACTTATGACCCTGGCTGGTAAGTATGTCGTCTATACTTCTACAAAATTGATTTTTATCAAAAAAGTAGACGAATGTAAGAATAAGGTGGTACCTCTGACAACTCTTCCACTAGTTACCTTAGACACTGCACTTACGGTCAAGAGTAGTAATTTAAGTGTACCTTTGATGGATTAGACCATCGTAAACACGATGTGTCTCGCCACAACTTAAAGCCGGTTTGTAGTTTTCATTGATTTCGTCGAACGCCCAACTCTTCGGGACCCTTAGACCACGTCTCTCTACCCCTCCGTTTGTCTCCGCTGCCCGTCGCACACGCCAGCACCCGTCCCTCGCCTCCCCGTTGAGCCTCCATCTTTTCGTCAGTGTCCGGACTCTCAACGCGGCTGGGGCTCTGCGCTCGACCTCCAGACGAGCGTGGGTGTCGTGGCGAAATAGAACCTGACTTGGACTCCAGAAACCGGACTACGACCTCGCCGTGACTCTACCCACTCGGGCGTAGGAGAACTCAGAAGGAAGAGGGCACCCGGAGGCACTACACAATCCTAGTAAAATAGTCCAGAGAAACTTCGTTAAATCTTTTGGAGATGACTTTTGTGTTCGGAGGCCCCCGACGAATTCACGGGTAATCGTAAACAATATCTTTAACCCTGTGAGTCGATGAACTGCTTTTCCAGGACCTCAAGTCACGCGTATCAGACTGAAGCGACGACCGGGTCGTTGACCCGATATGTCTCACTTCATTCGGTCTTTCTTTTTGTGGTTATGTCATATGATTGTGTATATATACCTTAAATCTTTCTACCATTACTATTGGGACATACGCTCTGTCGTTTTCTCTGTGTACATATCTTGCCTGAAAATCTGAGACACTCTCTCCCTCTCCCACCCTACTAAACCCTCTTACCGTAACTTTGTACATATGATAGTCCATTCTTTGCTTAGCGGTCAGATACAAGCTATGTCCTATGTCCTACGAACCCCGACCACGTGTCCCACTGGGTCTCTCTACCTACTATACCCCACCTTCCACCCTCCCCCCAAGTCTTAACCCTTGAGTACATGTGGGCACCGCCTAAGTACAGTTACATACCGTTTTGGTTACGTCATAACATTTCGTTTTATTTCATTTTTCTTTTTGTTTTGTTGTTTTTGTTGTTCAAAAGGGTAATTATTCGGTGTTAGAATAATATCTTTTAATCACAATCTACCGTGTCACGGAGTCAAATCCTTCCACTTTAAGACCTCTACCTACCTACCACTCTCAACATGTGGTTACACTTACGTAAATCACGGTGGCTCGACAAAATATAACACGCTGAAAATGGTGTTGTCTTTTTGTATTTCTTCTTTCCTCGGTTGCGCTCTTCGACTTCAAGGTGTGACTCCCCGTTAGTGAAAGATGAGTACTGTGTCGTAGGTACCTAATAGATCGCTACGACGACTTTTGTCTACAGGTCGTGTGTCGCGGGGTGCACGGGTGCTTACGAGAGTCGTGGCGGAACCTTCCTGTGCGCACTGTATTCCTCCGACGCACCAATTATCGTGGGGGAATGTAGTCTAGAGTCCCCAACCGTTAGCAAATGTAAAAGAAAATGAATAAAGGTATCTATTCTCAGGACCTTACTCTTAAGATTCAGGTGTGACATCCTAGTAAAAGTTCTACGGACAATCCACCGTTTGTCTTAAGAATAATTTTCTCTTGACTTATAAGTCATTTTCAGAAGGGTCATAGTGGAAATAAAACCTCTCAATTTTTTTTCACGGTTTGTCGTTTAATCTTTATATTGTTTCATTTTGGTCCGTAGTCCCGACTTTGTTTGACGAAAACCGTCGGTGACTTTATTAAGTAGAAAAGTCTCCTCGTTTCCCTCTATATACAATAAAATTTTATTGAACGTAAACTATTTAATTTTGTGTACAATAGGGGTGTCCTGGCACGAAGAGGAACCAGTTTCCCTTCCCCGACCCGTTTGCGTCGCTGTTCGCACCTTCGTCCGTCCGGGACTCGTACCTGCACGTCAGAGAGAGGTACGGGGCGCGGGTGATTACTGTCCCTGCCGTGGAGGTGTCAAGGAGGGTCTCGCCTAGTTTCTGTTCCTCTGCCTGGGGCTCACAGGGGATACAGACGCGAGGGAATAGGGAGCCGGTCTGGGGACCCCTTCGTCGGCACCCTCGCCGAGGAGTCGGCCGGTCGAGGCGAGTCTACTGCCCTGGCTGTGCACCACGACACGAGACACGTGACGACTAAGTTTCGAGGTCACTTTTGTTGCGACCCGGGTCGTGGTCAGTCGGGATCTCACACGAAGGTATAAATAAGCTCGCATCAATGAAATGTTTCAACAATTAAAGACGACATGTTGTCTCACTAAGTTAGTATAGGTGTGTATGGACGAAGACGAGAACCGTAGTCGAGTCGGGACGTCACTGGAATTCGGACGACACTGGAAGTTGGGACGATACTAGAACCGGGGTGTCCGACGGACCCCGCCCCCTCCCTCTACTTACTGTCGGAGGTGGGACCCACCGCCTGCCCCTCCGGGTACTTCACCCTCGTCCATGTATTGAGTCTCTAGTTTTTGTCGACCTGGGACTCGGGGATTCGACGAATCCCGCCGTTTTCCCGTCCCTTGGTAGTTTCAGTGCTACTGTCCTTTTCAATCCGACGTTCGGCGGAGTTGGATTTGGGCCGTGTCTCCGGAGTCGTCCTGTGTGGACGTGTTCGCACTACGAGGCGTCCGTGTGTGGAAGGCTCCGACACTCCAGTCGCGACGAAGCGGCACAGGTCCTGTGTCTGACTTTTGGGTGCCACGAGTACGTCTACGGAAAGATTAATGATGAGGCACAGCCCGTCACACTATTCTTGAGCTGTGTGTGTTAGAGTGAATTTAGGTCGTTGTGAGAGGCTCGACCATTGACAATGCTACGGTTGAGACGTCCCTCGAACCATTCCAGTAAAGAACGGGTTCCAACGTCTCAACGGAGGCTCTAAGGTCAGGTCCAAGGGGATGTCGAAGACTCTCCTTTCGTCACTTGGACGGGGGTCTTTTCCCGTGTGTTTGGAGACTCGCAGTACCCCTCAGTCGACTACGGGAGCGTCGGGGTGAGTCCTCGCAGACGTCCCGCCCCCCGTGTCCCAGGTGCACCTGGGGGGGCCGAAGTGCCGGTGGGGGGCGTTGGGAGACACGTCGGAGAGGGGGTGTGGGACGCGTGGGTAGAGAGGGACTTGACGGCAGAAACTCGAGTTGGGACGGAGCCACGGGTGGGGTGGCACTGGTCAGGACTTAGGGAGGGTCATGTAGGGAAAGATTGCGACCGTCTCCCCAGACGAAGAGACTGTGTTCCTTTTGGTCACGGACAGACAGTTGACTTTCCTGTGTTTACTTAGGTGTGACTAAATCCCCCTGGAAGACTGAAGGGAGTCACTTTATAAGGACCCAGTGGGTAAGAGTTCCGTCCTCTGACTGCCCCACCTCTGGACCGAGGTCGCCTCCTTCGGACCCCTGTGGATTTGGTCGTCGCTCACTCGCGACTCTCTGCCAGAGACTCCGGTTCATCGGGTCCTTGGAGTCTCTTCTGAGTCCGGTGCCTCTCCTGCGCCCCCAGTAGTCCGGGACTCACTCACGTACGTCTCTGCGCGTAAGACCCGAGAGTCACCCGCGAGACGAGTGGGACGAGGAGTGGGTCGCACCTCCACCACGGTCCACGGTCCCTGGGAACGGTGGGCGTCCGGGGTGCGGACCCTGAGGAGTCGTGTCCTGCGTTCGGGTCCCGACACTCGCCCCCCACCCCCGAGTCTCGGCTTCTGACGTAGGTCCCGAGGCACCCCGAGACTCCTTCCTCCGACGTACGTGGGGTACAGGAGTCGCTACTTGACTGGGTCCCCGAGCCACTTGGGCCCTCGCACGGGACGTCCCTGGTGGGTGGGGCCTGTCCACTCTCCCGTCGACTCTGATGTGGCACTGACGTCAGAGTGGACTCTGGGTCGACTCGGGTCTGGGGTCTGGGTGTCTTTGACACTGTACTATTTGTACATAACAAGAGTCGGCGGTTCGGGTACGAGTTATCAATACATCAATACGTCGTCATTATGGATTATATCATAGGTTTTACGGAGTTAGCAGTTAGAGGGAGGTTCCACGCAAGAGACATGTAACTAATCCTGGGAAGGCAGAACTCAGTGTTCGATTTGTGTCAAGTGAGAGGATGAACGATATAAGTCAATCCTGTGGTAGTGCACATGGGTAGATGGACAAGTGTCCCTGGTTCCGAGTTTAGTCCGGACAGACGTGGTCGAAACATGTTAAGACAACTTGACCTTAACTCTGCCTCTTATAAGACGTCTCATTTCAGTTACTTACTCTCTGAGACTATAGTTTTCTTAGTCTGAAATGTCAACAAAAAGTTTCCTGAAAATTTTAGTGCTTTAAGATCACATTTTAACGATGTCAGACTGATAGTTCGGTGTCCTGAATATGGAGAGTGGTCATTAACGTATGTTGGTGGTCAATCTTTTTTATGCCGAAACAAGACACAAAGTCGAAATCCCTCTATATTGACACGTTCAAATTCTACGTTTTGTCCTGCCAGACTATGCGTGTCTGACACTTTACTGACGACGCCATTCCAATCAATTGTGGTGGTAGGCGAGTGCGCTAGTGCGACGAGCCACACACGTGACGTAGAAGTAAGTAAATAGGAACCTACCTGTCCCTCCAGCGAAGGTGCAGGATCGACAACACTTGTCACGACGTCACTTGTGCCCCTGTGCCGATAGAGAAACTCTGTCACTAAATTAAAAGAAACCTATTTATGTGTCCTCACCTTAAAGACCTATTATACCGTCAAAATTAAAAAGACTCCTTGGAGGTTCGTTAAAAGGCATTGCTGATGTAGTTAAATGTAAGGGTGTCTGTCGCTTGTTCCTAAGGGAAAAAGGGTACGAGTGGTTATAAACACTAAACACAAGAAAACCTACTACCGGTAGACTGTCCACACCAAAACTGAAAGTAAAGGGACTACTAATCACTACAACTCGTAGAAAAGTACATGGGTGACCGATAGAATTATATCAGAAACTTTGTTTTTTACAGATAAGTCTAAGAGACGGATAAAAATAAGTGTAAAAAAAGATAACTCAAATACTCAAGGAGTATATAAATCTATAATTGGGGAAGAGTTTATATTCCGAACGTTCAAAAAGAAGAGTGAGTGGTCCGACAGAAAAGTAAAACAAGTGTCGAAGTAGACGACGTGTCTTCGAAGAATCAAACTACAGCAGGGTACACAGATAAAAACAAAAACAACGAGCAAAACAAGAACAAAACGTTTAAATACGTCAATTTGAGAGAAGGGACCCCACTTATTTCAAGTAAAGGAGGGTCAATAAAAATTAAAAGATATATAAGGAAGAGGGTCAGACTTGACCTACTTTAGTGAAGACAATTGTCAGTACCCAAATAGTTGTACTTCTTGTGAAAACGTAGTTACAGAAGTAGAGACTCTCTGGCTCGTTCCGAGTATCAAATTAGTTTCCTTGTCACTTCGTGAACATGCTGAATTTCGGAGAGTGACGGTTTCCCTAGAAGTGGTGTGTCAAGTAAGCGATTTGTAATGGCTTGTAGGTATGTTATATTTCTGTCCTGTCACAGTGGGGGTTTCACCCCGATTAAAAAATTCGACCGCATTCCTATAGTAACATGACTTTCAGTAGATGAGAAGGACTGTAAATAAGGACGTCGATTGTCACTCTTTTCTTTAGTTCACGACTGGTACGAGTGCTACTTCGCTCGCTGCGCCTCCCACCTCGGAGCCGCGAGTCGAGGGGTCTCGGGTCCCAACGGCGAGTGGTGGTAGCTACAATCTTGACCTCCCTAGAATGTTCCACATACCTAAAGGAAAAGTGACAACGTACACTTGTTGGACCCCTGAGCACCGAACAGGTCCCATTCGGCCCAGAAACCTCGTCTCTGTCTCGGTCCGTCGGGAAGAGGTCCACTCATCGGGGGCTCGTCTAGGGGACAATCGACTCGATCGTACCATAGATAACCTTATTTACCTTTTCTCTTGTTGTTACAGAGGACTTTCGACCTTACCCTTCTCTGGTGTTTGGTCCGACTGATTCAGGTCAGTATCCAAACAGATCTTACGTCGAACTGCTGAGGATGGGGATGTTGGAGGGGTGGGGTTGTGGACCAGGTCTTGACGTAATTTAATTGACTCTAAGTCCTTTGCAAAAGGAAGAATTCACAAGGATGGGTGCCTGCACTAATAAATTGAAAGAATCATGTCATAAACGAGGTCGTCGGACTCCGCCGTCTCCTGTGGTACGCACTCGAGCTCCTCTCGGTTCCGTCCTCGTCTGTCTGGCGGCGGTGCCGACACTACGCTCGACCACTAACTCAGGTCGCACGAGACGGAGTCCGAGTCGGTCCCGACACGGGTGGAACTCCCGGCGTGCGTCGTTCTTTTCGTCAGCTTGCGACTGGTACACGTTCTGCTTCGCTCGCTACGCCTCCCACCGCGGAGCCTCGAGTCGAGGGGTCTCGGGTGCCGACGGGAGCAGTGGTAGCCCACACTGCCACACTACCACACGTAGTGCACACGTGGTCGGGCCACGTGTGGGTCTGTGGGAAGTGGCGGTTCAGTGCTGAGCGGAGGAGTGTTAGGAGAAGATATCAGGTGGACGGCGGTAGAGGGGTCATATATGAATGAATGATTCTGCGTGGAGAACTATGTACACGCAGAGGGACGCGGAGAGATGAGAGAAGGAAGGATGTAGGACTCGTCGAGTATTTTCCTCCGACGGATCCACAGCACTTACTTCTTATTATTTACAGTCTCGAAGGTATGAGTGTGCCGAGACGGGAGGGGAAACCCCACCCTTTCTTCGGACACAATGTTTAGTAAAGACACAGAGTCTTAAGTAATGCCTCCCTTGGTGTAAAACTTAATTGTTAACATAAAGATCCTAAAGATCTTAAATGGGAATCCTTTGTTAGAACTTGCTCGTATGTCTATTTCGATACTTATATAAGTACTTCCGTATTAAATAAAATCATGTTTCTAATCTTTGTCGAATTTAAAGGTTACTTTCCCCAAATTAGGTTATTTAGTGTCACCTGGTTATGTTACGTTATTATACCTTGGTGATTTTTACCATAAATCTTCGTATAAATTACGATACCTTATCGTAAGTGTTAAGTGTCCGTTCTCTTTTTTTGTTTAGTACTCCTTCCTACATTAAACTCAGTTATTTGTTTATGTAGATAAGGTGTGGATCCTGTCGGAGTTTGTGACGACACTTCACTTCTCGGTATTTTACTTGTGAATTAATATAAGTAAAATTACTCTCTTAATATTGCAGAGGAAAGAGGAAGGTTGGGTTCTATGTGTTTATTGAAAGTGACTATCTTTTCAGATAGTCAATTCGTTACATTAGATCAAATGCACACAGCAGTTGTCATGTCAATTTCATTTGGTCGGTCTGACCGAACAATATGAGGTCTCATCCCCCCACCCCCCGAGGGAACCTTCTGCTACCTCTCAGTCTGTGTGTTGGGTCCCGAGGATGTGTCTGTTCGTGAATGTGAGTGACTCGATGTCGTCCCTTCTACAGTCCGGTTTTCCGTCTCACTCGGCACGGTAATCGTTCGTCGCGTCGTTCCACTCCCAGTGCCTACCCCCGGAGTCGTGGGGAGGAGGTCCCTGTGGGGGTTTCGGTCACGCTCCCGAGTCTGTGCGGACCCTCCTTCTCGCTGGAGACGGACGTAACAGGAACGAAGACAAAACACCATCAAGAGAAAGGATTATTCCAGTTTTATTTTACTACTATTTTTACTTTTTTTTTTAAATGTATACCTTTTGAACTTAATTATTTCCGAAGTTTTTCTCATTATAACTAAAAAAAATTACTTTTCGTATGAACTAAAATCAAGATTAACAAATATACCTTAAAGTGCACGAAAAGAAAAAAACAAAGCTCCCACTTTTCAAGGTCTCCGGGACGTACCGACAAAAGATAAAGTTCGGACCATTCTCTTCGAAGACGTAGCCGAACACGACGACACACCTGTACGTCCACACTCCTCCGTTCCGTTGGTCCAGCGTCCTGGACCACGAGCCTCCTCGAAGCGGGCGTCCGTCTGCTTTGTCGTCACTGGTCTACTTCGGTGGTGACAGGACGAAGTCGCGCCCCAGGTCCCGCTGAGTCCTTACACTAAATGCCTTGTAAGGAAACCGTGCGTCCCATGTTTAGATAGTAGCACAGAAGGAAGAAATAAGGTTTAAGAGACGGTGTTCGATCTATCGAGTCCTTAGACACGACGACGAGACGGATGGGTTCGACGTAAATGAGTTGACGTCGGGTCCCCGCCTCTGGTGTACTGGAAGATTCTGAAGAAGGAGTAGGAAGTAGAAATAGTGTAATATGTGTGTTTTGTTCTCTACGAGACACAGTGACGAGTCCTTCTGTCGTCTGGGGCCACGCCACAGTCCGCCGAGACTTGGGTCAGGCTCCGAGAGTCCCGAGTACACACGGACCCGACCGTTGAAGCGACGACGTGAAGACCACCGGTCGTTCCTTATTAGTCTCGTCTTTTCACCTCTCGACACTTTACGACTCGGGCTGCGTCTCTCGTCGTTCGCGCGTCGGCACGGACGATGTCCATCGGGACGACAAAGTCCTTCCTAGTACTTCCCATAAATTATTTTCGAGGGGTCACTTCTTTAATCTCTTCATACTTCGTATCAATTCAGTCATTTAATTCTCGTTCGCCTAAAGAAGAGAGGAGAACGATCATACCTACAATCCGTACATTAAGAATCCAAATTAACTCGACCTGGTGGTAATTTTGTTTTTTATCTATTTAAAATTTTTAATGGAATCTTTCACTTAGGTTTCAGTGAGTAGAATACAAAGATACGGTCACTGGACACCAATATAAATGTACACACACACACACAAGTAAGGTCGTGTGACTGTAAACCCCTCTCTTCGTGATGATAAAATTTATTAGAATAGAGAGTACATGTAATGTCACATTAAAATTTTACGTAAAAGGTACATTCCTTTTAGACTGTTTACGTTTAATTCTTCACTATTTGTCTGTTACTACAATCCGACTCTGTATCGTAAGATTTACTAAAAATAGTATTTCGACAATAAATCTAACTGTTCTGAAAGTTACTTTCTACCAATATCTTACTGAGTCCAAAGTTTGACTAAAGTTTTAGTCCTCCTTATAATTATTCATCTATCGGTCAACGGGTCTCAGTTGGTCAAGAGACATCCGTGATTTGACGTATTTTAAGTAAATTTCAAAGGGTAAACCTTAATATGCAGTTACGGTAAGAACGTCGTGAGAAACTTGTCTTAGGGTAAAAGGAGCGACCCTTAGGATGTTCAATAGAATTAAATTGTACGTCATATATAAGGTCAAGCAATTTTTGTCGAAGACTCAACTCCTTAAGTATAACCGATCTCTTAAACCTAATTTAAGTTTAAGTTTGACTACAAAAGTACGTCATTTGACGGGCCCGACGGCCCTCGGTCCACCGGAAGACCCTTTCTACCCGTCAGACACGGGTAGTCGTCCGACGTTCGGACTGGGGACCGGTCCGGAGGTGGGGCGGGCCGACCGGGGGGGAGAGGGCGGGTGGGTGGGGATCGGGACTCGAGGGTCCGTGCGGCGTGGTCCTCGCCTCCCGGTCACCTCGCGTCTGAGGGAGTCACAGCGTTACCCCCGACGCTCGGGTTGCCCGTTGGAGGACCTAGGGTCAGAAGGCCTCTACGACCCCACCCCCCCGCGGATACAGGAGTTCGGGTATGCACCGTCCACCCACAAAGGACGGACCGGTCACTACGCCGAGGTCCCCAGTCCCACTCATAAGTACCAGGTCCACTTCCGGACAGATGTTTGACTGTTGGTGTAGGTCTGTTTGTTTTGAGCGAGAGTCGTCGGTAGACCGTCACGTCAAAGAGGTAGAATGACGTCTGCATCCGGGACTCATCCCCAAGTCCTCGCCCGTCCTGGTTCCAATCAAGGGTCCCCAGTTCACCTAAAACAGTCTCTAGACTCCACCTCTACCCTCGTGTTTCACAACTATACAATTGTCTGACTCCCAGAAGGAAGGTCCGAGGGTTCGGGTACCGAGAAAAGTGGCAAAACACCAGTATTTAGAGATCCTCTTTAACTACTTCTGATACAGGAAGACGGGGCTTCGTCTGTGTCTACGAGTTTCAAGACGTGTACCGACGTCTTGGAGACACGTGGAAACCGAGTGCCCGGGGGACTTCTCGACATACTTTTCGGACCTCGAACTATACCTTTCGACAAGTACGAAAGACGGAATACCTCGGAAGTTTGGGCTTGTGGTACCAGAGGTCCGGAAACAGGGGAAAGTCCCAGGTCGAGTGATGACCAGAGTCTACGACAGGGGTGCAGGTAATGACCCGTAGACTTATAAGGAAGGTGTCGACTTTGACAAACGACGAAGAGACCGTGGTAGCATTACCTCTCAATGTTTACAATGCCGTAAATGTACTCACGCACGGAAAGAAAGGCTGTCTACAGTAAACAGGGGATCGACTACAGGAGGATGAAGTGTCTGGGAGATTGCCGTGGTTAAGTGTCCGCACCGGACCTGAGGTCTGGACTTTGTTCACGACTAACATCTCTGTCAGCAAGTTTAAGTCAATAGAGTGCAAAATGGATTTTACTACAATAAGATTAATGAAGAATTTAGACTAATGTATTGAAAGAACAAAAACGAAGTGTTATGGATTCATTGACAAAATCCTAAACTCTTTTTCCTCGTATGACTTTAGTGAGATTACTATAACAAGTTTTGGTTATCCTGCACCCGGATAATTTCCTGACTATGGTCCAGTTGCAGGATGTAAATTCGGTTAGTCGGACGAGTCAGCAGTACACCGTAGACGCAGTCTCGACTCGGGGTGGAGTCACACCACGGAGACACGTTTCGGGTGAACCCTACATGACCTTTCTGTGGGGGGTCGATTAGTGAGGATCCTTCTGGACTCACCTTTAAACAAAATGAGTTCCAGTGACTCGTAAAAAGTATTCGTCGGTGGTGTCGGATGTGGAGAGGGTCGGACCCGGGGAGGGCCTGGTTTTCGGTTCCTACCACTCCAGACCTCCTGACTCCCTTCTCGGTAAACCCACGAATAAGAAGGGACGAAAGGAGAACTCGGAAACTCTCACAGTCCTGTCTCCAACCCTTGGGGAGACCACGTCCGGGGCTCCTTAGACGACCACTACACTGTCGCTCCCTGGGACGGACTCGGGTGTCCGCAGACGGCTGGACGTGTCCCGTGACTGAGTCCACGACTGGTCCGTAGTGCCCCGCCCTGCCCAGGGAGACTGGCCGAGAGAGAAGACAGTTCCTTCTCTTTGACAAAACCGCCTGTCTCCACATTCCAAAGATATCGATGGAAAATGTCCTCAGGATTCTACATTTTTTTAATTTATCTTTCTAAGAGAGGGAGTAGGAGATAAGAGAGGAATGGGACTCGTCGGAGAGATGGAATTCCCGGTTTAAAATGGACTACGCTTCTCGACTGAGTAACCTTTTCTGGGACTACGACTCTTTCTAACTCCCGTCCTCTTCCCCTGCTGTCTCCTACTCTACCAACCTATCGTAGTAGCTGAGCTACCTGTACCCAAACCCACCTGAGACCCTCAACCACTACCTGTCCCTCCGGACCGTACGGAATACCCCAACGTTTCTCAGCCTATACTGACTCTCTGACTTGACTTGACCCTCATCATTTTAACAAATGATGTTAACATCATTTTAATAAAGTGATACGGACAAAGTAGTAGTAGTAACAATGTCGGTAACCAAATAAATATTGATGAATAATGTTGACGGTAAAACAGTCACAAAGAAATCTACACGTCGATAGAGGGGTAAGACATAACGGGGTTATGGATCTTACTATGGACTGTTGATCTGTGTCTTATTTATACGTCTTTACCTTATTAGGTGTTGACTCATTTTTTCATTTATTTTGTCTATGTGTGCAGTGACTCAGGGATGTGTACGTCCGTGATACGATCGGTGATGTTAGAATTTTAACGGAAGTTTACATCTATGACAAGATGGGTACAACGTCTACTTCCAAAAACGGAGTCACTTCAATGTTTTAAACAAGTTCCAGATGTCCAAGATTCCCCTCTTTCGACCTAAACAAAGTTTTAGTCAAATCAAGATTAGAACATAAGGGTTAAATATGAGAAAGGGGAGAAAAGTGAATAAAAATAAACATGTAAATAGTAATCAAATTAAATAATTAATCGAACCGTTATCAATCAGACGGATGTGACGGTAGCCAAAGTATTTCTCCATCTCCTAAATACTTGAACTTGTTGTCCTTCACCCCGTCGGGATCAGTGTTAAGACTTGTTAAACAAAGGTAGACGGAAACAGCGGTGAGTAGAGTGTCATTCTGTGACCCAAAGTGATTTGACTTCCAGTCACTACACATTGTAGTACTTTTGGATAGACTACAGGTGCGTCTCATAGATCTTTTATCTTGCTCTGTAATCTGCGATTGTCGAGAGAGACGTCTGCACACACACACACACACACACGCATACACACACACACATCTGTGTTTTGACCCTTTACGAAGCCGACACTTATCGTCCAGGTGTCCCAGTCGAAGAGTACTTTCAAGTGCGAAGGTAGTTGTCCTTCTTCGACCTGGTGGTCGGGGACTAAGGACCGGGGTGAGAGGACAGGGACCTCCGTGTGTGACACAAAGAGAGGTCCTTTCACTCATTGAAACCTATATTCCGTTCTCGGTTTTTTCCGTACATAAAGTTGTGGGTAAAAATTCCCGTCTCGGTTGCTAAAACATAGGATAATCAATTACTTCAAGTCTACTAGTCATCAGTGTAGGTAGTTTCCGAGAGGGAGCGGGTGGCGCATAAGATGAAAATGAAGGTAAAGAGCAGAGTCTCTTTGTGCAAGGTCGTGCGGTTTGCGAGGACTGATAGGAGAGTAATGTGCACCGACTCGTAGATACTGTGAGGACTAGGACGAGTCCGATGTGTCGGAGATGGACGTGCAGTAAAGGGTACAACCACTCTGCTCCGGTGAGTTGCAAATCCTTTGTTTTGGTGGGTACCAGGTGTCCACCCCGCCCCCCACCCCTCGCAAGTGCCAGTTGTCTCTCGTCTCGACTTCCCTTCTGTCACACAGATGTCACCCTTCCCTCCCCGGAAAAGTTCTCCCTTTGTACCCTTTCTCTTCCCCTTCTTTAGATGGTGGACCTCGTATGGGCTCCCGGTCCGGAAAGGACTCTTGCGAGCGGTCGGTCCTTTCGTCAGTGGAGGTGCGTGCAAGAGAGTGTCCTGGGGAGTCCCTAGGGTACTTCCCTCTTGGCGACAATCAAGTTGTAAAAATCCCATTACTCAGTCTGTAGATCAAACGAAAGAACCAAGGTTCTGGTGACCAGACAGACACTGTGGTGTCGTTGACAAGAGAAAAATTTTCGTGAACGTTCGTAAAACGATTGAACATTCAGGTGTCGGACTCAAGACCCAGTAAACTAGTGTTCTAACCGACCCCTTCTTGTGTCTTTAAGATGCAATCTTTCAAAAGGAGGTTCCAGTAAGATGTGACTATCTATGACCCTTCTGAGTTATTGAACAATAAGTATTGTAACCATTACTCTACATTGTTAGTCTCTCTTTTCGTTTTAATACTTATATATAATAATTATTTTTTGTTCCCTAAGTCACTCTTCCCAAAGAGTAGAGACAGTCAGTGAATTTTTGTTCATTGAGGATTTTGGGTCGGTTTGACATTTGTGTTTGAACCTGTTCATAACCTCTTTCCAGTTGACAAGCTGGAACTGAAGTTTAGTATAGAAGACACTTAGTGAATACTGTCTGTGACGCCTGGTACTACCTATCAGAAACGTCGTGTAAGAGTCTCGAGCATATCGAACGTTACGGAAGGTCGAAAGGAAGGACCGTGGGTCACACCTCAGGACCCTGAGTCAGTCACGAACACTTTACGTCCGTCCTTTTTCTTCTTTTAGGTTCTCCTTCCGTTCCTACTTCCGTGTCGTGTCAGTGGTCTCCTCCCGTCTGCCGCGCGCTCTCACGTCCAACGACAGGACCTCGGGGTCTCCGGCTCGGTACTGAGACTGCGAGGCGGTCCGGAGGAGGAGTGGAGGTAGGTAGACTCTGCACAGAGCACCGACCGTCCCGGAACGACGACGAGACCCCTGGGTGACCTCCTCCGCCTAAGGTTCCGACCGCCGTGGTCCTGCCAGTGATTCGGGGCTCGGACGAGGCGGACTTCCAGGTTCCGTGTCTCTGCGAAGGAACAGAAACTTTTGTAGAGTCGTGAGCCGTGGACCGTGGAGTCTTACTCTAAGGGTTTCCCGAGAGTGTTACAAACGGCTACATGTCAAGTTTTGAGTCCGAGTCTTTTAGTGTCCTTTTCTCCACTTCCCACCTCTAATACGTGGGAGACGTACCTGAGTAAGAGTCCCTTGTGTTTGTAAGTGAAGAGAGAAGAGATCTCGAACTCTTCTACCTTTCTTAAAAGAACTGCTGTGACTTTAGAGTAGTCTAGTTGGTTTTCCGTTGGATTTACCCCCAATAAAATAGGTGCCCAGGACTCTGCTATACTTATTCTAAGTTTAAAATTTTGTTTCAAGCACGTAAGGGCTACCGTTGTAAGATTGTCCCTTCTGCTTACAGTCTCGGACGGGAGTACAACTTAAAGAGGAATAGGTAGGAAGGGTCATAACGTCCCACCAAATAATACTTAATGATCCTTATGGAGACTAAACTGGGAAGAGTCGTAAGTTCAGTCTCTTCCGTTACCGTTGGGTGAGGTCATGAGAACGGACCTTTTAGGGTATCTACCTCCTCGGACCTTCCGACGTCAGGTACCCCAGCGATTCTCAGTGTGTACTGACTCGCTGAAGTGAAAGTGAAAAGTGAGAGTACGTAACCTCTTCCTTTACCGTTGGGTGAGGTCACAAGAACGGACCTCTTAGGGTCCCTGCCCCCTCGGACCACCCGACGGCAGATACCCCAACGTGTCCCAGCCTGTGCTGACTGCACTGACTCGTCGTCGTCGTAAGTTCATGTATGTGACGTTCACGTGGAAGTGGAGAGTAAGTACGAAGTTGTTTGTGCTTCGTATTCGTTGTTTGTCCGTATTCAACTGACCGTTCTTTTATCTGTCGTGAAAGAGATGTGTATCTTTTGAACTTTAGACTATAAATTTAATAGGTCACCGGTCTTTGTGTCTTATAAATAAATAAGAAACTCGTTTCATTACTCCATTTTAACAAAGTCACGGTCGACTTACGGATTTTGAGTCTATAACGTATTAGATTTTTTTTTTTTTTTCTTTAAACGTTTAATCCCAAGTAAACACGTAAAATGTAGTAAGACGTATTTACGTATTAACACTGTCAGAGTCTGTGGTCTACCATACACGTTAAGTATAGGTAAAAGTGAGACAAGATAATGTGTATTACCGACACCGAAGTGGAGACTCAGCTTCGTATCGAATATGTTGATGAACTCAGCTGTTATTCTGGTCTATGGGATTGTCAGTCCTTGTACCCGAACAGCCCTCGTCTCTACTTCGTTATCCCGAGGACACGAGTTTCACGGCTGTCTGGTCGCGAGTCGAGGCTCAGACTGTGCGTGACTCGACGTCGTCCTTGGGGCTCTCCTTCTTCCTCCGTTCCTTCCGACTCTCCTTCGTGTTGTCCTGTGTCTCCGCAGGTCTCCCACTCACAGACGTCCACTACCTCTCGTGGGTCTCGTGGTCGTCCCTCTGCCTCGCGGTCGATCAGGGACTTCCGAAAAGACCTGAAAAGATGTAAATTATGTTTATATAACGTTCAGAGTAAAGAGACATGTGTCCTTTGATTCGAGACGACTCTATAGTTTACGGTTGGTCAGGACACACAGGGTACTAGAGGGAAGGAGGAGTAGAGTCTGTGTGTGTGTCTCAGGGGTGGTCGGGAAGACGTCGGACAGACACGTGAGGACGTCAAGACACAATCCTACATCCTGGTCTTAGGTCTCCCAGGTACACAATTGAGTACCGGGGTCCCTCCCGTGCGTCTCTACGAGACGACTCTCTCACACCAGGTTCCTTACAGACGAGGAGATCTCGGTTCTCCCAGGACCTGAGGACGTTTGTAAAGGTTGTTTTCGAGTCTGGCAAACCCGTTCGTACACGTCACCGGGGTCTCGGTGTCGTGTCTTCTTGACTCCAGTTCGTCTTCTGATTTGGAACTGGAGCCGGTCTTTATAGAGGGAAGTCGTTTGTTGTCTGTCCCGAGGGTCGTCCCTACGACCCACGGACCCTTTACGGGACCTAGGAGACGAGAGGGACCCCTGGTCGAGGGAGGACGTTCTAAGACGAGTTTTTAACTCCGCTCCCAAAGGGTAGCCTAAGACCTAGACAGTCAAAGAGCAATTAGGAGAAAAAGAAGAACGAAGAAAAAACGTATAACTCAGTTAAGGTGACAAAATCGAAGATTCTTGACATTGAAAAATAGCAATTTATGAAAATAACTACACATTTTTGTGGACTCAGAGAAAAGAGTACATAAGACGCAATAGACTCGGGAAATCAGAGAGGAGAGGTGGGAGAACAGAGTACAAAAGACAATAGACCCGGAGGGAGAGGGGAGGTGGGAGAGAAAAGTACCTAAGACAATAGACGCGGAGGGGAGAGGGGAGGTGGGAGGGAAAAGTACCTAAGACGATAGACCCGGAGGGGAGAGGGGAGGTGGGAGGGAAAAGTACCTAAGACAATAGACCCGGAGGGGAGAGGGGAGGTGGGAAAGAAAAGTACCTAAGACAATAGACGCGGAGGGGTGGGGAGGTGGAAGAGAAAAGTACAAAAGACAATAGACCCGGATGGGAGAGGGGAGGTGGGAGGGAAAAGTACCTAAGACAATAGACGCGGAGGGGTGGGGAGGTGGGAGGGAAAAGTACCTAAGACAATAGACGCGGAGGGGTGGAGAGGTGGAAGAGAGCGGGGAAGACCACTCTAAAGACAACGTACACTCCGTAGAAGGGGTGAGGGAGATAAAAGAGTCTTTACCAGCCAATGTCAGGTAAATCGCAGTCAGAAATGCTGCCCTTCGGAGGAGAAGTAGCAGCAGAGACCGATATGAATTCTAGTGATCAAGTCGAGCGTATAAGACATCGAAGGGAAATATTCTACACCCGTAGGAATAAATAACAGAAGTTGTGACCCTCAGACACCTAGTTCTCCGCTCTGGACGACGAAGTCAAGGCCCTTTTGGAGTCGGAAGGGAAGTACTCGTTTCGGAGTAGAGGCGGAAGAGGGATTGGAGAGTGGATTGAGGGCCGCGCACGAACACGAAGGGCGTCCGGAGGGGACGTGGACGTAAGAACGAAGTACAGAGGAAGGGTTCAGACACACCTCGAGATCAACCACCGGAGCATAGTGAAAGGATCAGTCGAGAAGGGAAAAGTCGAGACAGTTTAGGTGAATGTTGTATACCTGTGCCGTCGCTTAAAGTTACTGTAAAGAACAAAGGTCTGTGTGACAAAAATATTAGACAGGAACAAAAGTATGGTCTATGAAGGAATTGAGACCGGAGAAAAGGAAAACTCTTAGATAAATGATTGAAATTTGGATGGGTCGTGGAGACGTCCAGACCACTAAGAGTAGGAAGATGGTCCAAAGGAGTGGGACTTCAAAGAAATATGCTGTACATTATAAAGTGACATACAAATAGATTTTACTCCGAATAAAAATTCACCTCTTCCTCAAGGACCTCGGGGTAAAACAGTTTCTAGGACGTCTATTAAACACTAACCTTAGCCGGTGTCGTCAGTCTGAACCTGTCTTAGGATTTGCGAAGACGAAGATCTTGTTACAGGTGTAATTAAAGTGGTGCACCTGGAGACTGAGTCGAGGACCCTTAAGTCCAGAGTGTAGGCACGGACCTCACACGCATGGTAACCACCGGTACAAGATGGGTACCGGCACCTCTACACTATTCGAAGGAAGTCGCGAAAGAGCCCGTCTACTAGAGATCCGGAAGAGAGTGTTTGCCCCTTCGAGTGACTCGAAGACCCAAAGTAAGGGTCCCGAGTCGGAGTCGTGGGGAACCGTAGCGGGGATGGGAGACGCGGAGGTCCGACGTGCACGTTGTGCGGAGAAGAGACTGACGGAGGGTAGGAAAGCCCCAAATGACGGGTCCCCGGTGACGGAGCCCTGAGTGCGGGTGGGAGTCTAAATGTTAGGGGGGGATTAAGAACCCTGGATTCACTAAGGGAACGAAAGAAAGTAAGATAGGTCAAGTTGATACACGACTTTCGTTTACGACTATTTTAGTATGTCGCTGAAATACAGACATCGCCCCTACCCTACAGTAGGTACGAAGATACGGGGGTAGTATTTGAAAATACTCCTTGTCATAAGAGACAGAAGGGGATCCGTCACAAAAGACTAAAGGTGATATTGTGTTCGGTAAAATTCCAGGACCTTCTGTCTAACCAACCTCGTCCCAAGACAAAAGAGAGTGTTTAATCCACTTAAGAAGTCAAGGATTCGTTGTGATTAAAAAAGATCTCACGGACCGCGTACACCTCTTGAATTATTTACCACCAATAGAAGGTGATTGGTAGGTTCTTCTTGTTAGTCTTCTTTTATTAAAAATAGACTTCGTATGTTAATTTTTCGATACTAGAGTCTTGGTCTCCCCGTGACCAACAACGATAAACTCTTGGCTGTGGGGGTAAAGACGTCTGCCCCCACCCCCGACCCTCCCCCGCCTCTTACGAGAAGAGACTTGGGAGACTACGGGTCAATAGATTTTCGTTGGAATAATAAAAGGGATTAACAACTCTCCGGAATTTTAGAGTCCTACTGTGTGAGAGTTAATTCCATATTTTTATCACACCTTTAAAGGTAGCAAATATCAGTGATCATCCCTTTTAGAACTTATAAACGTGAATTTTTTTTAGTTCTTGTATTATTATGTTTATGTCCCTTTTAAGAAAAAACAAACAAACAAAAATGAGTCCCCAATACTTCCCTCTTCTCCATAAAACCTGAGTAAGATAAATATAATTTTGTAACCTCACATATACAAACAGGGTTTAAGGTCATCGTCATACGTTAAAGACAAAAATTTACTAGTTTCACTTTTTTATAAGTCTAAATCTTTCTTTTAGAGAGTGAAGTTTGAAAAACTCTAAACCAATTTTAAAGGTAAAAATTGGAATTAGAACAAAGACCTAACCGTAAAGATGTTTGTAAAAGGGTCACTAGGCTACATATACGGTGGTGTTTACCAGGTGACGAAACTTCACTAGTATAATTCCGGAGATAGTGACTTTTTAGAAACAAAGATTTTAGGTAGTATTGTAAAAACATCGTGTAAGGACGTACGGTCTAAACATAGTATTCTCGGATAAAGTAAGGAATCAAAATTAACCCAATTTACTGTATTTACATTCTGTGACAGTAATGTAATCTCGCCTAAAGTTTATTCAAGAGGAACTGGGATGGTCCGTAGTCCTAGACAGAAGGGTGGAGTCTTTTAAAGAATCCTTCCTCTGGTCCAACTTGGTGTCTCACATTTGTCTGTTCAGGTGCTTATCTACCGATACCAGGGTGGTGCCGGGTGTTAAAAGAACCACCAGAACGATTATTCGTTCGCCATTGTACGTAGACAGTTACTATAAACTTTTGGTGGTATATGGGATTTAGTAGAGGGACATAATGTCACTACCTAATATAGTATGTTTTGGAAGTCTCTCAGAAAGTCACAGTTCCTTTGGAATCTGCCACTGGAACGATATACTGTAGGTCAATAAAGGTTCCAGATTTACTGTTGTCCTTGGTGATCCTTTTACTATGTTCAACTCTACCAGATTAAATAGTTTAATTTAATCATATCTTTTAATACAGTTGTTTATTCTAACGAGAATCATTTAGAATTTGAAAAAGAGGAATACCTTACCCAGGGGTAAGACCCATCTTTCTTCTAAAGTTATTTAGTGCTAATTAAGGCAACTTGTTGGAGTAGAGTCTTTTTGTATCAGTAGGTTTAAAGTCTTCGGAACGCTACATCTCTCTCGTTCGTTGACCATACAAGTTTGACACTAGACGTTAACACAAATGTGTTAATTTGACAGTACCAGAGACCTTTCGTCCGGAGGCGTCACGTCCTCGGGTGTTGGAGTTTCAGGACTCCAGGCGTCGGAGGGAGTCGAACCAAGGGTCAGAGTGACCGCACTGTCTATGATAGTAGACTCCGTTGCGATTGATAAGTTAGACCTAGGTCCTTGACGAGAGAGGGTCTCTTGAGTAGTAATCTTACGTTTATCCACAAAGGGTGAACTGACCAAATCACCACTTTGTGACAAGTGTCGGGACTGTTCTTTCCCTCGAGGTAGTTAACTACGGAATTGGAAGGCCCACACTACTCACGTACCCGGGTCTAGACTCGGGCTGTAGGACGGCGGTCGGCGACCGAGACTAGGAGCGAGACGTCGTCCGAATGCTCAATTGACTATCTTCGACGACTTCTTTAATACTTGTTTTTTCGACTAAAGTCTAAGACGAGTGACGTGGGTCGGTCGGGAGTGAGTCTGATTAATGAATTTACTAAAATTTTACATACTTATAAGTATACTAGCCCGAAAAGTTTTTATTTCGTGTCGACTCCGGAACGGTAGGTTAGAAAGGACCAGAAACCACACCTCGTTGGGGTGAACGTACCGACTTTGGGACTTTACTGACACTCTCCCCTCCTCAGGACGCTCCCCAGTCGGGACCAGGGTGCCGGTGGACCGACGTCGGACTCTGGTGGGACTGGGAGTCCCGAGGAGGTCGACCTACTGACCCCAGTGAGAGTGTGGTTGATGAGACTAATTTGTAGGTGTTCGGGTAGACGGGGTCTTATTCCTGTCTACGTAGAGGGGAGGGGGTTGTCCAGAAGGACGGCCCGACTGTCGCGAGGACTGGACCTGGAACCCGTCCACCTGCGTCGGTGCTCGAATAGGACCAGCCCGTCCGGGCCCAGACTCACATCCCGACCCGGAGACGGACCTGGACCAGGACCGAGGTAGCACGAGACGACGACCGGTCGGCCCCGAGTAGATGAGGTAGGACGGGGGGCCCGTAGGTACCTTTGTGACTGTGGGGAGCTGGGTCGGACCTAAGGTCTGCTGTGCACACGAACTTAGTCACGAAGTGGGGAGGGACGCGTGGTCCGAGACGACTGAGGTGAGTGGCCGCTGTTGGGGTGCGTGTGTGGCAGTCGGGTGCCTTGTGTCTGCCGCCGAGTGCCGTTGTACTTCTCACTTTGAGTCGTACCCAAACGTCTGTGGTGGTACATGTTGTCGAAGTACGAAGTTCTGAGGACGTCACACACACCGTGTGTGAAGGTGTTTTTGGCCCCCGCGTCTCCTGTTCCCCTAATCTACCCTCCGGGTCCGTACCCGAGCCGGGTACACCCCTTCTGTCCTTCTTCGACTCTGTTGTCCTTTTCTGTGTCCTGTGTAACCTCTTGAGGTAGACAGTGGGGGTCTGTGGAGTCCTGTGGGTGTTGGGTGTCCTGGGGACTGGGGGGGTACTGGGGACCGTAGAGGCTCCAAGGGTGTAGTGTGTCTACTTTGGGCGAGGGTTGGCAGTAAGCCCTCGTCGACGGGGTCCTGGAATTTGCAACAAACTGGGACCTTTGTGGTCCGGGGTCTACAGTACAAAGGTATTGTCACTTCGAATTCTGTAGTCGTAGACTCGATGGGCGTCGAGTGGTGTACTGGGAGTTTGTCGTGTCCTCGTCAAGGTTTGTCAGGTGTCTTGGGTCCGTCACGTCACGAACTGCCTTAAAAGTTCAATTGGGGAACGAGTGAGAAAAAAGTTGAACACCCGTCTGTGGAGGAACCACCACACTAGGGTACTCACCTGCCTTCGGGGCAACCCCCACCCCCCCTTGTGTGGTGTGTGACGACCCCACGACGACGAGCCTGGGGTGGGAGAGTCGAAGACTGGCACTGTCGATTCTTCCTTCCCGAGGGTCTCCGGAGGAAAGTACACTCCGGACAACGTGTTGTCGATTAAATAGATTTCGGGTATTTTTGTGCAGAGTTTGTAAAGACTTAGGTGTAGGCTCACGACACCAGACCCTCGTTACGGTTGAGAGGAGACCTCTGTTCGTAGAGGACGGGTCACGGACAGGGTACGAGCCAAGACTAAGAAGAGGAGTGAAAAAGTAGTTTGTGACGTTTCTGGTCCGATACCTAGACATTGGACGGAGGCTGCCCGAGGTGTCACAGGTAGTGTCCTGTGCCACACGGGTGGACTCCGAGTGCCCTGTTCCCCGTGAGTGGAAGGCCGAGAGGCGTCTCCCACGTGACACTGAGACGTTTGTCTTGTCTGTCTCTACAACCAGTCAGGGCCGAGTCGGTGTCTGAGTCTGAGTCGCCGTCGGACTGTCCGTCCGAACGTTGAGCCGACGGGGTCGTCCTGTTGGTCGAGATTGGAACGTAGAGTCGTCTAAAATAACATTTCTTTGGTGACAACGTCCACAAAATGTACTATGTCAAAAATTTACTCTCGTTGACACAGTATACGCAGACATGTGTGATATGTGTGCAAGTGTCGACATGCACTGAGTACAATGAGTCGACTCTACTGTCGTTATATAAATAGTGAATTAAAATTATAACTTTTGAAATAAAACTAATGTTGAGACAATCTAGAGAGTTCGTGTTTATTAATACTCGTTTGCATATTCCGACACAAAGTCATTTTTGTAAGTTTACCTGTTCGTGGCTCACGAGTGTTTCGTCCGGGTACTGACACGTGGTCCGAGACGTCCTCCAGGGTTCTAAGCGCCCCTGTGGCGGCGTCCAACGTGGAATCGTCTCCGGTCCGTGAACACCCGTGTCACCTCCGCCCCGACGCCCCGGTAGGGGACTCTGGGGCGTGTTTCCCGGAGGAAAAGGTCTTCTCGACGTCGGACCTGTCGTCTCGGCCGACGTGTGTCCTGAGAGTCGGGACCCCAGAGAGGGGGAGGAGAAGGGAGGTTTAGGTCCGGGTTCCCTTTCGGGGTGTCCCGTCTATATTGTGGGGGAGGGGTTTGTCTCCGGTTCCTGGGTGACACTTCCTCGGGTGGGAGGGGTCGAGTGGTCCTCGAGGACGTCGGGTGGGAGACGTGCGACATGTGTGAGTCGACGAGGCACATCCACCCCGGTGGTCGTGACCGACGTAAATCCCTACAGGGTCCGGGGTCCCCGAGAACAGTGGCACTGTTCCCAGGTCCGCCGGGTAGATGTCCCTCCCCTCCAGTGGTGACACTCGACTGTTACCCTGCTCCCTCCCCGTCGGTGTCCCGTCTCCCGAAGTGCGGGTCGGGGTGGGAGCTGGGACTGGGTGAGACGGGGACGACGGGACCTTCCCTGGTTGTGGTCCAAAAGTGAGCCATGTTCTTAGTACGTTACTATTGACTTAAACGTAGTTTTGACTGGGTGTTTAAGTTCTGTAAGAGTCACCTGAAGTAGAGGTAGGTCCAATAATGCAACATACACAAGTTTTGATAGGGTGTTCAACTTTGGTGTCATTGTCGGACTACTACTACTGCTACCACCACCGAGTCATTGACTGTGGGAGTTCCTTAAGTCTAAGACACTTGGTTCCTAGTGAGAAACCAAGTTTCTTGTTCACCCCTCTGTCATAATCAACTCGGGCACCGTATAATTGAAGAGGTCTTGCGTCAGAATTCGTTTACGGTAAAGTTTAAGCTAATAATTACGTAAATCCGGAATCGGAAATTTCTTAGTAAAGGTCGTTCTAGTATGCTTAGACAGTAGGCACACAGTACGGGTCCTGTACGTCACCGACCAAATCGTGACACACGTGCAGACTGTCCAAGAAGAGGATTTCCAGGTCGTGCCGGAAAACGGTGCTCGGCGTCCGTGACCATTGTCCTCCGTCACTCCAGGGTCATGCAGGTCGTTTACGGAGGACCCCGTCGGTCGGACTCTACCCCACTTGTCGAGGGTCTCATGGACTTGGGGGTGTTCGACCTCCCTTGTTCGTCTGCGGCCCTCACGGCTCGGACACACTCACCCGTACGACCAGTCCCGACTAGGAGTAGTGGTCCCAACACTGGAGGTCTACAATGGTGGAGTGGTAGTCTTTGTGTGCGGTCTTACTGTTGACTGGGGTCTACCACTGGGTGCACCTGTCGTCCGGCACCTGGAGGGACACTATTGTGGATGAGACTTGACGTTGTGAACGACGGAGAAGCTCGTGGAGTCTCGGCACCGGGGCCCTGGGGAGGTGGGTCCCTAGGGGTGGAGCACAGACCCATGTTCCCGGGTACCGTGTCCCTGTTTGGGGTAGTCGCGACCCCTAAGCGACCGCCGACCTGTGTGCCCCAGGTCTGTGTGCCCCTACGCCTGTGTGCCGTCGTGTCCGTGTGCGCATCTCAGACAGGAAGGGCCCCCAGGACGGGCTCGAGCGTCTCTTCATCGATTACGTTGTGCAGAGGGCTCGTCGTCGCCCCTCCGAGACCTCACCCTCCAGGTGTGTACTCCACAGAGGGAAGGGTTCCTACGCCCAGGTACCTGAACTGTCCTAGGACCTGTGGCAGTCGAGTGTCCTGCGGGTGCACTCTTGTGACTGTGAGGGTCTTTGTCTACTTCTGGTGGCTCAGGTGTGGAGGACATTTAAGGGACAGTGGACTGTCCTTATAGTCGGGGGGGTTAATGTGGGGTAGGACAGGACGAGGGACACATGTCTGTCCTCCTTCTGCCGGAATCTCTCCGGCTACACCAATTACAGTGTCTCCGACCTGTTACACGCCACTTGTCGTCGTCGAGTCTCCTCGTCTTTGGTGCCGATCCGACACCCTTTGAGGGATCCTTGAATGAATCCGTCACTTACCATCGTGACCCCGAAGGGACCGGTCCCCGTCCCTCCCTGTCTCCGTGGTCCGGGTCCGGGACTCCGGGGGCAAACCCTTCGGTATCCTCTCCGGCGTCGAGACCTCCCTCGCCCTACGAGTCCCGAGTGCAGCGCCGGTACTCACCTGAACCCCACTCGTCCACGTCGAGTTCCCCCGAAAACCCCCAGCAAAGAGGGTTTATTCTCCCCGACAGTCACAGACGCTGGACCCTGGGAGGAGAGGAGGGGTCCTGAGTTCAGCCGTCGCCCTCCTCGGTACCGTCTCTCTCTTTGACCCGAGTGACCAGATTTGGTACTTCGCAGAATTGGCTCCGTGCGACCCCTCCCCGTCCTGCCAGGTCCCTACTTCCCTCCTACGTTCTCCCACCTTTGTCACTAAACCGTGGTCCGTTGCGCTGTCTTCCCCACGTCGGACCTGGCGACTGGTACCCGAGTCCCCTGGATCTGGGACCCCCGCTACCCGACGACTACCCGAAGTACAGCGAACCCTAAACGGCTTTTCGTCGATTAAGTGTCCGTTCACACCTACGCCTATGACGGTGAGCCCACTCCCCGAAGGGGCTGAACCCCGACGCTCCAGACACTTTCGGGACCGGGAGGGCGAACCAAAGGGTAGACCAGGAACAGGTTTTCCACTCAACACGACGACGATTTCATCTAACTTGTGTGTGTCTGGTCCGTGACTCACCCCGAAACACCCACTCCAAGACCGAGACACAAAAGTCCGAAGACGGAGGGACACGAGTCTGTATAGGGGTTCGGGACGCGGTCGACTAGTGTAGGACCTTAGGGCACTGTCCTTTCCACCCTAGGGCACTCGGGTGCCCTAAGACAGACACAATAGTGGAAGAAGGGGTCTCTGGGGGTCATTTCTGACGCCGTCACTACTCCCTTATTTGTACTACGTAACACTCAAGTAGTAGTAATCACGTCTCAGAGTAAATGTAATCCTCTGCTGATGTCAGTGTATACGATTAACTGTGCTCTCTCTCTTTAGACAGGGGCGAGGTCCACGTGGGACCTCTCGACCGGCCACGGGTGCGACGTCCAGACCGGACGACCTCGATCAAGCAAGAGGACACGCTCACGTGTGCACAAGAGTAGGAAGGTACCTCTCCCCCCGGCCACACTTGGGTCTTTCACAAGACGTCGCCTCGACGAATAGAGTCCGGACACTCACTCAGTCAGTGGAGGAGGCAGAGGGTGGACGGGCGGGAAGAGTGCTCCACTGGGTCCCCACTCGACTGTCGTCGAGGGGTTCCTCGGGTCCCCCCTGTCGACTACGAGTCTTCGGGACGTCTACGGGACGGTTCGAGCGACCGTGTCTGGACACTCCGGTGGTCCCGACGTCCGTTTCGGTTGAAGTTCTCGTGATTCTTCTCCCGTCGGGAAAGGACTCCGAAGAAGAAGGGTAGTTACGAGGTAGTCGTCCTTCGTCTGCCCCAGTGACGAGGTTCTTCCGTCAGCCGGCCCCCATCCCGACGTCGTCTCTTCCCACTGGACCCTTTGGTCTCGACCCCCGCACCATACTCGGTCCCCGCACCGGACCCGTCACCCTCACCGAACCCGTCCCCCGCACCGGACTCCCCAACACACTGGAGTCGACGACCACTTCGGACTCGACTACGTACCGGCCCCCTCTCCTCACCGAACCTAACCCCCTCACCGGACTCTACCTCCCGCACCGGTCCCACCACCCCCGCACCAGAGTCTCCCAACCCGGCACCCGACCCGGTTGGTATGAGATGGACACGGGGTCAGACGGAAGCGAGGGGGTCCGGCCCTCATTTCCCCTCCGCTTGGGAAGCAGAGGCTTCGGAGTCCTGTCGACCCTCAGTCCTGTGTCCTACGAGGCACACGAGAGTACCCCTCCTCCACGTGTCGTTCTCGGGGCGTCCGTTTTGTGGGGAACTTACCTTGGTCCGTACGAGAGGTCTGTGCGTCTCCCGTGTCACTATACCGCAGTGAGTGGACACGTGAACCCCACTACGACACACTAAGTCTTGTACCGATGTACCGTTTTGTACCTCGTCGATATTCTGTGTTGATACACGACTATACTGTTGTACACTATACTATTGTCCTGTATGTGTGTCCGTACTGTACCGACATACTGTGGTGACGTACCATGATGTGCATTGTATGTACTGTTGTGTTGATATCTGTTATACACGAGCTACTCTCGTACTGATATTCTGTCGTGTTAAATGTTATTGTACTGTTTTCCTGTCGTACTGAGACCAGTGTGTCCTGTCCGGTGTCGTACCGGGATGTTACTGTAGCACCATATATCATTGTACTGGCATTCTGTTGTCCTGATAGACTCTTATAGTGGACTGTTTTGTCTTATCGAGTTCTTTGGACTGATAATAAGTGATTCCTTGTGCACTTATTTAGTATTAAACGAGTAAGATACGTGAGAACACATGATTTTACCTTTTAGAGACTTTGTAATTTTTTATCTCTCAGTTCCCAACTTGTGACGTAGAAGGTTAATGCTTTCGCAACGGAAATTATAAGTTGTTTATACATATCTCTCGGATGACCCACGCTCTTAAATACGACCCACCATCCGTGACTATTATAATATGACACTGTGCACCAAAACACATAAGTATTTACATATCCCTTCGGATTTTACCATTTGTCGTCTAAAGTGGTCTTCAATAGAGATTCATTCTGGTCGTCCTCCCACCAGGATCCCCAATCCACCCTCTGTCTCTCCTACTTGACTCAAGAACCACTTGCACACACTTAAACATTAACCTTTCCGTGAGAAATTTTACGTGTGTCCAATTCTACTTTCCTTTTGTTATAAAGACCGTGTTTCAGGTGGATATTTATAATCGACAATTATAATGGTAGTAGACTCAAACAGAAACAAGGTTAAAGTTTACGTATCCTGTGTTAAACGGATAGCTGCCCCCTCGTCACCTAAGATGAGGGTCCCGGTCAGGTCGTCACTTACTGCAGTAGTGCATTTAGGAGGGGGTCTGGAGCGTGTATGACTAGTCAGTGGTTCACAATCCTCACGGGCCCCAACCGTTCTCATTGGACCCAAACGTCCTCCTCGTCCTGAACAGAT
Source organism: Capra ibex (assembly GCA_006410555.1). Classification (NCBI taxonomy): domain Eukaryota; kingdom Metazoa; phylum Chordata; class Mammalia; order Artiodactyla; family Bovidae; genus Capra; species Capra ibex. The sequence continues at coordinate 38,672,343 of SJYO01030260.1, forward strand.
CTACCCCCTTGGGAAAGCCCCTTCCTTTCGTGTGTTCAAATAAAGATTAGTAAAAGTTTTATAAAACAGTTCTTCTACTGAAGATACATCTCAGAGAGTGGACGAACCCTCGATGGTAGTGGACACTCGAGTGTAGAGACGAATGGGGAAAGGTCGACAGTTACGGGGTGGGGGGTGGGTGACGGTACCAACCGAAACCTTACAAAGACCCCTCGACTGGATGGGAGGTTCCGTCGAACTAAATTCCTTCAATTTACTAAAGAATCTTAGAGAGTCCTTTTTGTCCCAGGATTCTAATACAACATCGGGTGGTCCGAGGAGGCAGGTACCCTAAGAGGTCCGTTCTTATCACCTCACCCAACGGTAAAGGAAGAGGTTCTAAGAAGTTAAGTTTACGTACGAGTGACGGTCCGTCTCTACGCGACCCTACGTTTCACTGGGTTCTCATTCGTAAGGGTCACATCGTGACTGTCCGGTGAGACAAAGGGTAGTAAAAATAGATACTTAATTGCGACGAATCCTGAGGTTAGAATTATGAAGGGTCCTGATGACTTGCGTTCACTGATCTAATAAAAAGAAAGAATTTAATTAAAAATACTTCATATCAACGAAATGTTACACCATCGAAGTCGTTTGACTCGGTCTATGTACATACTTATATTGGGGAGAGAAAACCTAAAGAAAGGGTAAATCCAGTGGTGTCTCGTGACTCGTCTCGAGACTCAACATGTCATCCAAGAGTAGTCAATAGATAAAATATGTACCATAGTTATCACATATATATATGAAGAAAGTAAGTCAGTCCTTCTGTCTACGGGTTTCTGTACTTCCGTAAGAGGAGACCGACTAGCACACCCGTTCCACCGGCATTCCTGGTCCCTAGATAATTATAAAGACCCACTGTCTACGAGGACTCTGCGTCGGTACTGTGGATTCCTAAGACCTGTACCCTCCGAGGACGGTAAAGAAAAGAGTCGTAACTGGCTTATGAGTTCCCGCGTTCGTCAGGAGAGGGTAGTTGAGGTGACAGGAGTGTCTTTACCGTAGTTCTACGATACGATTTGAAGTAAAAAACAAAAGGTTCCTCGACGGGGTCAAGTCAGAGAAGTTATAGTGTTCGACGGTATTGTTGGAGAGAGGATTTTTGTACTACAGGGGGTCCGGGACGAGAACTGGGTAACGAACAGAGTGAAAAGTTCCGAAGAAACCCACTCAAGTGTATTAATGTACTGGACTTCCTGGGTAGTACATACGACTACTGTACAGGGTTTGAGTCTGCGTGTCTGGGTCTCGACGACCACGACTTCCGGGGGACCGGGGGGTCCACGGACGAAGGTCGTCTCTACGGTGAGGGTGGTAGACCTGGACCTGTCGGGGGATGGGTCCAGGTGGGGTGACGACGTGGTCTCAGGGGTACGACCAGTGCGACAGTGGAGACGGGACAGTAGCACAGAGCGTGGGGAGGACTCCTGGTCGGAGTCAGCTGTGTGGGGTGACTGGTCCACGGGGTTCCGCTTGGTCGATGGAGAAGGATACCCGGGACGCCCAGAATTGTGAAGTCAGTTACCAAATCCCCCCAACAGAGGGGAGATCGACCCGACACGTCTCGGGTGTCGATCCGTAAGGGACGTGAGTATGGTCCATAAAGAGTCTTAATCTTCTCAGAAACTTTTACCTCTAAGGTAAGGAGGAAACTTCTCCTTTAGCGGGGTTCCAAATGTGACATAATATTAGTTAGGGATAAGTAGTTAGATTGTCATATTCGACTGTTAGGAATTCATCAAACACGGTGTGGTTGATGTAAATGTATTTATAAATCAGTAAGTAAACTGATTATAGAGGTATCCCTGGATCAGTGTATATATACATGTGTGTACATATGTACGTATGGATTTGTATACTCATACATATACTTACGTTTATGCACATTGATATATTATATATTTATGTTTAATATGTAAGAATATGTGTACATTAATATGTTTACGAAGATGACAGACATACGGAAGACACGAGACTAACCGTGTCGGTGTCTCTACCTGTGTATGTGTGTGTGCGTACATACACAAACGTGACTCTTAGGAACACTACATCTTACCATATAAGTATCCACGAGTATTCGTAAATTACTACGAAACTCTTTGTCTACAAGTCAGTTTACGGTATAGATAAAGACTATTAGAGTGCGTCTTTTATTTATAATCGGAGCACCCTATACTGGATAAAATAGTAACAGTTTGATTTCCTTTAAACATACTTTATAAATTTCTTCGGTTATCAGACGTTGGGACACTGTTGTGTCCTCTGGGTCCTACCCGTGGGGTTGTCCTCGGGGAATCATTGCTCCCCAGGTTCCAACGACGTCCCACTGAAAGTCAAGGGACTCGGCATTTATGGAGGTGACCTTGGAAGACGTTGTTTATACGAACGGGACTGTAGTCACGCAGGAATCAAACAGGGTTTCACAGTCGTTTTATCGTGAATAAAACTTCGGAGAAGGAAACAAACACCGTTCCATGAGTAGATAATGTCGTCCTGAGTGTCCTCGACTATTCGCTCCGCGGCAAGTCATAGTGCCTGTTTCCGCCGAGGAATAACAGTTCAGATCCGAGTAATGAGTCCGACGGTGTGTCTTTCCCGAGGCGACGTTTTCAACCTTGTAGGAAGCGGTCCACTACCGACAGTGTGAAGTCGAGGTGGACTTAACCATAGAAGATAAAAAACTGAATAGTATTGGATAAAAGGGGGTAAAAACCGTACACATACGTCACCTTCTTCAATTTTCCCTCAATTTGGATGGAATTTTTTTTCATATCTCAGAAATTTTACAAAGACTTAAATCGAACTTAAATAAAAAGTTTCCCTTGTTCAGAAACACTATCAAATCTGACATATTTTAGAGAGAGATTTAACCTCGGTTTGTATCGATGTCACGTTCAGAACAGTGGTTTAGACTCTTCGACTTACACTGAATTTCATACCCGTGGGTTGGGTATGAGGTACGACGTGGGGTCACGTGTTGTCACACTCACCCGGGTGTTTAAGTCCCGTAGACGTGCCGCTTCTCCGACTCCTCCTTGTCCATTGTAGTTGTCTCTCCTTGTCTCCTCCCCTTCTCCCCGCCTTCAGACTCGTCATCGACCACTAGGTCTTCGGAGTGGTGAAGTGGAAAATTAAAAGTACTTGTGCTGACACTAATCATCCTTTTGACAAAGAAATGAAGGTCAAAATAACTTTTAAAGATCCTGAGAATGTAAAAATCCAATCAAGAGACGAAGTAAATGGTTAGAGTAACCCTGGCGAAGGACTTGTGACTTCACTGGTTTGCGATACGTCACTACTCTTTCACAAATCTTCTGTATCTCCTCAGGATAAGAATCGTGTGAATCTTATAAGTCTTCCAGTGTACACAAGTAGACTTAACTTTCCATCAATAACTATTATATATTCATTGTCCTTGTTTAAAGTTATTTTCAAAGTTACACCTTTAATTTGCACAAGACTAAGACAATTATCCAGGTAAAGGATTTACTATCTCGGAAGTGGAAAGGATTTACTATCTCGGAAGTGGAGAATCGTGGAGAATCGTGCCTTGTCTTCGTGGATGGGAGGTCCAATTTGGTCCTGGTGTGATCTGGTGAGGTACGAGTGTCTGGTTCAGTCCTGGGAAGTGGGCACGGAGACGTGTACGACTCCCCTCCTTCACGTAGGAAAACGTGGGAGAAACTTTTACTGATGAGTAAGAAAAAGAAATCACTAAAAAAAAAAATAGTACTGTCTAGATAACTATGGTAAGCACATGGTATGTCAAAAGGGTGAATTTGAGTTAAGTTACTAAAGATCGTATAAATGTCTCAAGGTGTCGGTAGTGGTGTTAGTCAAAATCTCATGAAAGTAGGACATGGTGAATCGTCAGTCGGAGGTCGGGGCGTAGTCGAGTCGGGGACCGTCAGTGCGGTGATTAGATTAAGACATATCCAGACGGTTAAGACCCGTGAAGTACATCTAGTCAAGACATTGTACACCGACACTACCCACTGACCGAAGTGAGTCTTTTTACAAAAGTTCCAAGTAGGTACCATATCGGACACAGTCATGAAGGAAAACAAACCAACGATTCATTATAAGGTAAATTACCGATATGGTACTAAGTAAATAGGTAAAGTACCACCCGTGAACTCGATAACCATAAAACCCGATAATACTTATTACGGAGATATTTGTAAACACTTGACCAAAAACTCACCTGTATGCAAAGTAAAGAGAACCTATATATGGTACTTTACCTTGAAGACCATTGTCCGATTAGGATACATATCGTAAAACTCCTTTATGCAGGACAAAAGGTCAAGTCAAGTCAACGAGTCAGCACAGGTTGAGAGACGCTGGGGTACCTGACGTCGTGCGGTCTGAAGGGACAGGTAATGGTTGAGGGTCTCGAATGAGTTTGAGTGCAGGTAGCTCAACCACTACGGTGGGTTGGTAGAGTAGTAGGGGAAGAGGAAGGTGGAAGTTACAAAGGGTCATAGTCCCAGAAAAGGTTCCTCAGTCAAGAAGCACGATCTACCGGTTTCCTGACCTTAAAGTCGTACTCGTAGTCAGGAAGGTTACTTATAAGTCCTGACTACAGGAAATTCTAACTGACCAAACTAGAGGAACGTCAGGTTCCCTGAGAGTTCTCAAAAGAGATTGTCAAGTTTTCGTAGTTAAGAAACCGCAAGTTTAAAGAAATATCAAGTTGAGAGTGTAGGTATGAACTGACGACCATTTTGGTATCGAAACTGATCTGCCTGGAAACAGTTTTTTCATTGCAGACACGAAAAAGTATACGACAGATCCAACCAGTTGTTTGATACCTTTTAAGAATTTCTCTACCCTTATGATGAGGTGGAATGAACGTAGGACTCTTTAGACTTACGTCCAGTTCTTTGTTGTCAATCTTAACCTGTCCCTTGTTGTCTGACAAAGGTTTAGTCCTTTCATCATACAGTTCCGACATGTGACAGTGCGACGAATAAATTGAATATTCGTCTCCTGTAATTTCCAGGACCACACGTGTCCAAAACAAACACGGGAGGTTCTCAGACAAAGGGGGCAGGACACATTCAAGACATTAGTTTAAGGTGACCAGAGGTTTCAGTTTAAGGGACCCCCGAGAGTCAGGGAAACGGAGTAGGGGTCCAACCCTTTAGACAACACCAAGGATCTTGAAAGAATTGTCACGGTCCTAAAGAAACCGTATTGACAAGACATCAAACGCCCAGTAGACGAACGTCGACATACCTCCAATTACCGTCGGAGGAGGTTCTCCGAATTCGGTGTCCGACACACTGATCCAGAGGACGTGGGGACGGCGACGCCATCCGGTGACGACTGGGTGCGGAGGTGTCCTCTGTGAGTTTGTGTCAAGACCGACAGAGACAACCCAGAGACCCAGGACCACACGTGTTCCAGAATAAACTCGGGAGGTTCGTGGAGACCACCCAGACCCTAAACTAAGATTTACACTAAAACGGGGAGGCTGACAGAACGACCCCGAAGAGGAAACGAGAACCCACACCCCATAGAAAAAAAGTACCCTAGGTTGTAAGAGGACAGTTACCAACAAGCCGTCACCTAACGTTAAAACCTCAAGCACGTCCTCTTCTACTCGGGTACAGGATGAGACGGCAGAAAGGTGGGTCAGGAGCGTCGTAAGTACTTCCGAAGGTAAGGAGGTCAGAGTGGTCGTGAACGACAACAGACAGAGACTAATGTCAGTAGGATTGCCCATACTTTACACCAGGGTATTACGAAACTAAACGTACAGAGACTACCTATGACTACACTCGTAGAAAAGTTGACGAATAAACGAGACACGTGTAGAGGAAACCTCTTCATAGTTAAGTTCAGGAAACAAGTAGGAAAATAACCGAATAACAGAGAAAAATAACTCCTCGAGAAACATTACAGATGTGTATTCAAGAATAGTATATAAATTAAACGTTTGTTAAAGGGGCAAAACACATAAGAGAAAAGGGAAAGAACTATCACTGGGAATTTTGTGTTTGTAAAAATTAAAGTTTTACTTCAAGTTGATCAGAAAAAAAAAAAGGAAGAAACGAACACGAAAACCACAGTGTAGATTCTTTGGTAATGAATTAGATTCTAGTGTTTCTAAATTCGAATACAACAAAATATTAAAATCGAGGATGTAAATCCAGAAGTTGCGTAGAACTCAGTCAAAGACATGTATCACACCATCCCCGAGGTGAAGTAAGGGGACGTAGACTTAAAAATCCATAAGGTGGTGGTAGACCACTGCAGGATCAGTAAGAAATTGTAAACAAAATTAATGGTCAGGAAGATCCTTCAGGCGAAATTGACGAGGTAATACTTAAATACGGGAGGGGGGGTGATAAGCACAAAATAAAGAAAGTGTACCCTGAAGTTCCACTCCTGGACGAGGGGTGGGAAATAAGGGAAGGAGTAAATTGTTAAAGGGTTTGTAAAGTGCATGAGTGACACAACGACCGGGGTGTGGTTCATGACCCTCACAGAAAAGTCCCCCTCTGTTTGTACGTTCGTTTCGTTTTATACTATCATTTTCCTTCACTCTCCACCCCCTCATTGGAGACTCAGAAAGCCCCCGCACACACACAGTCCCTATCGAGGCATCTCTGGTCTTTCTGACTCTACCCCAAACTTCGAAACTCCCTCCAAAGGTAAGGAAGGAAGGAAGGAAGTAACGCTGGAGAGGGGGTCCCGAATGGAATTCACTGTCTCCACAGACGTTTAGTTCCTTAGTGTTCCTATTTGTCTTGTGTACTCCGTACTGGGTACGTGGGTTCGCGTCCACACTTCCGGGTGTGTCGTCTTCTGCGGGGTTGAGACATTCGTCCCTACCGAGGAACTCCTTCCTCGGTCTCACCGTAAATTCTCCTTCGTTCTATGTCTCCGTGACGTCCCTCTTCCTTGTAATATATTCTTCGTTCACGACAGTCCATCCCACCCCCTCGGAGTCTCTTTAGTGCCTCCATTGGCTCCGGGTCTCGGTCCAGGTGTCAGCCCCGATACCGGTGCCCAGGTCCACAAAAGAGGACACGGGTGTGGGTCCAGACTCGTCCGTCACACTGCGTCACCGAACGATCACGGAAGGAGGGACTGGACGTGGTGGAGGTGAGAGGTCGTAGGGACTCTGGACGAGGAGAGGGGCGGAGACGGATGGTGGTGTACACGGTCGGGTCGAGACACGGACCCGGGGGTCTCGAGACGGTCGTTTAATCTATTTGATTAATCATGAAGGTACAATTAATTAAAAGACAACAAATATATTCGATACTCTAAAGACAAGAACACTACCAGGGAAATCCATTCAAATAGATGTTTGTTTAATTTAGGGTAATGTGGTTTAATATGACCTTACAGTTAGTAGTCTCGCTCAGAATTTACGTACAGAAAGGGACGTCGTGGGAGTCTCCATTAGAGTGTGGTATTTCTTTGTGGATTTTATCTCCATTGTGACCATTAACTACGTACGACAGTATAATTTTGAAGTTTTTCTAAATAATCTTTTCAGTAAACTTGTGACACCGTCGATGCAAAGAGCGATGTAAGGATTCGACACTTTTAAATTAGTGGTCTTAATTCTCATATTCATTGTGATTTGAAATTTTAACTTGTTCCGGTTAGACTCACAAAGGTCTTAACTAATCAAGAGATGGTGAATGTACTAAAAACGGTCGAATTTAGATTTAGCGTGAGAACGAGACTCTTTAATTTTAATATGTCAATTACGGTCGTAAAAGATAATCAATTTTATCTCATGATTCAGGTTACATCTTATTTTCTTAAGCCTTCGACTGACCAAGTGTAGGGTCTCTCTTAATACAGTCTCTTGAGGGGTTATTTGGTATAAGATGGACGAGGACACAGGTGCGTCCATCCACAGGAGTCCCCGCTAGCCACCTCTATTGACGATTTGGGTCCTGCCATCTTTAGGTCACCCTTTCTTCCCATACGTGGTGTGACCAGTATTCGCGACACAGAGTGAAGGGCCACCGAGCCAACCAATGCTCAGGTGGACGTTACGCCCTCCGGAGCCAAGTTAGGGACCGAACCCTTCTAGGGGACGTCTTCCGTTACCGTTGAGTGAGGTCATAAGAACGGACCTCTTAAGGTACCTGCTCGGACCACCCGATGTCAGGTTCCCCAGTGTCTCTCAGCCTGTGCTGATTCACTGATTGAAACAAAAAGTGGTGTGACCAATATAGTGACACATGACTGAGGGAACTCTCGTATGTGTTTCGAGGGTGGTTTACTGGACGAACAAGATTCACTACTCAATCAAGAGTGGTGGATTCTAGAGGGACGTCAGGTACCCCAGGGTTTCTCAGTCTGTTGTCGTGTCGAAAAGGCAGTCGCTGCGGACTGTTGTGGTGCAAGGAATCGGTAGGGTCGGTCTGGGTCCAATGACTTGCATTAAAAAAAGAGAAATAGAAAATTTAATACTTTCATACTATTGTGTAAATGTCCTCTGAACCTTTTACATCTTGTTTCGATGTATACCAAGGTGATATACAGTGTTAATAAAAATTCATCGATTTATTTCTAAAAATTAACCTCAAAGTTATAGTTTGACCTTTTCATTATCTTACCTGTCTTTTCATCTTACATAATTGTCGTCTGGACTTTTCGTGATACTTGGTTAAGTTGTGCTAATTCTAAATATGTTAAAAGTGTGTTGTCGTCCCATGTTTAAGATAAACTCAAGGGTATCTGATATTTGCCCTCTGTGTCCTTGTATAGGTCTCTGTACTTTGTTCCACGTTTTCAAAGTACAAAATTTCCATAACTTTAGTATGTCTCAGACAAGAGAATCCTGACACCTTAGTACAATCTCTACTTACAGTTCTCTATAAACTTTTCCTGACCACGATTTCGACTTCGAGGTTATGAAACCGGTGGACTCTCCCATGTGTGGACTACGAACTTCCGTCCTCCTCTTCCCCTACTGTCTCCTACTCTACCAACCTACCGTGGTGACTGAGTTACCTGTACTCAAACTCGTCCGAGGTCCTCTGTCACTTCCAGTCTTGGACGACGTCAAATGCCACAGGGTTTCTCAGTCTGTGCTGAATCGCTGACTTGTTGTTCTTATTTAAACTTTTATTGGGTGTATAAAAGTCGTGACTTGTATTAAAATTTAGAACACGTGTTTGTGAACGTAAAGAATAAACCTTCTACGCCGGTGCGGGTAGACATGTGGGGTGAGGGACCGGGTGTCGTCCACGAGGTACTCACAGTGCATTTGTGGACTCTTCCCATTCTTTGGTGGTCGTAGACCGTGAAAGGAACGTTGAGACTCTGGCATTCGAAAGACTCTCATCTTTGGAACGGAATAACGGGAACACCAATTAAGACGGTGGTATTACGGACTTTTCATGACATATGGGGGTTTGACAGTAAAACTAATTAACTAATCGGACTTAGACGGAAGTGTAATTAATTATAGTCCTGTCGTATGTCCTTCCTCTTTCGTTCCGACTATTTCATGGTCTTGACTTCAATCCTTTTGTGGGAGTCACGAAAGTCACGGCTCCTGGTACGAGGACGAAGGGAGGCGGAGTGTGCAGTGAACGACCCCTTGCCTCGTACGTCCACCACGAGTCTCTAGGGGACGGGTGCCAAGTCGATCAAAATAAGAATCTTAAGGTTGGCCATTAATAGGACGAAGTGGGTCCTTTTTGGCTTGGTAGTGGTGTTTGGGAGGTATCAGTAGTGCCTCTACGAGATTGGTGACCGGGGTGACACGTGTGTGACAGGAGGGGAACTCTTAAGAGTTGGACCCTTGAGGTCGCTTAGTCCGGGGAGGCACCAGACCCGGTGTGCACCGAAAGTCGTTTAGCATAAAAGGGATTATAGTCGGACAGTCCTTCAATCGACCATTCGTGCCAATATAATGACCCAGAGAGGAGAGGACGAAGGTCTCTCTTTCTCCTTCGTCTCGAGTCGTCAAAGGAAGAATTCGTTACTAAAAAAAAGGTATCTTACAACTCGAAAATCAACACGACATCTCCTTTCTCTTCACAGTAGGTGAGTGCTTGACCAAGTTTCAGTGAGACGAGGAAGTGTGGGACATGTGATCAGTGACAATGTAGAGTGGCACTTTACTTTTCGTCGCAGAGACACAGCTTATGTACAGAGGAGAGATGGAGCTAAAGGGTAATGAAAGGTAGCCGATTCTGTCTCGTCTCAAATGGGGGATTAATCGATGATGACAACAGAAGTAAGACAAATGAAATACAGGTTGAGCTCCTTTTATGCCGGAAAGAGTTCCGTCTCTCTCTTACTGCGTAACCGTCAATACTCTCTCCGACGCTACCAACCCGCCGCACCGCAATCGGTCGCCTCGGATTCCTCCCTTAATTTAAATGTCTTTCATGACCACCAAGGTCTCGTTGCCACCCTTCGGGGTGAGCCCCTTACACCTAATAAGGTCTCGGTCGCGAGGGTCAGACTTCGTCTGCACGGACGACACCAATAACGAAGTGTAAATCCCACTGATTGAAGAGGTGCACATAGACTCTTAGGGGTGGGCTGTCCCGGTTTGTGTGGAGCAGTTCGAGGGTCCCTGTGTCCGCGTAACGTTTGCATGAGGGAAGACGGGTGTATTCACGAGACCTTTGTCTCTCTGTCACTTCTCGGAGGAAGGTATCTACTCATCCTTCGGTCGTAGACCTCGCTCCGTGGCGGTCGGAGGAAGGACCACGACCCCCGTCACGTCTAGGTCCGTCGGAGTACGTTTGGGTGGACACTTCCGAGGGTCTGCTCAGAGGGTGTTCGGGCGTGCGCCTGTCGTCGGACAGTCCTCCTGACGATTGTTCGTGTGACTAAACTTGAGTGTCTAAGAAAGTAGAAGTGTAATCTACAAGCCTGGAACAAGAAGAAAGACTTCGACTCTACGAGGTGACTGCTGGGAAGGTGAGGTGGGGGACCCGTTGTGTGAAAATAATTGCGTTGTGTCAAGAAGGGAACTACTACCATGTCTACATCCAATAAAAAAGAAAACTAAAAACTGTTGAAAGTACTCCGAGACTCTTCAATCGTCCTCTTAAATACTCGTTCTGACAGTAGAGCTTTACCTTATCATGCAGTAGAGATTTCCAGACAAGGTCACTTAAACTCAACCCCTCCCCAACCACGTACCCGGGGTTACTTCAAGTCTAACACCGGTGTCTGTACCTTCGTTGTTGTCGTCGTCTACCAAAAGTTAAGTAATCTCTTATAATATATATTAAGTTCCGATTAATCTTTTAGAACTGTCATCCTTCTTGTCGTTTCTAAGTGCGTCAGTAAGTGAGACGTGTCTAAGTAACTTGCAGACGGTACGTCCACGGCTCTGAGCCAGGTCTAACGACTCACCTTCCTTACGACAGGACAGTGTCCCTCGGGTCGACCGGCTCCCGTGTGCGTTACGTCACGGGTCAGGAGAGACTTCCACCTGACGGAGGACGGGTGTCGAGGCCTACGTCGGGGCCCCAGTGTCCCTTTCTCTGGACTCGTAGAGCAGTGTCCGTCTACGACGAACCAGAACAAACACCCTAGTGTCAGTCTCGCTGAGGTCCTTTGTTTTTTCGTTTGAAGGTCTGAGTCGTAGTACCCACTGACGAGTGAATAAAACGTCATTAACACCCGTTTAGTCGGTAAAGAAAAGTAGACGATGAAAGGTACTCTCGTCTCGGTTGTCCACCTCCCCTTCACTACTTTCCTTTTTTACACACTACCCTTTCAAGACGAGGAGTTGGGTCGAGAGGACTGAGTCCTGTTTTGTGCCCTTGTAAGACGAGCAATTGGGTACGAGGGGACGTTGAGTCCTGCTCCGCGCCCTTTCAAGACGAGCAATTGGATTCGAGAGGACGTGAGTCCTGCTCTGTGACACCCAGCTCAGTCGGATAGGTGGGACGTGTATCCGGGACGAGACACGGAGGGTGCCCGGGGCCGAGGGGTCCTGATGTGCGTGGGGACGGCCGATTTGGCACTGCAGACACCTCCACCCTGGTGAGGTCGGTGTTCTTGTGCCGGAGCATTTGGACCTTACAACCGGAAGGTGACAGGACTGTGGTCTAGTTTGTGCTACAGTGTAAAATACCAAAAATTTCTGGAACTTGGTTATTCTATGTGTTTTGTCGTCGTCCGTTCCCCTCCCGAATTAAAAGTTTTGAATTGTACCATAAGTCGTCATGTCTTCAACTGATTAACTTAAATGATTTGTTTTGGTTTGAATGACTTCTTTATCATTGACTTGTGTATTCCACGTTGAACACGGGTCGTCCCTCGACCCCGTTCTACGTGCACCGTTTACTGTCTGGGAGAGGGACACAGAGACTTCGAATTTGAAGTCCTGTCCCTTGTTCTCGTTTGTCACTCGTCGCCCCGGTACTCTCTCTCCTCAAGCCTGGTGGGACCCCTTCCCCGCCCCTCCCTCCCCACGGTCCGTGGTGGGGACGGCTCCAGGTCGGAGTCGTCTCAGGTCCCTATAGGAGTCCTACCTGTTGTAGCCGCTTATTTCTTTCTATCTATTTCTCTATTCCTTTCTCTGTACCCCACTGGTTCGAAGAAGCCACTCGTTCCGGGTAAATGAAATAAAAAGAGTCCCGAAAATATGGGACTCAATATGTATGTCGTTCCACTTTTCACGTCTCAGTTGAGTTGTAAGGTAGTCATTATTGAAAATAGCTATAGTCCAAGGAAGGACGTTTTCAGAATAAAAAACATATAGTAGAAGATAAGGCCTCCGGACAACTATAAGGTACTGGAGGAAAACTATTTCCAACCAGTCGGTCTTGTGGTCTTGTTACTAAAAGGGAATTTCACAAAGAAGAATTTAAAAATCGGACGGAGTGGGAATTTCATGTCTCAATGTAAGAATACCTCGTTTCTAAGTCGCCCAATGTCGTTTCTTTCTTGAATAATTGAGTTTCAGATTACAACAATACGATTCCGATAATGAACAAAGAAGATGTAGGACTGATATAAGTGAGGGTCCTTGTGTTACGCATTCCCTACACTCTTGAACCGTCGTTCGTAACATATCCGAGTTGTTACAACGTTCTCAGACCTATTTCGACTTCATTCGATCTTACGATTGTTCCCCAAACTTTGTGAGAAAAGTACGGGTCCTCTGAATCTTTGATTTCGGGATTCAATTGAGAAAGGTCTCTTTACACCAGTTCCGTCGGGGGACAATTACAGTCTCCTCAACTACTTTCCGTATTTTATCATTCTGTCTAAGACCAAACCCCCATCTACGAGTTCGTTCAAGTCCCCCAGGGAACTCAGGACTAGAGCGGAAACGGACAGTTCGGAGAAGGAGTACTGGAAACGGTACCCACCCTAAGAGGTGCGACCGAGGACCGTGTGGGGGAAGTCCTACGTTTTGGTGCACATGGTATACTACACGACACGTGCTGTACCGTGTGTGCATGTCTGTCTGCACGACGGATGTTGTACCGTGCACGCACGTCTGGACGTATCTGTGTCACATATATATACGTGTGTATGTGAGTCGTGTGTGTACGCCTGCGGTCCATGAATACGTCTGGAGTACGTGTGTGTGGATTGTACATATCACATGTACACGTGTGTGTGTGTGTGCGTGTATCCACGTAAGGACAGGACAGAGGGTCGCCACCGTAGATTCTAGGATGTTTACTTCAGTGGACGAGACAATAGGTGTTGGTCACCCTCAAGGTTGGGTCTAAGGTCGGGTCAAGATGACATGAGGTACTGGACGTTCGAGACTGAGCCGGAGCTTCGAGTAATTGTGAGTACGAGGGAGAGATCGAGGATCGGTGGGGGCGGGGAAGATGGGTTACCGAGGCACTGCCAGAGAGGGACGAGTACGACCAGAACCTTCGGACCAGTCTGAGACATAGAGAAGGACTGAAAATGAAGGGCAGACGTGCATAGTGTCGTGTCCCGTTTGTCCTCTTCGATGAGACTCCTACGGCTCCATACGATGTTGTACGCAGTCGGCGGGGAGGGGTGGTGAGTGGGTTCGAGGGACCTACCGTCAGTCGCTCCTCCCAAGTCTCTGCGTCAGACGTGACGGAGTGAGGGACTCAGACTTGGGTGTAGAGTCACTCTGGGGACCACTGAGAGTTCGTGCGTTCTGACTCCTCCTGACTAGTCAGACACAGAAGTTGATTTTGTCTTCGGAAAAATCTCAGTTGTCCTAAAAACTGTGAACTTTATGTGTGAGAATCACTGTCCAAATGTCCCACTCGTATTTTAAAGGTTATGTTTGTGGTACTAAGGGACGTATTGGCTCCTCGTGCATTTGACGACAGAGTCGGTCGAGGAATCTGAGTGTGTCCACTCTGGGTCTTGTTGTTGAGATCCCTTACGACTGTCACTCTTGTTCCTATGACAAGTGGTGGCCCTACACTCACGGTACCTGTGTCGGCCACGGGCACCACCCCTGTCCCGACCTCACTCCCCAACTGCGTTGGGACCGAGAACCGAGACAGAGGTAGGGAGGAAGGGATCTTTGTGCTGAAAGGAACACCGTCCTCCTCGTAGAGGGACTCCACCATCCTTCTGACAGGTAAGTTCTGCGAATCTACGTAGAGGCGTCCGGGCAAGTTTCGTCGAGTCCCCCCCACTTCGCGTGTCTCCACTCTTCGACGTTTGTGGCAGTCCCTACGGAGCACCGGAGGAGGTACAACTGTCGCCGTAACGAATGGTGCGAGGTCATTACGTTGTCGGATTTACAGGTAGTTACCTACTTACCTAGTTTTTCCGTACCATGTACAGTGTGTGTGTGTGTGTGTGTGTGTACGTGTGTGTGCGTGTGTGCAAATATGTTACCTTGTAATGAGTCGCTATTTTTTCCTTTGGGTTGGTAAACCTTATTGTAGTTCCCGTAATACAATTCACTTTATTCAGTTTGTTTATTCTTTCTGTTTATGACATACTAGAGTGTATAGACATTAGATTTTGTACGTACGTGTATGCCTGTATACGGGTGTCTCTTCTCTACTCTGGACAATGGTCTCCACCCCTGTCGACCTCCCCCCTCCGGTTTGAGGGTCAACACTCTACTTATTCGGGTCCGACGTTGTGTGTTGTGCCACGGACCTCGATTGTACCGACACACTGCTCACTGCCACTCTCTCATTCAGGATTCATAGAGTTGTTGTTCTTCTTTTACAAAAAAGGAAACAAGAAGTAAGAAGAGAAAAATGACATAGGTGCACTCTGCTCCGTACAATCGCTTGAACGATTTTAGTAAAGTGTTACACACACTTAGGTTGGTGGTACGACATGCGGAATTTGAATAGACCCCTAAACAGGTGGCAAAGGACTATTTGGATCTTTTACCTATTTTCGTGACGTTTGGACTCAGACCCCAGGGACTACAGTCACGCAGAGACTTGTGGTGGGGTCAAGACTTCCAGTTCCAGCCCGTGGACGGACTCCGGAGAGAGGGGTTGCCGCCGAGGTACGGGGGCCCTCCACCTCGGACCCACGCGAACCCCTCGGTGTGGAGGCCGCCGGACCCTCCCAGTCCACGCCCCTCTTGACCCGCTCAACCGGGCTCTCGTTAAGTGGAAGGTCGTTGGGGTAGGGGGTCCTTCCTCCTGGGTCTGTCCCCCGAAACACTACTTATACGTGGCCCCACTCACCTTTGTGCCACGCAAAGACCCTTGACGGGAGCTCCTTTGTCTCACCTGTGTCAACAGAGTTGTTCGCGATCCTCTTTACTCCACTCCGACACGAGTCACTGGCTTCCTACCTGTGCCGAGACCTCGCTCTGGTCTTCCGCGTGTTCTCAGGGGGACCCCGGACCCCACGTTCTCCTACCGAGCCTCCCCGTATCCCTCCTCTCTCGACGCCACGGGTTCCCGTCTCTCGGCGTCACGGGTACCACGGGTGTCCCTCTCTCGGCGCCACGGGTACCCCTCTCTCGGTGCCACGGGTCCCGTCTCTCGGCACCACGGGTGACCCTCTCTCGACACCACGGGTACCCTTCTCTCAGCACCACGGGTGTCTCTCTCTCGGTACCACGGGTTCCCGTCTCTCGACACCACGGGTACCACGGGTGTCCCTCTCTCGGTGCCATGGGTACCCCTCCCTCGGCACCACGGGTTCCCCTCTCTCGTCACCACGGATCCCGTCTCTCGGCACCACGGGTATCACGGGTGTCCCTCTCGCGACCGCACGGGTATCACGGGTGTCCATCTCTCGACACCATGGGTGCCCGTCTCTCGGCACCCCGGGTACCCCTCTCTCGACACCACGGGTACCCCTCTCTCGTCGTCACGGGTACCCGTCTCTCGGTACCACGGGTGACCCTCTCTCGGTGTCACGGGTCCCGTCTCTCGACGTCACGGGTATACGGGTGTCCCTCTCTCGGTGTCACGGGTGCCCCTCTCTCGACACCACGGGTACCCGTCTCTCGGCGTCACGGGTCCCGTCTCTCGACGCCACGGGTACACGAGTGTCCCTCTCTCGGTGCCACGAGTACCCGTCTCTCGACACCACGGATGTCCGTCTCTCGGCACCACGGGTGCCCACCTTTCGGTACCACGGACCCCGTCTCTCGGTGTCACGGGTGTCCCTCTCTCGGTGTCACGGGTCCCGTCTCTCGACGTCACGGGTGCCACGGGTTTCCCTCTCTCGGTACCACGGGTGTCCCTCTGTCAGTACCACGGGTACCCCTCTCTCGGTACCACGGGTCCCACCTCTCGGCACCACGGGTCACGTCTCTCGACACCACGGGTACCCGTCATCTCGACGCCACAGGTACCCGTCTCGAGGTCCCGGGGAGACCGACGGGAGGTCCCCGAGACACGAGTCGGAGCGGACGACCAGGGGGACCCTGTCTGACGTCGGGGGCGGGACGAGGGTGTGCCACTCCTGTACTCCCAATTACACTTATTCTGCCCTTCTCGGAGGCCCCGGAGTAGACAGACGTGTCTAGTCCGAGGGGGCCCTGTTCCGACACCAGATACCCGGTAGTCGGACAGTTAGGACCCCCCGCCAGTCGCCCGGGAGGTTGTAGGACAGGAGAGAGAAGTGGTTTACCTCAGATCGTCGTGAACGACAGGTGTGTGCGGAAGCGGGACACCCCGTACACCAGGAGTACGTAGGACCTGTGTTTGTCGCTTTCACGCTCGTCGTTTGTGCACCCCTCGAACTGAAAAGTCACGTTTCCTCCCCTCTCCTCTCGGACGAAGGACCGTGAGTAGACTAGCGTCCCTCGAACTGAAAAGTCACGTTTCCTCCCCTCTCCCCTCGGACGAAGGACCGTGACTAGACTAGCGTCGGTCACTCCCAGAAATGCCACCAAAAGGGTTCCAGTGGGACTAAAGGACTTCGGTCGGAAACTCGGAAGCCTGGACCTCCGGACTCTTTGTCGTAGACAAGGGGCGCTGAGACGGTGTGCACAGAGAAGCGACGCAAGCACGTGAGGTACGAAGTAGGTCTTAAAATTGTGTCACAGGTGGGTACACACTGCACACGAGGGAAGGTGTCAGGACTTCAGATACAAAGGTGATTCCTCCTTCTTTCCTTCAACGATGTGTTTAATTGTCGGTTCTGTATAATGTTTCCTTTTCGAATTAGGAGAGTTTGTGACGTTATATAAATAAAAGAGTAATTTCGTCCAAGGACTTACTGTAGATAAATCGGTCCGAAAAATAATAAGGGGGAATCTCACTTCTGTAATTTTAATGTAAAGACATTTTGGTGAGTTAGCAGGCCTTAATAAAAGTCATTAAGTTTGTTAACAAAGACACACAGATGGACATTAATAGAGTCTCAGAACGACAGAGGTACTGAAAGTCAGGAAGACTTCACTTGTTAGAGTCTTACACTTTGCAGTGGAAGTCAGACAGTAACTTAGACAAGTGTTCGTAGATTCTTCGTTTGGGCTATGAGTCCAGACTACTCTTCGGGTGTAAGTCGTGTTTTAGATGTGTTTTCGAGACCCAAGTTCGTAGCAGAAGACACAAGTTTGTTCGACTCAGTGCTAAGACGACCAAGAGGAGGACTTGAAGTGACCCTAGCGACCCTAGCCAATGCGTAAATTGGGAGTTCCGTCGCGTCCAGTGTTGGACCAGTGTCGGTTAATGTTGTAGACTCGTCTCCGAGTCCCTACGACTCAGTTGCAGGATCCAGCGTTTCGGCTCGAGTCCGGCCAACACGAGGCCCACTCTGACACCTAAGCTTAGAGATGCACGACAACTACCAAGACACAGGAACTCGGCGAGATGGGGCCCGTCTTTGGTCACTCGCGGTTGGGTCACCCGAAACACACTCGCTCCGAACTTCCCTTGGTGCCTTCCGGGCGTGGGGTAGGTCCAGGTCTCCATGGACTCGCGATTGTCCACGAGACTCTCGTCTTCAAACTACACACCTGTCCCATAAATCAATTTGATTTACGTTTATTTTGTCGTCGTCTGGACAGACTTGGTGTCAGGTATAAGAACTTGTCGTCGGTGTCGTACTCGTCGGTGCAAGAGGAATAAGAACCGTGCGCCTACGGGCCGCCCTGGGAGCTCCGGAGCTACCAGTGACGGAGTACAGGTCCAGGTCACCGGTGCCGAAGGACGACGAAGGAATTTACCCGACTTCCGCGGGAACCAGTCATTGGGGACTCCACGAGTGACCCGGTGCCACAGATCGTGTCACGAGAGTCTCTTCGAACTTAGGTAGACACCTAATTGACTGACCGAAACAGTGTACCCTTCCGTGTACGATCGACTTTGATAAAACGCTTCAAGTGGTCATTTGGTCATTTGTCAGGAGATGGCTTCACTGACACAAGGAGTCCTCGTACCGACCCCTCTGAGACGGAAGTCGTTATCACTGGTCACACTCTCAGTGACCCAGAAGTCCCCTCCTTTCACCCCACGGGTCGTGGGTCGTCGTGGGTCCAAGGGCCCCGCCCCCTCCCTCGTCAATTCACTGAGGAGGGCACCGCGGAAGGGTTCGCGACCAGGTCACTCGAACGAAGGGAGACGGGGTGCGACAGGTCGGGGTGCGACAGGTGACTACTCACGGTCGTTTCGGGTCCTTACGGTTGGTACTCTCTTCATGGCCTCACTCGGCGTGCGGGAGGAGGTCCCCTAGAAGGGTTGCGCCCCTAGCTTCGGGGCAGAGGACGTGACCGTCCGCCTAAGAAATGGTGACTCGGTGGTCCCTTCGGGGGAAAGAGAAGTTTAAGGAAGCTTCCCATAGCACTATTACGAAGACAGTCAGTAATTCTGTCGAGTCCGACAGAAGGGACTCGGGGTGTCAGGTCTTAGTCGTCTCACCTTCGTTGAGAGGAAATGCCACAACACCACCCCCCCTCCCCCCTTCCAATCATTGATGCCTCAGTGGGTCACCAAACACTACTGCGAAGAGGTTTGCACAGTAGACTTATCGGTCGCAGAGTTTACAATCGTTTCCCGGTTGAAGGGAGGAGGAGTGACACCGTGTACTTAGAGGTACGTCCAAGGACGAAAAGTTTGTGAGTGATCCACAGTAAGAACGAAAGTTGTGACCTACTTCGCAGACGGGTCCAAATTTGGGACCCGTTTTAATTAAGTTTGTCAAATTTTATAAGATGTTCACTGTGTTTGTTCCGTTAGACACACTGATTCTCTTAGGCCCCGTAGATATAAACCTCAAACCAAAAAAAAGAGATTGTCAAACCTCACTGTTCAATCACCAACGATTCTTTCCGCGTAGGGCTCCTACCCGTCCCCTGTGGGGGTTTCCGAAGGAACGCGCGCCCCCGCCCCACGGTTATCACGTCTGTACCTTGGTCTCCCAGGGCCGGTGGCGGACGGCTCCTCGCGAGCGGACCAGGGCGCCCACACGCCGGACTCAGTGTCCGGACGGGTCTCCCGAGACTTTGGGTGTTCCGTCTGTCGTGTCTTCAGGATGTGGTAAGGACGGGGACGAAGCTACGCTGTCCCTTATGCACGCTCACGACGAGACCACTGCGTCCTGACAACGAGAGCCTCGGCGGACCTCGGCGGGCGTCGGGTCCCTTCGAGCCGAAGCGGACACGCGAGGACGAGGAGGTGCCTCCGGGTCCGTGGACGACAAACCACTCTCCGGGACCCCCTTCCCACGGCTCACCCCGACCCCTGTGTGAAGTATCTGCCGAGGTCCCGACGACTGTCCACCAGGTCTTCTCCGCACTTCGGGGTGACCGGTGCACTCCTACGTCCTGTCTGCGTTGGCCTCAGGAGGGGTGGACGCGGGCCCTGGGGTCCGCTCGGTCGGGGAGTCCCGCGACGTCTACTGTCGAAGGCTAGTGGGTGTGTACAATTGTCCTGTGGGGGGAACACCGCACCCATCCTGGTCTCCTTGGAGTCACAGGGAGGGGGTCCTCCTCCTCAGTGTCCGGAAGGGAGAGAGTCCCGTGGGACTTCGGGTCCGCCCCAGTCCCGACGCCCTCGCCGGCGGCTCGAGACTGGTACGCAATCGACACGAGTGAACACTCGACTCTGTCATTGGATGACATCTCTTCGAAACCCGCCCGTGGGGGCGGACAGGAGTGTCGGAGTGGTGGGTGCCCCGTTCCGACTGGGGTCAATGTTAACTTCCACAGTTGGTCGTCCACCAGGCATGTCCTTGAGACGGTGACGGGGTCCCAGGAGTCCAAGGGTCTATGGGTCGTGGTACCTGGTGTCCATTTGTCCCACTAGGAGGAGTGTCCGACATATAACAGTGGGACGAATAGATTGAATATACGTCTCATGTAGTACTCTTTGCGACCTGATCTACTTCGAGTTCGACCTTAGCTCTGACAACCGTCTTTATAGTTATTGGAGTCTATACGTCTACTGTAGTGGGAATACCGTCTTTCACTTATTCTTGATTTCTCAGAGGACTACTTTCACTTTCTCTTCTCACCTTTTTACCAATTTTAAGTTGTAAGTCTTTCGATTCTAGTACCGTAGACCAGGGTAGTAAAGTACCGTTTATCTACCTCTTTGTCACCTTTATCACTGTCTGAAATAAAAAACCACCCCCCCGAGGTTTTAGTGATGTCTACCACTAACGTCGGTACTTTAATTTTCTGTGAATGAGGAACCTTCTTTTCAATACTGGTTGAATCTATCGAATAATCTTTCGTGTCTGTAATGAAACGGTTGTTTTCAGACATATCAGTTTCCATACCAAAAAGGTCATCAGCACATACTTACACTCTCAACCTGATATTTCTTTCGACTCGTAGTTTCTTAACTACGAAAACTTGACACCATAACCTCCTCTGAGCACTCTCAGGGAACCTGACGTTCCTCTAGGTTGGTCAGGTAGGACTTCCTCTAATCAGGACTTATAAGTAACCCTCCCGACTACGACTTCGACTTTGAGGTTATGAAACCGGTGGACTACACTTCTCGACTGAGTAGACTTTTCTGGAACTACGACCCTTTCTAACTTCCACCCTCCTCTTCCCCTACTGTCTCCTACTCTACCGACCTATCGTAGTGGCTGAACTACCTATGCCCAAACTCGTTTGAGACCATCAACCACTACCTGTCCCTCCGGACCACACGACGTCAGGTACCCCAACGTTTCTCAGCCTGTGTTGACTCGCTGACTTGACTTGGAGTGGAGTGTCCGACGACACTAATCATAATTATTTGTTCTGTAAAGGTCCCGAACCTTGGGAAGGACCCGATGACTGGTAAACATCAATAAAAATCATCGAATGAGATGTCTAGTTGAGAATCTCGTTTATGATCATAGTTCTTTGTGTGAACGTGTGTGTGTCACTCGTGACGGTTTTGGCAGTAGACTTGTGGCTATCGATGTCCACTGAGTGGCTAATCGGTGGAAGAGTGTCAGTAGTGGAAGGAATGAGGTACCTGACTTTAAGAAAGGTGAGGAGAGTGTTCACTGGCAAAGGAGGTCGGAGTCACGGGGGCGGCACTCCCCGGGGAAGAGTGAGGAAGGGGTCTAGGGTTCAGGGGCGAGCGTCGAGTGGGAGAACACGGACAGCGACTGCATGTCTCCCAGGCCCCGGGTCGGGGTGCCGTTCGAGTCGCTCAGTGTGTCTCGTGCTAGACCCTGCGGTGTCGGGTGTAGAATGTCGAGTCTACGGGGGACGAGAAGTGCTGCGAGTGTGTTGAGCCTGCCGCAGACGTAGGCGGGCCTTCATGGGGTAAGGGAGGTCCCAGACTCGAGACCCGCGGGGTGGGCTTTCGCGAAGTGACATTGACCGGTTGCGGCGGGGCGCCAGACCTTCAGGCCGCAGCGAAACACACCTTACGGAGAGGACTGAGTCGCGTGTGGTCCTCGAGTAGTACGCGAGAGGGTGAAGATCGCGACGGAAGATAGAATAAGCCACAAATGCCGATACGAGTAATAAGAGGGTTGATCTGACCTTCTAGGTACCTCCTACCCTTGAACGAGGAATTTTAAACAATTTGTTTTGTCAATAAATATATTTATAACATACAAATATGTAATATAAATAATATATATGATAATGTCCATTACCAAGAAGTACGTTTAAGATATATAAAGATATGAAATAAATTATGTATACGTAAATGTATTTCACGGGGTCTGATAATCAAACGAAAGGGTCTTATTAAAGAGTTCTGTTCAGTGGACCCTCGAAAGACCTCGTCGTGACAGCCGATACACTCTTATTCGACCCAGTGTTCGGGTATCTCAAACTTTTATTAGAGCAAATTTTCTAAAAATGTCTTACACACAGTTGATACCGACCACAATTGCCGTGACCCAGTCAGTGCAATGTACTACAGCGACACAAATGTGAACACGGGTCTTGTCGGACCGACGTCTCCATGACCCGAAACTTAAGGTCGAGTCTGGACTTGTAGACCCAGGGGAGGTCGTGTTTCGTCTCAGGATTGGGAAGAGGTCCTGTTCTACCTGCACGTAAGGTACAACCGCCGCCCTCGTAGACCGTCAATCCACGTATTCGGAGCCCAGGAGACACAGATGGACTCCTGCACAAAGGTCTGGCAGTCTCGAGGGAAGACCCTACAAGTGACTTACACAGTTGGACGTGCCGACCCTCCCCGGGTCTGTGACCCAGTCCGTAAGGCCGAAACAGAAACTTCCACAGGAGTCTCCTCTACTTATGAAGTTGTCCATCCGACTCAGTCGTCCACCGCAAGGACACACCCGCCCGGAACAGGTTAGTCAACTGCCGGACTTGTCTTGTCTGTCGACTGTAGAGGTCATTCTGTCCCGGAGAGAACTAGTGGAGGGAAGCTTGACCCCTCAGTCGAAAAGTACGGAAGTCTGAGTCCTACTTTGCGGTCGAGAAGGTTTCAGACCAGACGTCGGAAGTCGGACCGGGTGTCGGGACCGATGGGGTCGCGAGGTTGACCTGCCGAGCGGGACGTACAGAGTCCGAACCGTCGAGGTCGAAGAACACTACTGAGAGGAGGGCACAGACACGTCGGTCGGGAGGACACCGAGGAGTCGACGTGGGCGTGAACTAGACGACTAACGTCACCGGGAAGTACGGCCGGGACCCCGAGACCCAGTCCTGACGCCGAGGTGCCGGGGTGACGAGTTTGCATCGGTCTCAGGTCGTGGGTCTCCAGGGACCGCGGACTCGTCTGCACCCGGACCTGTCGTCCTGACACACGACGACCCTACGCAGGAGAGAGAAAGACGTAGAGCCGGACCCACTCTGTGGGTGGTGCTGGTGAAGAGGGGCGTGAGGAAGTCCGGAGTTGACCACCTACGGTCCGGGAGAGCACCGCGGGTCGTACCCTCCAGTGGGACTTCGTGGACGACCCTTGGACACTTCCAATTGGGACACTTGTCGTCCCTGACACACACTGAGACGTGGAGGACACCCTTGGCACCCTGTCCGTGCGAGAGGGTCTTCTAGCCGAGGACCTGACCTAGGCAGGAAACCCCACCGAGGAGGGGGTCGCAGACTCCACGGTAGGAGGACCTGTCCGAGGTACTTGGGTCCGGACTCCGGAAGAACCGTGGAAACCAATGTGCCCTCATACACAAGAGACGTGCACACTCAACGATAGTCGATCAGGACCTGTACCCGTCGTCCGTGTGCAGGACCAGATGTCCCTCCTACGACTTCGGCGGAGGTGACACCACCTCCGTCTACCGGCCACCGGCGCGAGACCCCGGCCCTACAGGACGTCGCCGAAGGAGACACCGGTAGGGGAGGTGCCACCCCCGGGAAGACGAAGGTGTAGCCCCACCGCGACGTAGGATGGGAGTGCCCGACTTTCTTCGGGTGTCTCAAGTACGGGTAGAGACCTCTTGAATCCGTCATCGACGTTGTGGGAGGTGTGGTGCGTGCGTTGTTGCTGTGTGGGAGTACGAGTTGGTACGACCGAGTAGAGGCACTGCCCGAGTACCTGAAACGAAGGTCGCCGGCTCCGAAGTGGACTTCTTGTCGCTCCCTTGAAAGACCTTACATCTCTTCAAAGACTTGACACCTGTTCAAGAGACAGAACTGACCACGGGTTCGATGTGTCATGTGTGTGAACCATATACCCATAAAAGATATGCATTTCATATGTAGTTCTTCCGTTCTTTATTGGACCGAAATACTCTCTTTATTTAATATTAAACATAGGAATAATCAAAATTTTTTTTCCGTCAAATACATGCCCCTTCCGTGTCGACAAAACTAAATAAGTAAGTTGAAGTACCTTAACAATCTTTGTATTATCCTTATGAGTTATTGTAAAATCTTCACAAAAGAGGTGAGTTTATTTTTGTTTAATCTAATACAGAAGTGAAATTAACCGATCATAGTTTGTGGTTTATAAATTAACGTAAATGAGTTTGTTATTAGGTTATAAATAAAGATTACCTTACGAAATTAAAAGCTAGATGATCAGAAAAACAAAGGGGTATTAATAAACATGTGACGTCGATCACAATGTATAACTTATAAGAAGTTAGGTAAGAACCGTTGGTGACCCATATGTGCATTCCCATACCACACCTCCGATTGTCTGAAAAGGACAAATCAAGTTTTTTAAATATGAGTGTAAATCTAAAGTATTTGTATACTGTTGAGACGTATTCATATATAATTACATCGTTATGATGAGATCATAGTAAATTAGACATCTAGCTCAAATTTAACACTAACGTCATGTGTGAATAAATGTTGTTACGTGTCCGTTACCCCTTTCAAATTAATGAGTCATGGTATAAATAAAATGGAAGGACTTAATTTTCCTTTTAAATTGTGTGATTAAAAGTCATAATTAGCATGATCTATCTATCTTTGTCAGTTCAAATAACGAGGAGGGTAGTCCGGTGTCCGGACCCCGGACCTTCCCCCACCCGTCCCAGAACCACACCCACCTCGAACGTCCAAGGTTCTCGACCCTCGAGCTCCCGACCCGCGGGTCCGCGGACGACTAAGGAGAGGTGCACCGGTCGCGTCAAGTGCCCTTGACCGGCGTCTCCGACTCGGGTCCCCTTTCGACTCGAGGGAACCCCGAGGTGGAGACTGAAGAGACTTCACCATTCAGTAGTAAAGAGGGTTTAACTTCTCACCTTTGTCATAGATGTATACAAATGAAAGAAACCCACGAATTCTCTAATTTCTTTAATTCAGGTATTTAATGAGGCCTCCAGAGACTACAATGAGCTTCCATATCTTTTCAGTAGAATATAAAGAAAATTTTTTGACACACACAAACACAC
This sequence comes from Capra ibex, assembly GCA_006410555.1. Lineage (NCBI taxonomy): Eukaryota > Metazoa > Chordata > Mammalia > Artiodactyla > Bovidae > Capra > Capra ibex. The sequence goes on from SJYO01030260.1 coordinate 38,698,020, forward strand.
ACACGCACACACACAAACACGGACACGTATACACAACACGCACAAACACGCTCACACACACGCACGCACAAACACGTATACACACACACACAAACACGGACACGTACACACAACATACACAAACACGCACACATACGCACACAAACACGGACACGTATACACAACAAACACGCATACACACACACACACACACGCACACAAACACGGACACGTACACACAACACGCACAAACACACACGTACACTTTGGAAGTGAGGACTGTACTCGACCGTCAGTGACGTCTCTGCGGCAGACATCCCTGGACCTCGTCCACTCTACGTCTGGACACGGGTCCACCCACCATTCCGCCCACGTCTGGGATGGGGTTCCAGTCTCCGACCAGAGACCTCCGGTGCGTCCAGTCCTCCGAGAGGACGGCCGAGAAAGACGTCGGCACCCTTGTTGCTGAGTTCATAGTTGCCAGTCTTTCCACCGTCCCCATCCCGTTGGAAAGGACCGTAACTGACTCAGTGTCACTGTGAGGAGTGTCGCCTCCTTTTGGGTCGGGGGCACAACGACTTTGGGGTGGACACGCAGAGGGGTCTGTTGAGTCCCACCCGAACTTACACGACGGGAGCACGAACTCTTAGTCTCCCACCTCGGTATCGAGTGTCGGTGGACCTCTTTCCCTTTACGGACTGGACTGGGTGTGTAGTGCCAGGAGGTTTGGGGTACACTCTGCCTGCGATGCGAGTAGTTACGACGTACTAAGGGTCGTGGCTAGTCCGGACTGCCTGCACCCTTCCCCGTTGTCCGGGGTTCGAGGTTCGTGCGAGTCATGTCCGAGTCCTTTTGGGAGGGGCGACGGTCGAGAAGGACCCTCCCCTCTACAGAGAAGTGCTCTTTACTCGTCGAGGTCCGGACGTTTCCAGTTGTCGTTTACGGTGTTTCACACACGATTTAGGGAAAGTAACACCGGCTGAGAAATACTGGGATACCTGATGTCGGGTGGTCCGAGGAGACAGGTACCCTAAGAGGTCCGTTCTTAGGACCTCACCCAACGGTACGCGAGGAGGTCCCCTAGAAGTACTGGGTCCCTAGTTTGGACGTAGAGGATGTCGAGGACGTAACGTCCACTTAAGAAATGGTACGACCTTCTTCGTGTACGACCTGAGTTGTGACGGCCCTCTTTATAGGTATTGGAGTCTACACGTCTACTGTGGTGGAAATACCGTCTTTCACTTCTCCTTGAGTTTTCAGAGAACTACTTTCACTTTCTTGTATCACTTTTTCAACCGAATTTCGAGTTGTAAGTCTTTTGTTTCTAGACCAGGGTAGTGAACTACCCTTTATCTACCTCCTTTGTCACCTTTGTCACAGTCTGAAATGAAAAAACCCGAGGGCTTAGTGACATCTACCACTAACGTCGGTACTTTAATTTTCTGCGAATGAGGAACCTTCCTTTCAATACTGGTTGGGTCTATCATATAAGTTTTCGTCTCTGTAATGAAACGGTTGTTTCCAGGTAGATCAGTTCCGATACAAAAAAGGGCACCAGTACATACCTACGCTCTGAACCTGACACTTCTTTTGACTCGCGGCTTCTTAACTACGAAAACTTGACACCACAACCTCTCTCAGGGAACCAGATGTTCCTCTAGGTTGGTCAGGTAAGACTTCCTCTAGTCGAGACCCTAAAGAAACCTTCCTTACTACGATTTCGACTTTGAGGTCATGAAACCGGTGGAGTACTCTTCTCAACTGAGTAACCTTTTCTGAGACTACGACCCTCCCTAACCCCCGTCCTCCTCTTCCCCTACTGTCTCCTACTCTACCGACCTACCGTAGTGACTGAGCTACCTGCACTCAAACTCACTTGAGGCCCTCTACCACTACCTGTCCCTCCGGACCGCACGACGCTAAGTACCCCAGCGTTTCTCAACCTGTGCTGACTCGCTGACTTGACTTGACTTGACTTGACTTAGTCACCCTTTCGGGGTGGTGTTTCCCTCCCGAGACATTTAGTGGAGTCCCTTACACGGACGTCTCATGTTTGTTTGGTCGTTGAAGGAGTCTAGGTGAGTGGTACCGAAAGTCCCCACGTCGTCCCGAGCTGAGAGACTCCTCAGGGACCCGGGGACGGTCGCTGGTGTGACTGTCGGGGGTCGGGGTGGTGTCCGGGAGTCGGGGGTGGGCGGGCGGACCTGGGTCGTGCGGACGACGTAGTCGCTTCGTAGGCAATGACGAGGAGTCCCGAAACGGACACGAGAGACGGACTCTGACTTTACACCACTCTTGTTTGCGATCGGTTCCAAATTCTGTGTTTAGTTGTCTCGGTGGGGTGTACTTCGGGTCTGTTGTGTGTGTCACGGGACGGGTCTTCGTCCCACTGGACACACACCTGAGCCCAAACACGTTTGGAGTCGTCCTCCCGGTCCTCCGAAGGTGTGCTCCACCCGCACGGCACTGGTCCCCTATTGTGCAAAAGAAAGACCTCTTTAACCATTGTGTGGGCCAAGTACCTATATTGAGGAAGGGACTTGTCTCATGAGGTCCTTGTGTACCCCTTTTCTATTTATTTGTACACAGAAGTCGTTTCTCAGGTTTTATATCGTGTTGACTCCCCGTACTCCGGCCTCGACGTCTCCCGTCCGACACTTGTGTCGACGTCGCGAAGGGGTGGACGCCCCGTGACTGGTGGGTGTCCCTACTCCTGAAGGTCTGGTCTACACATTGGTGTCCACACGAAGGGATCTCTTTGCGACACGTGGCGTGTCCTTCGGCTCGTCCTGGGAGACCCCTCCGTCGTCGCCGCCCGTGCGGAGTGCAGCGCACACCAGAGTTGGGGCGTGTCCTCCTGCAAGCACACGTGGGACCGCGTGTCCCGTCCCTCCGGGTCTTTGTGGAAGTGTGCGTGGTTTCGTCTGCGAGGGTCCAAACCTCTGTCCTCACCCCGCACGTCGTCCCTCGGACCTACTTAAAGTACCCCTTTAACCATAAGTTAACCTAGAACCATAAGTTAAGTTTGAGAGATGATAACCGACTTATACAATCACCTCTTTTTTTAACCTAAAAGTAAGAGTCCCCTCTCCTATCTGTAGTAAGTAAGTGTGAATAGGGGTATTCTTCCAGTCACCCGCATCCCGAGACCCCCGACGGGACGACACCGGAGCGGCGGGTGGACACGGGAAGGGGTGGGTGCCTCCTGTGAGACGTCGGACAACGGGTCCTACGCTGACATCTGAGCCTCGGAGTCTGGTCACTTTTGACTAAGGTGTGGCCGGTGGGACTTCTTAAGGTGACAGTGTTACTAGTGGTGTTTGACTGCGAGGACTGTACAAGTCAGGTCGAATTCATAATCGAGTCGGACCCAGCGAGTACTGGTGGACTGGGGGTCCCTCGCTCCGACCCGAAGACGACCTTGGGTGCCGCCCGACACTCATTGGCGCACGTAGGGGTGTGGACGGGGTCTCCCTGGTAGTGCCGCACGACGGGGGCCTGGGAGAGCGCGGAGAAGGAGAACGAGCCGGCGAGGGACGCCGCGGCTGTCCCGACACGCGTGGGAGGAGGTCCGACCTTCTTCACGTTCTCTGTCTCTCGTCACCGCAAACGTCCCGGCCCGGCCGACGCGACGTGACCGGACCCACAGATGGTTCTGTCGAGAGTAGAGTGGTGGTTCTACGGCAGGCAAAGGGAGACTCTAGGGACACCGACTCCCCAATCACTACCCAGAGTCCCTTGTTTTGGAGACTCTCTCAACAAGGACGCCCCAATTGTGTCGACGGCAAAGACAACGACGCGACGAAACAGTGTACAGTCCTCCGAAGACACTCAGAAATAAAGAAGGAAGTTTTGAGTACTGGTTGAATTATGGTAAGAGGTAAGTACTTTTCGATACTTCGGTGAGGACAGAAATGGTCTCTGGTAAAAAAATTGGACTCTCTAATTTGACAATATACTACAGTTGTCCCCTGAATTACGATTGTCTTTCTTCTTTTATTAGCTTTTTATTTGTCGTCACTAACGTCTCTGTAAAGAGTACTCACGAGGTATTTTTACAGTCGGATTGTTCCGCTAAAGTGTATCTTTCCCCCGCCCTCTGACAGGGGAGGGGTGGTTTGTCTCGTCACAGCAACTTCTGTGGGCGGGAAGGACGTCCCGACGTCTCCCACCGGAGGTGCTCGTCCTCAGTCTGGCTTCCCCGTGGCGTAGAGGTGTCGGCGGTTCGGCCCGCCCGCCAGGACCGACGTCTCTCCGACGTCCGGCCGAGGAGACGTCCCCACCTGTGACCACCGGTGACGGAGACCCCGGGTCCGCAGGCGTCCTGAGTCCGACCTTTGTGCTCCTACCTCTACGTGACGGGTGTTCGCTCTTTTCTTACGGAGTCTGACTGTCTACGGTTCCTCCAGGACCCTCCCTCCCCCGGGGCCCCTACCCCTCGTCCGGAGGGCAATCTAGGCGGGGCCCACTGTCAGTCCGTACCCAGGGGACTTGATCGACTGCAGAGGGTCGTGGTAGTACCCCTTGTCTTTGTCTTTGTTGCTGTCGAGCACGATGTGACTACAGATCAATGTCTCGAGGGACCACTACAGTTGCCGTGCTTTATGTTTTCTTCCTACTTCAGTGACGTGGAAGGAGTCGGGACTATGTCTTAACTTTACGCAGGAGTGGTGTCAAGTCTGAGAAGCAGGATTCATAGACCACACTGGGGTTCTAATGACAGGACAAATACAACACCAGTGAGATTTGGGTGTATTAGAGAAGAGGTACGTGCTCAGAGGTGAGGATGTGTCGTTCACCCACTCGCCGTCCGAGCCCAATGACTCTCCTTTGCCCCGGACATGACTAGCCGAAGGGGAATAACTACTGTTTCGGGGAGGGGCGTCCAGTCCAGAGGTCGTAGTGGGACCCGCTGACAAGTCGACGACAAGTTCTTTGTCCACGGGTCCCCCAACTCACGCCAGGTCTGGGGTCACGTGTCGTGTCTACACCAAGACTTCACCCTAGACGACACGGAGGTGCTCCCCGGACACTGGACCACGGCCCTACGTGTCGGGAGTGCGACCCGGGGTCCGGTCCGGTCGGTGCCCGGGACCAATGTCTCTCCTGGAAACTAGCGTGTCGAGTCTACGAGTCGAGTCGGAAAGTAAGACGGACTCTTGTAAAGTCAGGCCCATGACGGGTCGCCACGAATCTCTTTCGGCCTGACCACTACAAGTCAAATGTCGAAGTGTCTCGTCAGTCACGCGGCCAACCCTCCCGAGTCGTGGACCACCCTCTAAGTTTGCCGGAATGTTTCTCCGTCCTACGGTTGACATTCCCGTCCTGTCGGGACGTCACCGACGACAATGACTGGTAAATATTGGTTAGTGTATTGGTTTCGATGTGAGTTCCCGACTCGTATAAGAAATTTATGAAATCGTTGTATAATCTATGTTTGTCTGGGTAATTCTATGATCCGTTACCGTCTATTCGAGCGGTTTCCAGACAAAAGACAACTTTGAAACTCCTTTTTTATTAAACAGTCCACTTTTCAGACGTCACACAGGGTCGGAAGTAAGTAAATTGACTGACACTCTTAAGCCGAAGGTTGGTTCGTCTTTTGTTCCGCGTCTCGCGTTGCGGGCGCCGGAGGGACCCACCCGAAGGGGTACTCGACGGGTCCCGTGCACCGACGGACGAAGGACGAAACACGACTCAGGTCCCGGGAGGGAGACTCTCCCTCGGAAGACGTCGTGTCTTTACATTATTTTTGGTCACACCGGTGACGGCGAAGGTTTTAGAGTCGCACATTCTTACTTCCACTAAGGAGCTTTCACAGCTCACTTACTTGTATTCCAGGTTTCGTTTTCGGACCCGCGATGTAGGAGGAGTCAGACGTTCCTTCTCTACTAGTGTTTCCTAGGAGAGTGACTTCGCTCCGGAGGTATCGGTCCCTTCTAGAGTGTGTGTGTGTGTGAGTACGTACGTATGGTGTGTGTGTGTGTAAGAAGTTCTTTGGACTTCTGTTCCTGACCGAGGGAGACGGGACCTGGGTGTCCCCGACTGGGGGAGGACTGAGTCCGTTTCCTAACCACTGGCACCTGGGTGTCCTGGGACTGCCGACCTGTGTCTAACTTTGGTCGGACCGGACACGTGTTCCCAGAGGTGGCGCTGCCCTTTGAGGAGACAAGTATGCCACGAGGGACACGATTCGACGAATGAGCACTCATTGTCGGGGAGAGTGGGACAATCGGTGTGGTCGGTCGCCAACCAGACGAGGGAGGGTCCGTCGGGTCCCGACCGGGGGTAGCCGTAGTCGTCCTGTCCGACCGTCCCGGTGGAGTGGGGTGTACAGTGTGTGACCGAGACCCCAGGGTCGTACCCCGTGGACCACGGCTAAAGGACACTACGAAGGTCCTCTCCACACGGGACCCCCAGGTGTGGTCGGGACCCTGGCACCGCCGGAGGACGGGTTCCAGTAGTTCTTTGTTCCTTTCTACGACAAAGAAGGAGTCTGGTACCGGTCCTAATGAGTTGAGTCCTCACTTTGAGACATCGGTGTTAAAGGTAAATTGACGTGACTGGTGTGCATTGTACTTTTACGTGAGTTTTGTCGGTTACGAAACAGGGGTGATAGACTCCACGAAATCTGTTTCCATACACAAAGTAAAAATAGCAAGTTTATGTCTCTCTTTTGTCTTTGTGTGGGTCTCGTGCGACCAGTAGCGTGGTTTTGAGTCTGACGGTCTGTATGCTCCCGTCGCGCCGGAGAAGTCTGTACGTGGTGAACGTGGTTCCAGTCGTGCCTCAGTGAGTCGGGTATTTGTGTCTCCTTTTCCTTTGATCTTAGGTGTCTTCCAAGCATGGAAACTTGTCCCAGTCAGGCACGTTCCAAGGAAACTAAAATCAGTCAGAGTCGAGGTACCCAGCCCGGGCTGGAAGATCAGTACAGGAAACCTTTTACCTTTCATTCCAAACGCGATTTCAGTAGGGATTTCGCTAGTTTAGTGTTCCTTTGGTCGAAGTGTCAGCAACCACACCTACCCCAGTACCTGCCTGTGTCCGACCGTCCTGGCAGCCGGGACCGTGGTTGGTCGAGGTACGACAGGTGAGCGTTTCCTACTCGACGGTCGTCTCGACGCACCCGACCTCCCGACCCCCCGACCCCCAAGTGACGGACCACTTTTGTCTCTTAGGGAGTGAGGTCGACACCGACACGGGTTTAGGTAACCTTCTCGTTGAAGATGAGTACTTTTACAGTGTTTCAGGGAGTGGATGGGGAACTTTACATATTAATATAGAATTCAGTTATTATCGGGGGTTAGTAGCCCCATATCACACTTAGTTCATATTCCACCGTAAACGTCTGTATTTATCTGAGTGTCTAGAATCCCCTTTGTGTCTAGTGTATACACACGTGTCCAGGTGTGTGTGTACGTGTACCTGGAGTCCCCTCTGTGTCTAGTGTGTGCACACGTGACCACATGCACGTACGTGTACCTGGAGTCCCCTCTGTGTCTAGTGTGTGCACACGTGTTCACACGTGTGTGTACGTGTACCTGGAGTCCCCTCTGTGTCTAGTGTGTGCACACGTGTCCACGTGTGCGTACACATTAGTCTACTACAGACGAATCAAGAGTCACCATACGTCGTGTTACGATAGTTGAAAAACAATGAAACGGAGTAAAAAAGTTTAAAATTTTTTAATATCCCATCGTGTGTTTTATTGATACACCGAATAAAATTGACCGTTGAACTCCGGCTGGTCCGTACCAAATTCAACGTGGTCGAAATGTGTACACCGACGTTCAGGTGTCGTCGTCCCGGTGAACCCCTTCTTTGAGTCCTTCGGTCTACTGCCGCCGCTCGCCCGTGGAGTACGGCGGCTCCGGGCCCCCTCGTCATGACGTAGCCCAGTAGAGGGATCCTTCGTCGTCCTTCCGGTCGTCGGGTCTGGGACTCTCGGTCTCTGGGACCGGGGAGGGGCCTGAGGTAGATTCGATTCTGACCGGTTCCCCCGAGCCACATCCCGGCAGGGCGTCCCAGTGGGGCACCCAGCCTCGGGTGCAATCCACGAGTCCTCGAAATGTTTGGTCCCAAATTTGTCAGTAAGACTTGTAAGTGTAGAACATTTGAATATTAGTTTCTTGAGTACAATCTCGTTTCCCTTGTTAGTGAGCACAAGTGGGTAGACGTGTGTGAGAGGACTGGCGAAAACGAGGACAGACGGGTGTTCTACCTACGTGATGCCACCCCACGGTCGGTCGTAGGGGGGGGCCCGATACTCCCCTGACGTCCCCGTCCCGACAAGGGACCTCGGACGGGTGGTGCCACAGTTCACTGGTGTTCGTACACTCTTCGTCCTCGACTCTCCTACGACCCTCTCTGCGAACTTAGATCTTCTCAACGTTATAAACCGAAGATGTTCGGTCTGTTAATTCCGGCCTGTCCTAAGGGTAGGGACGAGGGGGGAGGGGGGTCTTGGTCTGTGGGTCAGTCCAGGGGTCCGACGACGTTTTCGGAGGGACGGGACGTCCGGGGCGCTCCCCGCCCCACCCCTGTGAAGGAAGAGAGAGTCGATTAAAGTCCGCGACTCCTACGCCGGTGCACACCGTCCCGAGTACCAACGGATCGTTGGACGGATGCGCCGTAGGTCTCGACGAGGGACTTTATAGGAGCGCGGTGTCTCGACACGACCTTTCAAGGCCCCTTGTAAAAATCTTACTCGAAGGACTCCAACCACTTGTCGTCGTCCCCACGACCTCCGACATTCCTGGCGAGCGACAGACGGGACCTTTTTCCGGGGTCTGGGGGCAGGGAGAAGGACCAGGGTTCGCCCCTCTCACCCGGTAAGTCTCAACTCCGACGTCCACAGGTGAGACCGTCTTCTCCCGTAGCCCACTGCCCTCGCGTCGAACGAGGACCCACACAGTCAGGAGCCTAGGTGGGACACCCGACCTCCCGAGCGACTCGACACGTCTCCTCTGAGAGTCCCGTGTGCCGAGACGGCCACGTCACGTGCCCTGGTATCCGTCGGTGTGAGCCCGTCACTCGTTCCCTACCCCCAGCCACTCGGTGTCTTACCCCGGTACGGTCCTGGACGACCCGCCGTCCCTTCCGTACGTCACGTCTCCCGAGGGACAGGGGTGTAGGAGTGACTGTAATCAGTCGACACAAGAAGAATTTCTATAGTCAAGACTGTTCCCACTCCCCTATCGAGGACCTTATCTGAGTCAGTCTCTCTTCCTTTACAACGGTAAACGTCGGTGTACCTACCTAATCTTCAACGATATGAATCACTTTAGTTAGTTTCTGCATAGTGAATGTACATATTAGATTTTTTTACGTTGTTTTCTGACTTATATTGTTTTTTCTTCGAGTATCTACATCTCTTATTTGACGACCAATGGTCACCCACTCTCCGTTATGTCCCCCACCTCTTACTTCTCCGTCTTTTATAATGCATATTTTATTTGATGTTCCTATGTAACATGTTGTATCCTTTATTTTATTGGATGAATAGTGAAAAGTGTACACTCATATTGGAAATTTTTAACACTGAGTGGTATAGTATGTGGAACATAGTATACTATGACATATAGTTGATACGGAGTTATTTTTATAAAAAACTTTGAAATTATAGTGCCATTAGGTTCAGATACGGGGTTGGTCATTACGACTTCTTCGACTTCAACTTACCCAGATACTTCCGGATGTTCTGGAAGATCTTGATTGTGGGTTTTTTCTACAGGAAAAGTATGATCCCTTGACCTTACGTTTTCATCCTTCATTTCTTTGTGGACCTCATTGTCCGTTTAAACCGGAACCTTACGTCTTACTTCGTCCCGTTTCTGATTGTCTCAAAACGGTTCTTTTACGTGACCAGTATCGTTTGTGGGAGAAGGTTGTTGTGTTCTCTTCTGAGATGTGTACCTGTAGTGGTCTACCAGTTGTGGCTTTAGTCTAACTAATATAAGAAACGTCGGTTTCTACCTCTTCGAGATATGTCAATTGTTTTTGTTCTGGTCCTCGACTGACACCGAGTCTAGTACTTAAGGAATAATGGTTTAAGTCTGAGTTTGACTNAGATGTGTACCTGTAGTGGTCTACCAGTTGTGACTTTAGTCTAACTAATATAAGAAACGTCGGTTTCTACCTCTTCGAGATATGTCAGTTGTTTTTGTTCTGGTCCTCGACTGACACCGAGTCTAGTACTTGAGGAATAATGATTTAAGTCTGAGTTTGACTTCTTTCATCCCTTTTGGCGATCTGGTAAGTCCATACTGGATTTAGTTTAGGGAATACTAATATGTCACCTTCACTCTTTATATAAATTCCCGGATCTAGATTATCTATCTCACGGACTACTTGATACCTTACTCCAAGCACTGTAACATGTCCTCTGTCCGTAGTTCTGGTAGGGGTACCTTTTCTTTACGTTTTTTCGTTTTACCGACAGACCCCTCCGGAATGTTTATCGACACTTTTCTTCTCTTCACTTTTCGTTTCCTCTTTTCCTTTCTATATTCGTAGACTTACGTCTCAAGGTTTCTTATCGTTCTTCTCTATTCTTTCGGAAGAAGTCGCTAGTTTCGTTTCTTTATCCCCTTTTGTTGTCTTACCCTTTCTCATCTCTAGAGAAGCTCTTTTAATCTCTATGGTTCCCTGGTAAAGTACGTTTCTACCCGAGCTATTTCCTGTCTTTACCAGACCTGGATTGTCTTCGTCTTCTATAATTCTTGTCCACCGTTCTTATGTGCCTTCTTGACTTGTTTTTTCTAGAAGTGCTGGGCCTATTAGTGCTACCACACTAGTGAGTAGATCTCGGTCTGTAGGACCTTACACTTTAGTTCACCCGGAACCTTTCGTAACGATGCTTGTTTCGATCACCTCCACTACCTTAAGGTCACCTCGACAAAGTTTAGGACTTTCTACTACGACACTTTCACGACGTGAGTTATACGGTCGTTTAACCTTTTGAGTCGTCACCGGTGTCCTGACCCTTTCCAGTCAAAAGTAAGGTTAGGGTTTCTTTCCGTTACGTTTTCTTACGAGTTTGATGGAGTGTTAACGTGAGTAGAGTGTACGATCAATTCATTACGAGTTTTAAGAGGTTCGGTCCGAAGTCGTTGTGCACTTGACACTTGAGGGACTACAAGTTCTACCAAAATCTTTTCCGTCTCCTTGGTCTCTAGTTTAACGGTTGTAGGTGACCTAGTACCTTTTTCGTTATCTCAAGGTCTTTTTGTAGATAAAGACGAAATAACTGATACGGTTTCGGAAACTGACACACCTAGTGTTATTTGACACCTTTTAAGACTCTCTATACCCTTATGGTCTGGTGGACTGGACGGAGAACTCTTTAGACATACGTCCAGTCCTTCGTTACAATTTTGACCTGTACCTTGTTGTCTGACCAAGGTTTATCCTTTTCCTCATGCAGCTCCGACATATAATAGTGGGACGAATAAATTGAAGATACGTCTCATGTATTACTCTTTGCGACCTGACCTTCTTTGTGTTTGACCTTAGTTCTGACGACCCTCTTTGTAGTTATTGGAGTCTATACGTCTACTGTGGTGGGAATACCATCTTTCACTTCTCCTTGATTTTTCGGAGAACTATTTTCACTTTCTCCCCTCACTTTTTCAACCGAATTTCGAGTTATAAGTCTTTTGCTTCTAGTACTGTAGACAAGGGCAGTAAAGTACCCTTTATCTACCCTTTTGTCACCTTTGTCACAGTCTGAAATAAAACCCCCCCCGAGGTTTTAGTGACGTCTACCACTGAAGTCGGTACTTTCATTTTCTGCGAATGCGGAACCTTCTTTTCAATACTCGTTGGACCTATCGTATAAGTTTTCGTCTCTGTAACGGCTGATTCCAGGCAGACCAGTTCCGATACCAAAAAGGTCACCAGTACATACCTACACTCTCAACCTGAGACTTCTTCCGACTCGTGACTTCTTAACTACGCAAACTTGACACCCCAACCTCTTCTGAGAACTCTCAGGGAACCTGACGTCCCTCTAGGTTGGTCAGGTAAGACTTCCTCTAGTCGGGACCCTAAAGAAACCTTCCTTGCTACGATTTCGACTTCGAGGTCATGAAACCGGTGGAGTACGCTTCTCAACTGAGCAACCTTTTCTGAGACTACGACCCTCTCTAACCCCCGTCCTCCTCTTCCCCGGTTGTCTCCTACTTTACCAACCTACCGTAGTGACTGAGTTACCTGCACTCAGACTCACTTGAGACCCTCAACCACTACATGTCCCTTCGGACCGCACGACGCTAAGTACCCCAGCGTTTCTCAACCTGTGTTGACTCGTTGACTTGACTTGACTTATTGTTTCTTCGTCGTAATCCTAAATTTCATTCCGGACGGAAGTTTGACCTACAAGGGTTTAATCTCATTGTTACCTACATTAATTTGATGAGAACTAGGGGGTTCACACTTTCTATTGGACGCTAATATGTAATCTTTTTCTTTCTTTTAGTGTCAGGTCCTCTGTCTTTATCTGTGTGGTAGGTATTGGTGGAGTCGTGGGTCACGTGAATGTGTTCGAGTTCCACTGACCTACTCTAGACCGGTGGAGTACCTTCTCAACTGAGTAACCTTTTCTGAGACTAAGACCCTCCCTAACCCCCGTCCTCCTCTTCCCCTGCTGGGTCCTACTCTACCGACCTACCGTAGTAGCTGAACTACCTACACTCAGACTCACTTGAGACCCTCAACCACTACCTGTCCCTCCGGACCGCACGACGCTAAGTACCCCAGTGTTTCTCAGCCTATTCTGACTCGCTGACTTGACTTGACTTGACTTGACTCATGTCAGTAAGTTCGTTTTATATTTTAAGTGTCGTTTCTTGCAATATCATTGTAATCCCAGTTTGTATGGTGACGGGTAACCCTCGGATCAGGTAGTTGAGACGATTCTTCTGTCCCTGGTTTTGGACGGTTTCTCTGACAAAGGTATGGGAGACAAGATTGACTAGTTCATTCATCATGTACACTGAGTGAAGATTGTACTTAATAAACACCCAATTTCTTTTTTTTGGTTTGACGAGAATAAAGTTCTCTTCCGTTTTGTTAATTATTCTTTTCACTGATATTATGAATCGTTTCGTGTAAAATTAAAAAAAAAGGAAGAACTAAGAAAGAAAGGATAAAAGAAAAGACGAAAGAAACAGAAAGTTTTCTATAAAAAAAGTTTTTTCTTTTGTGTCTGCTACTTTACATTTTATACTTTTGACAAGACTCAAGAATTCACAAGAGTATCGTTTCTTTCTTTGTCATTCAAACACTGTGCTACGACGACGACGATTCAGTGAAGTCAGCACAGACTGAGACACGCTGGGACATTTGCCTTCGGGTGGTCCGAGGGGGCAGGGGTCCGAAGAGGTCCGTTCTTGTGACCTCACCCAACGGTAAAGGAAGAGGTTGCGTACTGTCACCTTTCACTTTCCCTTCAACGAGTCAGTACAGACTAAGAATCGCTGGGGTACCTGACATCGGATGGTCCGAGGAGGTAGGTACCCTAAAAGGTCCGTTCTCATGACCTCACCCTACGGTAACGGAAGAGGCACAATAGATTACGATGTCAGTCTTAACTAAACGTTATATACCCATAGTTTAGTGATGAAACATATGGAATTTCAATGTGTCACAATATTTATACAGTTAATATGGAGTTATTTCTACCTTTTTGTACCCTAGTGACAATTACACCTTAATGGAAACGTGTCCCTCTTTTGACGTAGTGTTCGACTTGTATGAAAGTACAGTGATCACAAAAAGGGTTTCTTTCAGGATCTACATAAATAGGTCTGAAGTGATACACCGCAAAACAGTAACTTTATCTGCACTCTTTGTAATGTCATAGAAAAATTATTAGTGTTACCGTTTACACGTGGTGATTCGTCTCTATTACTGTAATTCTGTTGCAATTACCAGACCGTTTGTTCTTTTCGGATTAAAACTACCTAACCAAGAGTAATCAGTGTAGGGTTCTACGGGTACTTTTCAATCTTAGTTTCGATATCGACACGTTGAAAGCGAATAACAAACTACTAAAGTGAGATTTCGTTTTTTCCTTTTCTTTTATTTTTGTCCGATTAATCAAGACGATCTTGATGTATGTGGGGGAAAGGGTCCCACGGGACACCTAAGACAATCACCGTGTTCTCCTAAACACTTTATTGGGTGTCTTGAATGTCCGAGAGACACCATGGTTCCCTCTTTTAGCTTTTTACGAAGTGCGACTAATTTACGTTCTGACATTTGTCCGGCCGTCACACGATGAATCCTCCGACTATTCGACAGACGTCACGAGAACTCCATTAGTCCAAAGTTAAATCTATATCAAGGTTACGGTTTTCGTCCTAAGAAGGAGGACTTCTTGTACTGTTAATAGACCTGAACAAGACTTGAACCCGACTACTGACAGACGAGTCTACTCCTTCTTGGTCCTAGACCGTAGTGACGACAGACTCCGACTCCTTACGGAACAGGGAGTCTGTGTTCCTGTGACAGTCTCGTCTCTGTAAGTCGTGAGACCTTTAGTTTGGTAAAAGGAAGAAGATTTTACCGAATTCGTACTTATTTCTGCATTTAAAATAAAAGTTGAAAGAAATCTAACCGAACTTAACAAGTCAAGTCAGACGGTTTATGTAATGGTTCCTTCTTACAGACTCACCCGTTCCAAGGTCTGAAAATTTTGTACGATTAAGGGAATTCAGTAAAGTTTTCGTTCACCTGTCGTTCTACTTACCGGTAAACCTCTTCTTGTGTCGACTGACAAACCCTGTCGCTTCGATTCACAGTTACACACTACATCCAAACCGGACAAATCCCACATAGATGAACGACGTGTAGACCCTCCCTCGACCATTGTGATTCTAAAGTTCTGTGTCTCGCTACCTCCTGCCCGAGGGACGGGTTGAGTGTGGGCTGCCAGGAGGGTCCGTTATGGCACTCCGGGGCAAGGGGGCCCTCCGGGAAGGGTCTACCTTCTCCACCTTACAGAGGCGGGTCCGGAGGTCCTGAATTAGAATCTCGTTGGAGATTGGACGAGTGACGAAACACAGAATTTTAGGTAAGTTTCTTATCACAGACTCCCTTCCTCTCGTCCTCCCCGGTGGGGTTTTATGCTGCTCTTCGAGTCCCATGTGGTGAGGTTTTGTACGGTGAAACCACACAGTTAGTGACTCCTGACTTTCACGTCCCTTTTGTCGTCTTCGTCTTTCACCACAAGAGACGGATTTCTGCCTCGGAGGATTTCCCAGAGGTCACGGTTTTGAGGGGGACAACCCTGACAGTAGTCACTTCGACCCACCCCCCCACCGGAGAACAACTCCTCTCGTCGGGTCTTCACCTGGGGTGTGGTCTCTGACACCGAATCCGGCAGTGGGAGGGGAGCTGAGAGGACCTTCGGATGTGGGAGGAGGGTAAAGGGATAATTTGACCAAAAATCAGGTCTTAAAAATCGGGAGACCTTTCAATGAGAAAGAGAGACGTGTAGAGGATACATTTCACTCAGGTACATAATGATTTGTCAAACGGAAGGGGAACAATTAGAGAGTAAATAATATTCTACAGAGTCGGTTCTTGAGTCTTCGTATCTCCCCTTTGATGAGAAGGAGGGGATGTTCCTTTCTTCACTTATACATAAAAAGATAAAAAGTTCTTGGTCTAGTATCTTATTTATCTTTCGTAAGTTATTAAGTGTCGAAGACTCTGACGTGAGCTAAGACAAACTTATAAATCACAACAAAGAAACTCCATTCTCCTAGACAAGTTGCACTCAAGAGTTAAGGTCGTTCACTTACCGTCCAAGATTCCCCTTCAACTCTGGTATAGCGTCAAATGTATACAATTCTCATCACATATGTATTGTTTTTCAGTTGTCGGGTTGACCTTTGTATAGACGTCTTTATTGTCTTTTGCAATGGTCGTTGTAATATGTTTCACAAACGTCTTTTGTAATTCTTTTAGTAATTGTAAGATAAATACGATACGTTTCATCTATTTTCAAACTTTTATTTTAATTGTCTTCTTTGTATTTATGAGTCATTTATAGACTCGTGTGTAATACGAAAGATTCTTTATTTGTCTACTTTTACTTTTGTTTTGTATTAATTATGACCCTTTCCAATTTTGACTTGACGCTAAATTACCCTCACTCTACCCCACTACTAACTCACTCGTTCTCACTCTTTACACCCACTCCTTTCATAAGTGTTTTAAGAGTATCCTTGTATTTAAACAAGTTTGTTCGTCTTTCCATTAACCGGAAATATCTAGTATAGTATTCGGAATTTTTGCAAGGTCGTGAAGTACATATCGAAATGAAGATTGTAAATAAGATTACTTTTTCAGTCTTTACTTCAATTTCTGAGTACATGTTTCTCCGAATATTGTTGTCGTGATTAATCGAATCGAATCAACGAGCCAACACAGACTGAGAAAAGCTGGGGCACCTGATATCGGGCGGTCCGAGGAGACAGGTACCCTAAGAGGTCCGTCCTTATGACCTCACCCAGTGGTACGGGAAGAGGTCCCCTAGAAGAGCTGGGTCCCTAGTTTGGACACAGAGGACGTAATGTTCTCCTAAGAAATGGTGATCGTGGTGGACCCTTCGGGTCCCTGTATCAATTATTTTTAGGTTAGTATTACTCTATATTCAGTCAGTAATGGATACTATGCAACTTCTTTTGTTTACTTTATACTTTAACAATAGATGTACCACGACCTACTTCTTTCGTCTTTTGGTTCGGTGTGTCTACTGTATGTTAAACATACACATGTACATATACACGTAAAATGTGTTTACACAGTGTTTGTACTTTTCTTCTGTTTTCCTCAATATAGTCTGACTATTACGAATAGAGTCTTCCATTATGACGTATCCCAATAATACAGGTATAACACAAATTTGAGTCTTTTCACATAGACTGTTTTTTCATTACAATTCTATAAATCTCCTTACTGTCGACCAAACAGTCTCAGGGTATATTGAGATCGAAAAGTCTTGACTGTGTTACAGAGTGGGGGTAAAGAATGTTTCGCACTGTAAGTGCTGAGAGCACCGGGGAGAGGCTGTAGTCCACTACACATTTGGCTCGTCGTCGGTCGGGACGTCCGTGTGTGTCGCCCTGGTCCCGCCGGGACGGAAGGAGTCGGCACGTCTTTCGGCGGCTCCGCCCGGGTCTGTCTCTTAGGACGGTTCGGAGTTGGACCGGGTGTCCCTGACGACTGGTGGTCACTGTTCGGGTGCCTCGGGATGTAGCATCGTCGCATGACGTACGTGTCTACGCGTTCATGGACGTCCGAGCCACCCGTCCTGGGTTGTTTCTGTTCTTGTGTCGTGTTCTTCGACTCCGTGCGGTTCCTCCGTCGTACTACTGGAGGACCGTTCTGTGACCTTTCTTTCTGACGCCCCTGTAGTGATTTTTGACTTCCCTATTGACGGGTAGGTGTGTCGATGTAAGTCTCTTGTGTAAAAACGTTTCCTTTTCCTTTTACTTCTGTAAAGGGAGTGTTTTTCACTCCCTTACACAACGGTTGTCTACGAGGGTTTCAGGGTTGACCCGCCCCCTACCGTACCCCGTCCCCTACCCGCAACAGTCCCTCTTCTTTTTACTGAGGTCTGTCTTTGTTCCTTTATCCTTTTAATCACTGTTCGATATTTCCGCTCCTGTGATTTCGGAGACTGACCCGTCTAGTGTTGTTTGACCTTTAAGAAGTTCTCTATCCTTATGGTCCGGTGGAGCGGACGGAGGACTCTTTGGGCATACGTCCTGTCCTTCGTTGTCAATCTTGGTCTGTACCTTGTTGTCTGACCAAGGTTTAACCCTTTCCTCACGCAGTTCCGACATATAACAGTGGGACGAATAAATTGAATATACGTCTCTTATAGTGCTCTTTACGGTCCTTCTTATGGTTGTTGAAGTATATATGTCTACTGTGGTGGGATTACCGTTTTTCGTCTTTCCTTGATTTCTCGGAGAACTACTTCCCCTTTCTCCTCTCACTTTTTCGACCGAATTTTGAGTTTTGAGTTGTAAGTTTTTTTCTAGTACTGTAGGTCAGGGTAGTGAAGTAACGTTTATCTACCTCTTTGTTGCCTTTGTCACTGTCTGATAAAAGAACCCGAGGTTTTAGTGAGGTCAACCACTGACGTCGGTACTTTAATTTTCTGTGAACGAGGAACCTTCTTTTCGATACGAGGGTATATGGATCTATCGTATAATTTTTCGTCTTTGTAGTGGGACGGATGTCTCCAAGTATGTCAGTTTCGACACCAAAAAGGTCATCAGTGCATGTCTACACTCTCAACCTGCTATTTCTTCCGACTCACGACTTCTTGACTATGAAAGTTTGACTCACGATCTCTTCTGAGAACTCTCAGGGAACCTGGAGTTCCTCTAGCTTGGTCAGTTAGGATTTCCTTTAATTGGGACTTATAAGTCACCTTCTTGACTACGACTTCGACTTCGTTCGTGAAACCGGTTGACTACACTTCTCGACTGAGTGCCTTTTCCGGGGCTACCACCTTTTCCAGCTTCCGTTTTCCTCTTCCTCCACTATCTCCTACTCTACCAACCTACCGTAGTGGCTAAGTTACCTGTACTCAAACACGTTTGAGGTCCTCTATCACTTCCCGTCCGTTCGGACTGTACGACATCAGGTACTCCAGCGTTTCTCAACCTGTATTGAACCGATTACTTCTTGTGGTGGTGTAGTCTTTAATAACTATGTAAATTAAATTAAAATGATCCGATTTTATTTTCGTTGGTCGGTGGACACGTTCCTTATGATGAATTTATATTCTTGTCTCTTTCTACTCTTCATTTTACTAATGTCTTCTAGTTGACATATTTATAATTGGGTTTCTTTCGACTATATACGATTGTAGACTACTTCACCCGAAATTTTGGTTTTAGCGACTTTCTCTCTTAGAGTATCACTAAGTCCCGCTTAAAAGATCCTGCCCATTGTTAGACTAAAATACACAGTGGTTTACTAAAGTTTTATAATTTTTTGTCTTCGACTGTTTAACTTTTCTTTTTTTATCTACTTAGATCCATTTAAACTTCCTAATTCGTCTATCTAATTAGTCTCTTATAGTCATTCCTGAACTTTCCGGACATGTTCTCCCGATTATTAGAACTTACTGACTAAACAATATCTTTGGACTTAGGTTACTATTCTATTAAAACAAGGATTCACGTGTTTCTTGTAGACGGTTTTTAACCGGTATAAGGTTTTGAATGTCGTTTAGGGTCGTTTAAAGTTTACTGACTTTTGTCTAAAAGACTGATCTCACCTTGACTTAAGTAATTACTTTGTCTATTGATCATTTCCTGGTTAATAGAGTTTTGATTCATTATTTGAAGATTTTTTAAGGAACAACTTTCTCTTTAATTTACCTTTAAAATTTCGTAAAACTTAATTTCCAGAACTTTCCAGAAGTTTTGAGTGTCCTACGTCGATTCTGACTTGGATTCTTTCTACATCGGAATTTAGACACGTAATCTACTCTACTTTTGATTTGTGGTTACTGAATTATAATCTGGTGCCTCTCAGTCTTTCTCTAGTCTTCTACTTTTAATTTATTTTTACTATTTCTATTTTAATATTTAAGTAATTTATCTTTTTTCTTTGTGACAAAACTCTTTTCAGTTGTCAGTTTTCGACAATTAAAAACTTTTGATTCTTTTAAGTATTTGGGGATCATTTCAATTCCTTCCTTTACCTTGTTTCTCCCTTTTTCGTTATTATAGTCTTTGTCTTTTCCTTGTTAGTAAAATCCAAGATACCTGTCGTTTTCTAAAGTTGTCCTATTTTGACCACTGTCACTTGTAGGAACAGAACGAGGACTGGAACTTCGAAAGTCGAAAAGTGACGACTCACACTACCATCGGCAGCCGACAGTATATACCGGAAATAATACTTCATGTAAGGTACATGTGGGAGCCATAGTTATTAAAAAATAGTATTTACTTACGAGTAAAAACTATTTACGTAAAAGATGAGGATGACTCTAATAGAATTCGGAAAGTAGAAGGTGAAATAATTACACACTGGTGTAAATAACTAAACGACCACGACTTGGTAGGAACGTAGGGACCCTATTTAAGGTGAGCTAGTACCACACGCTAGGGACTTACATGATGTCTTAAACCGAACGATTATAAAACAACTCTCAAAAACATAGATGTAAGTAGTCCCTACAACCGGACATTGAAAGAGAAAACACTACAGAGTCCAAAGTCTTAGTCCCATTACGTTAGTCAGAACACGTTCCTGATACCTTCGTAAGAAAGGAAAAGTCGAAAAACCTTATATGACACTTGTTGAAATGTAGTGTTTAGACATTTGATAAGTTTTACCTTTTTAAGTAACGTTTTGTGTTGAATATTATTGATGGTGTTTTTCTTTACATTTTAGAGTTGTTAAGAGACTGATTATTTCTTTATTTTAGACTTTGGTATTTGAACGTACTTCTTCTTAGTGGTCCTCGGCTACCCAAAGGATCTTTATCAAAGTTTCAAAGTCTCTTATTTACTATGATTAATGTCCCCTTCCTTTACCATTTGGTGAAGTCGTTAGAACTGAACTCTTGGGGTCCTTGTCGTACTTTTCTGTTTTATTGTACTGTGACTTTCTGCTTGAAGGGTCCAGTCGTCGACGGGTTATACGATGACCTCTTCTCACTTCTTTATCGAAGTCTTCCTTGTTTCTCCGACTCGGTTTCGTCTTTGTTACCGGTCGACAACTATCCTGACCACCGCTTTCATTTCAAGCTACGACATTTGTTGTCATAACGTATCCTTGGACCTTGCAATCCAGGTACTTAGTTCCATTTAACCTTCACCAGTTTGTCCTCTACCGTTCTCACTTCTAGTTGTTAAATCCTTAGTCACTTGATTTTACTTGGTCTTACCCACTCGAATTAAGTCTACTGTTAATATAGATGATGGCACCCGTTCTTAGGGAATCTTCTTTACCTCATCGGGAGTATCAGTCATTTTCTCAGACTTTACGTCATAAGCCCAAGTCAGAGTTTTTACTGTCTTGCTAGAGACAAGTAAAGGTTTCGTTTGGTTAGTTATAGTGTCAATAGGTTCAGATACGGGTTTGGTCATTACGGTTTCTTCAATTTCACCTTACCGATATACTTCTGCTTGTACTGGAAGATCTTGATTGTGGTTTTTTTTTCTACAAGAAAAGTAGTATCCCCTGACCTTACGTTTTCATCCTTCAGTTCTATATGGACCTTATCAACCCTCATGTATTTCTTAGTCCCGTTTCCGATTATCTCAAAACGGTTCTCTTGCGTGACCAGCATCGTTTGTGGGAGAAGGTTGTTGTGTTCTCTTCTGAGATGTGTACCTGTAGTGGTCTACCAGTTATGGTTTCAGTATGACTAATAAAAAAAACGTNGGTTTCTTCAATTTCACCTTACCGATATACTTCTGCTTGTACTGGAAGATCTTGATTGTGGTTTTTTTTTCTACAAGAAAAGTAGTATCCCCTGACCTTACGTTTTCATCCTTCAGTTCTATATGGACCTTATCAACCCTCATGTATTTCTTAGTCCCGTTTCCGATTATCTCAAAACGGTTCTCTTGCGTGACCAGTATCGTTTGTGGGAGAAGGTTGTTGTGTTCTCTTCTGAGATGTGTACCTGTAGTGGTCTACCAGTTATGGTTTCAGTATGACTAATATAAAAAACGTCGGTTTCTACCTCTTCGAGATCTATCAGTCGTTTTTGTTCTGGTCCTCGACTGATACCGAGTCTAGTACTTGAGGAATAACGGTTTAAGTCTGACTTTAACTTCTTTCACCCCTTTGGTGACGGTAAGTCCATACTAAATTTAGTTTATGGAATACTAATATGTCACCTCACTGTTTATCTAAGTTCCGTAATCTAGTCTATCTATCTCACGGACCTCTTGACGTCTACCTTCAAGTGTTGTGACACGTCCCCTACCACTAGTTTTGGTAGGGGTTCTTTTCTTTACGTTCTTCCGTTTTACCAACAGACTCCTTCGGAATGTATATCGACCTTTTCTTCTCTTCGTTTTCCGTTTCCTCTTTTCCTTACTATGGGTTGACTTACGTCTCAAAGTTTCTTGTCGTTCCTCGCTATTCTTCCGGAAGAGTCGTTAGTTACGTTTATTTGTTTCCCTTTTTTATCTTACCCTTTCTGATCTCTAGAGTAGTTATTTTAGTCTCTATGGTTCCCTTATAAAGTACGTTTCTACCCGTATTATTTCCTGTCTTTACCCTACCTGGATTGTCTTCGTCTTCTATAATTCTTCTCCACCGTTCTTATGTGTCTTGATATGTTTTCTCTAAATACTGGGTCTATTGGTGCTACCACACTAGTGAGTGGATGTCGGTCTGTAGGACCTCGTGTTTCAGTTTACCCGGAATCCTTCGTAGTGATGCTTGTTTCGATCATCTCCACTACCTTAAGATCGACTCGATAAAGTTTAACCCTTGTGCACATGTAGGCACCGTCTAAGTACAACTACATACCGTTTTGGTTATGTCATAATATTTCGTTTTATTTCATTTTAATTTTTCTTATTTTATTTATTTTATTTTTCTTTTCTACTACACTTTCACGACATGAGTTATACGGTCGTTTAAACCTTTTAAGTCGTCACCGATGTCCTGACCTTTTCCAGTCAAAAGTAAGGTTAGGGATTCTTTCCGTTACAGTTTCTTACGAGTTTGATGGCGTGTTAACGTGAGTAGAGTGTGTGATCGTTTCATTACGAGTTTTAAGAGGTTCGGTCCGAAGTTGTCATGTACTTGATTCTCGAAAGTCCACAGGGTCGACCTAAATCTTTTCCGTCTCCTTGGTCTCTAGTTTAACGGTTGTAGGTGACCTAGTGACTTTTTCGTTTTCTCAAGGTTTTTTTTTAAATGAAGACGAAGTAACCGGAGCGATTTTGGAAACTGACACACCTAGTGTTATTTGACACCTTTTAAGATTTTCTCTACCCTTATGATCTGGTGGACTGGACGGAGGACTCTTTGGACATACGTCCAGTTCTTCGTTGTCAATCTTGACCTGTACCTTGTTGTCTATCCAAATTTTAGCCCTTTCCTCATGTAGTTCCGACACATAACAGTGGGACGAATAAATTGAAGATACGTCTCATGTAGTACTCTTTACGCCCGACCTACTTCGTGTTCGACCTTAGTTTTGACGGCCCTCTTTATAGTTATTGAAGTCTATACGTCTACTATGGTGAGAATACCGTCTTTGGTTTCTTCTTGATTTCTCGGAGGACTACTTCCCTTTTCTCCTCTCACTTTTTCCACCGAATTTTAACTTGTAAGTTTTGACTCTACTGCCGTTGTCAGGGTAGTGAAGTACCGTTTATCTACCCTTTTGTTACCTTTGTCACTATCTGATACAAGAACCCGAGGTTTTAGTGACGTCTACCACTGACGTCGGTACTTTAATTTTCTCCGAACGAGGGACCTTCTTTTCGACACTGTTTGGATCTGTCGTATAATTTTTCGTCTCTGTAATGAAACGGTTGTTTGTAGGTAGATCAGTTTCGATGCCAAAAAGGTCCTCAATACATACCTACAATCTCAACCTGGTACTTCTTCCAACTCACGGCTTTTTAACTACGAAAACTTGACACCACGACCACTTTCTGAGGACTCTCAGGCAATCTGACTTTTTTCTAGTTTGGTCAGTTGACATTTCCTTTAGTCAGGACTTGTAAGTGACCGTCCTGACTACCACTTCAACTTCGAGGTTAGGAAACCGGTGAACTACGCTTCTCGACTGAGTAGTCTTTTCTGGGGATACGACCCTTTTCTGACTTCCGTACTCCTTTTCCCCTGTTGTCTCCTACTCTACCAACCTATCGTAGCGGTTGAGTTACCTGTACTCAAACTCGGTCTATGTCCTCAACCACTTCCTGTCCCTTCGGGCCGTACAACGGTAGGTTCCCCAGCGTCTCACAACCTGTACTGACTCGCTGACTTGTTGTTACGTTTGAGAAGTCTCAACTCCTTTTTTTGTGAAGGGTTTTGAACGAAACATCAGTCTAATTAGAATAAAAGTTTGACTTCCTTAATTATTTTCTTTAATTTAGACAACATTTATATGTATGTTTTCATGATTTATTTTATAATCGTTTATCATACGTTATAAAATTTTCCTATCTTTTTGGTGTTTTTTATAACACAAATAAAGGTCTTCGTTTACACAAATAGTAAGTTTTTAGTTAGTCATATTATAGTACACTTCTTATTTCTTATTTTTAATATTTTAATAGAACTAACCTTTTCTAATCTATTTTAAGTCAAATACTGTGTTTAAAATTAGTGTAGTCTTGATCGTTATGTGAAAGAATAAGACTTATCCACATATGTGTCAAAGAGACCATTTGTGGTATGAATTATGTCTTTATAATCTTTAAGGGGTGGGGAGTGACTTAGGTCCTTATGTTTGTAGGCGTAAGGATAAGTTGCACAGGACCTCCAGGACCGGACATGTTACGTCGATCTTTTGACTTATGCTGTTCCTCGCTTCTTTGACCATAAACATAAGTTGAATAATACCTACATCTTTCAGATTTTATGGATGTCTTTTATTAATATCTCATTTAATCATTCACTTATATCCTTAAAATAATCCTGTCCCAATTAGTTGATAATAAAGATATATTACCGTCGTTGGTTAATCTTTTCATACAAATTTGACATACAAATTATTTGACGGCTAGTTTCGGATCACTTAATAAGAGACATTTTCGGTTTTGTGGCTAAGACATGAAGTGTGACTTTACGTTTCACCGTCGGGAGATTTCGGTCGGGGCTCCTCCTGCTGCGTCGACCTCCGGAATTCTGGGTCCTCCGCCATTGTCGTCATTAGTCCCGTCGTGTCCGGCCGGGTCCAACCGGGTCCGCTTGGGGTCGGGGGACGCTGTCCGGCAGGTCGGGGCGGTCTCCCCTGGGGTCGCGTCCGACGTCCCGTCCCGCCCGAGAGAGTCCTTCGGACGATCTCCTTCAGGTTGTGGGGCGGACGTTCGTTCGGTGAGACTGTCTCCAGTGAAACCTCGATTCCCGTGGACTCTTCAGTGACTGTGCTCTCGAGAGCTACGAGGCGACGGGAGGGGAGGTCGTCCCTGCCTTCCTGTCGTCTCCGGTGAGACCTGGGAGTAGCCGGAGTCTGCGTACCCTCGCGGGTGTGCTCTTCGGTCCGACCTCCGCCGGACGGGTGGTCGCCGGAGACTGAAGTGGAGAGTGTCGGAGCCCTGTGGTTCCGGAAGAGGATCAGAGCAGTGAAGGCATACTTAGTGGATTCTACTTGACCTTTTCTCTAAAAAGAAGGGGATGTACCCATTTAATATGTAGGTGAACCTTTTTTTATTTAGATCTGGGACGGAGGGAGACTTGTGTACGTCTCAACCTCTACATAACACCTAGATTTACATTTCAGTTTTTACAAAGGTCTTTTATTGGCTTCAAGAGTGAGACTTCCCGTCATGACTGTACTGACTTGATGTTTCCTTCGAGACCGGTTGGTTCTGTGATAATTCCCTTGTCTTTCTGTTCCGTGCACTTGGTTCACGGGTCCTCTCTGTGACGACTCAAAGTCCAGGATCCACCTGTTGGTTTGGGACAGTCCCCGTAGACATAAATGTTGTCTCTCTTTCGTTTCTGTTCGTCTCCCTTAATGGTCATAAATCTGAATCAAAAAGACATAAGGACCTACTTTCTCCTGTGTTTTATCCTTTGTTCAGATAAAAACATTGTATAATTCAACCGGCACTACTACTTCCATCTATTCTGTTCTTTCAATATAAAACTACCTGATTTCTTCGCTGTAGATCAGTTTCCTTCTGTGTCCAACCTTTCTTTACGATGTGCCGTTCATCTTTTTTAATGAGGACCGCCGAGTGCTCTAGAAATGACTAACAGTGTCAGATTTGTGGCGGCTCTAGAGGAGTGTGACGAGAGGTTTGTGTCGGAAGGTTTGAAACGGTGATCGGAGGTACCGGGGTACTTGTCATTAAAATGGAGGACTAACCTAAAAGAGAAATTAGTGGGTGAGATTACGAGGTGACGCAAAAGATAGACAAAAGCCTCTCACACGCAAATACAAGTAATAGAGGTATTCGAGGAAAGAGCGCGCGCCGACATCTTTGTGCGGGGTCACCCTTAGTCAGGAGAGGAGACGAAACGGAGTAGAGGTGAGAGGGCATAGAAAGGAGTAATCGAAAGAACTATATTATCGAGGACGGGACCTGTAGGTCCCTTTTTGTCCTCGTAGTAGAATAGGTGAAACCGGATTCTTAGTGAAGCCTCGGCTGTCGTTGACTCTTCTGTGTCTGAGCCCTCTTGGGGAGACAGGAGGGGGACGGGAGACGAGGTCCCTCCTGCCTTTCTGTGACCTCTGGTGTCGGGGAAGGGGGTACACTCCTGTGTCTCTCTTGGTCCTTGCTAGAAGTGGTCTGTGTCCAGACACCCTCGGAACAAGAACCTGAAAGACGGAGGTTTGACCACTCTTTGTCTACACACGACAAATTCGGGGCTCGACTTGCGTGAGTCGATGGCGTCGGATCGTTTGGGTCTGTTGTCTCTACACTCTTAAGTCATTTATAGGGAAGTCGTCTAAACCCCTTTCTTTAACACTTCGGTTTTTTTTTTTTCTCACAAACTGTTACTGTCATTCACTTTCTTTAGTCTCTCCACTTTATCGTTTAATTCTTGCAATTACGTCTCTGTACTCTCTTGTCACAGTAATGTTGGACTCAGTGTCTCCTTAGGACAACCCCCTTCCTCATAAAAATTTGTATACTAAGTGTAGTCAAAAATCTTGGAAAGACAGAAAACCCCGTGGAAATGTACACCAAAGGAATGTAAGGATCTTACTGAAACGTGTCTCTTGTCCCCTCGAACAAGAGGGACTTGGTCTTTCACCACTAGACGGCGGTTGATTTCCTCTACCTCGGCGTCGTTCCGGACTAGGTCCTGGGGTCTGAGAGGACCGTCCTCTAGGACGTCTGGTCTAGTCCAGGGGTCCCGAAGGCTCCTCGGTGTGGAGGTCCTGAGAAGAGCCTCCCTGGAGAGAATCTGTCTCTCTCCACTGAACCTTGTCTTCTGTGCAACACGGGCTGTCCCACCGGGGAGGCTCGTGCAGGGGACCGGACTCCGGGACTCACAGAAGTGGGTGTGAGGCCACAAAAGCTCCTGTCCAGACGTAGAGGTGTGGAAGGTCGAAGGACTGAGGGTAGAGGATGTGTGTAGGAGGACCTGGGTCTTCGGAGAACGGAGGGCACCTGAGTGTCCTCTCCGGGCGCCGGGGAGGTCGAGGCGCCTCTCGTGCGGGTCGCTGGGCCCCTCGTCGCGGGCACGTGAGGGTGGACCCGCCGACGTGAGGCGGGCCTCTGGAAAGTGTGGTCCGGAGCCTGCTTCCGCTCAGAGTATTGTGGACGGGAAAAGTCGAGAATGTCGTCTTTACGGTGTATGCTCGAAGGAAGTCTTGAAAATGTTTTCTACGAGAGGTGTGATGGCGCTTACTAAGTATTTGTGGTGGCTGGCCTCAGGACCCTCTGCGGTCGAAAGGAGTCGAGAGAAATACAAACCTGAACTAGAAGACGAGAGAAGAGGTCGAACTCCAACTCCCTGACGACTTATTTGGGCGACTGAGTAAAAAATAATCTAAAATTTAATACTCTGTATATCACGAGTCTTGGGTACCGAATAAATAATATAAGAAAAAGAAGTCTTTTCTGTCTTTTGAAACACATTGGAAAGTTAAATGACCACTTGGTGGAATATTAAAAGATCTAAAATAATAGGTCGATTATATGTGTTTTTAGAGATATCGTTTAGGGATGTTGAAGTTTCTAGGAGTCGAGGAATTTTTATACTTTCGGTAATAAAGTTAAAAACTTTTGTAAGGAACACTTTTTGATACTAGATTTGACACTGTGGTGACGTCTTCTCAATGTATGTATACTCCGTCTTTTACTTCCTTCGTCGTTTGTGAAACTCTATAAAAAGTTTAGTGAAGAATTTTATTTGACAAATATTTGAGAAGATATATTTTTAAAATAACTTACGAATGATCAATATTTAACTTATACTTAAACCCCCCTTTTAAACCAATTTTTTTTGTTTACTAGATTTTAGGTTTGTTTTTATAATCAGAAAACCTAATAATAAATAGAATTTGTGAAATAAATACAATAATTTACAATAAATTTTTATATTAGCACCAGCGATCCGAAACCACATACTGAGTAAAATAGTAAGAAAATCAAATCTAAACATTCCAATAAAGGTTTGAGAACAAATATGCATATATTACACAGGTACCACTAGTATAGGTGTCTTTCCTATAAGATCTTGACCATGCTGGCGAATATTTTCTGTCTCCATCGACCTAAGGGTAATTAGTGTATTTTTTTGTCTAGGGTAGACTGGTATAGTGACTATTAGACACGACTGAACAAAAAGATTATTATATCTGAAAGAAGATTTATGGTCCGACGTACTTAGGCCCTCAAGACTGACCACACAGTGGATCGTTAGAGATTTTTAGTATTTTTATTTAATGCATACTAACCTGAAGAAGTCGACTTTAAGTCGAAACGACCCTTTAAGTCAACACCCTAAAATTTTCGAAATTAGTGTTTGTATGTCATCAGGGAGTCTTAGACTCCCCTCCGCCCAAGGTCCTGCGGGACTCGACGACTTCGGGTACCTACATGTTCGGGCCATGTGTTCTCCCGCGCCGTAGACGTGTGTCTAGGACGCCCCGGAGTGTCCGGAGAGTAGCAGAGACCCGGTGGACACTGTGGACGATGTTACCCCTACGAGACATTTCTGAACGGTGACCACCGCCGATTGAGATCAAAGTGAAACCCCTTGAAAGACCTTAACAAAAAAGTTTATATAAGTCAAGAAACAACCAACCTTGGACTTCTATGTCTACGAGTTGACACAAGTTAAAAGTTCCAGCTAACTTCACTCGCAGGAAGGGGAGTACTGTGCAGGACGGGGAAAGACCATCAGGGGTTAGGAGTACACCCGGAGCAGTGTGGTGCGGGGTAAATACAAGTACCTGGTGGACAGTTCTGTCACCGGAAAGAGGTCCGTGTCGACGTTGAGGTAGTAGGGAAATTTGGACGTGTCTCTTGTCTGCGTACCTACGGTCCGTCTTGCCTCCCCACCCTACCTACCCTTTAACCCTGACTGCGCATGTGTGCTGACTCAGACGTGTTGTCTACGGACTCCTCTTGGAGGAGCGGCCGTGTCCCTTGAGTCGAGTCACGAGGCACCCCTGGACTTACCCTTCCTTTGGGTTTTGTCGTCCCTGCCTACATACACATACCGACCAAGTGAAACGACTTGTCTTGTTTGATAGTATTGTGTTGTGACATTTCGTTGATGTGAGGTTTTTGTAGTTAATTATTTTTGACGGGTACATTATTGTGTCGGTACGAGCTCCCGTACCGACCCCGATCTCCACTGAAGTGTCCTGACAGGCGTCTGGTGGTGCACCAAGTGTCCTACCAATCCGTTACGTCGGGTGGTCCCTGTTCTACGAGACTAAGAACCAGTGACGATACCAAACCACAGATGACACCTGACTTTACGTAAGGTACTTTGAGTAAACAAGTTCGGGAAGGGGGTCTTACCGGCACACACCTCCGTCCCGAAAATCCCTCTACCTTCAAGTATTGTAACATGTCCTCCTCAACTAGTTTTGGTAGGGGTTCTTTTCTTTACGTCTTTCCGTTTTACCAACAGATTCGTCCGGAATGTTTATCGACTTTTTTTCTTTTCTTCACTTTCCGTTTCCTCTTTTACTTTCCGTATGGGTAGACTTACGTCTCAAAGTTTCTTCTCGTTCCTCTCTATTCTTTCGGAAGGAGTCACTAGTCACGTTTCTTTATCTCCTTTTGTTATCTTACCCTTTCTGATCTCTAGAGAAGTTCTTTTAATCTCTGTGGTTTCGTTGTAAAGTGCGTTTCTACCCGAGTTCTTTCCTGTCTTTACCATCCCTGGATGGTCTTCGTCTTCTATTATTCTTCTCCACCGTTCTGAGTACTGAGCCTATTGGTACTACCACACTAGTGAGTGGATTTCTGTAGGACCTCAC
Source organism: Capra ibex (assembly GCA_006410555.1). NCBI lineage: Eukaryota > Metazoa > Chordata > Mammalia > Artiodactyla > Bovidae > Capra > Capra ibex. The sequence goes on from SJYO01030260.1 coordinate 38,728,138, forward strand.
ACTCCAGTTCACCCGGAATCCTTCGTAGTGATGCTTGTTTCGATCACCTCCACTACCTTAAGGTCGACTTGAAAAAGTCTAGGTGTTTCTACTGCGACACTTTCACGACGTGAGTTAAACGGTCGTTTAAACCTTTTAAGTCGTCACCGGTGTCCTGACCTTTTCCAGTCAAAAGTAAGGTTAGGGTTTCTTTCCGTTACGGTTTCTTACGAGTTTGATGACGTGTTAACGTACGTGGAGTGTGCGATCGTTTCATTACGAGTTTTAAGAGGTTCGGTCCGAAGTTGTCATGTACTTGGCTCTTGAAGGTCTATCTACAAGTTCGACCTAAATCTTTTCCCTCTCCTTTGTCTCTAGTTTAACGGTTGTTGGCAATCAAGTATATTTTTTGTTCTCTTAAGGTCTTTTTTAGATGAAGACGAAGTGACTGATACGATTTCGGAAACTGACACAAGTCAAGTCAAGTCAGCGAGTCAACACAGGCTGAGAAACGCTGGGGTACTTGTCGTCGTGTGGTCCGGAGGGACAGGTAGTGGTTGAGGGCCTCAGGTGGGTTTGGGTATAGGTAACATAGCCACTACGGTAGGTTGGTAGAGTAGGAGACAACAGGGGAAGAGGAGGACGGGAGTTAGAAAGGGTCATAGTCCCAGAAAAGTTTACTTTTCCTCCGGTTTCATAACCTCAAAGTCGAAGTTGTAGTCAACTCGTGGGTCCTGACTAGAGGAAATCCTACCTGACCAACCTAGAGGAACGTCAGGTTCCCTGAGAGTTCTCAGAAGAGGTTGTGGTGTCAAGGTTTCGTAGTTAAGAAGCCACGAGTCGAGATAAATATCAGGTTGAGAGTGTAGGTATGTACTGATGACCTTTTTGGTTCGGAACTGATCTGCCTGGAAACAACCGTTTCATTATAGAGACGAAAAATTAAACGATAGATCCAACCAGTATTGAGAGGAAGGTTCCTCATTCGTGGATAATTAAAGTATCGACGTTAGTAGTAGGTGTCACTAAAACCTCGGGTCTATTTATTTCAGTCGGTGACAAAGGTGACAGAGGGGTAGATAGACGGTATTTCACTACCCTGGTCTACGGTACTAGAATCAAAAGACTTACAACTCGAAATTCGGTTGAAAAAGTGAGAGAAGAAAGTGAAAGTAGTTCTCCGAGAAATCGACTGACACATCTAGTTTTGTTTGACCTTTTAAGAGGTCTGGTGGACTGGACGGAGGAATCTTTAGACATACGTCCAGTTCTTCGTTGTCAATGTTAGCTTATACCTTGTCACCTGACCAAGGTTTAACCCTTTCCTCAGTTCAGTTATATGCACTTCCGAGATATAACAGTGGGACGAATAAATTGAATTTACGTCTCATGTAGTACACTTTACGGTCCGACCTACTTCGTGTTCGACCTTAGTTCTAACGACCCTCTTTATAGTTATTGGAGTCTATACGTCTGCTTTGGTGGGAATACCGTCCTTCGTTTTTTCTTGATCTCGGAGAACGACTTTCATTTTCTCTTCTTACTTTTTCGACCGAATATTGAGTCGCAAGTTTTTTGATTCTAGTACCGTAGATCGGGGTAGTGAAGTGCATCTACGCCTTTGTTACCCTTGTCACTTTCTCAAATAAAAGAACTCGAGGTTTTAGTGACGTCTATCACTGACGTCTGCACTTTAATTTTCTACGAACGAGGAACTTTCTTTTCGATACTGGTTGGGTCTGTCGTATAAATTTTTTGTCTCTATAATGAAACGGTTGTTTCCAGACAGGTCAATTTCGATACCAAAAGGATCATCAGTACATACCTACACTCTCAACCTGATGTTTCTTTCGACTCACGGCTTCTTGACTACGAAAACTTGATACCACAACTTCCTCTGAGCTCTCAGGGGACCTGTCGTTCCTCTAGGTTGGTCAGGTAGGATTTCCTTTAGTCAGGACTTATAAGTAACTTTCCTGACTACAACTTCAACTTTGGGGTTATGAAACCGGTGGACTACGTTTCTTGACTGAGTAAACTTCGCTCGGACTACGACCCTTTCTAACTTCCACCATCCTCTTCCCCGGCTGTCTCCTACTCTAGCAACCTACCGTAATGACTGAACTGCCTGTACTCAAACTCGTTCGAGACCCTCGAACACTACCTGTCCCTCCGGACCGTACGACGTCAGGTACCCCAGCGTTTCTCAGCCTGTATTGACTCTCTGACTTGACTTGACTACCAATTTCCGCGAGGGCCACACCCCACGTCCACCCCCAGGGTCAGACTATCTGACGACAGTCTCCTGTCCCAGTCTGCGGTCCCTGCGTCCCGTGTCCCCTGGGACCCGTGTCGATTTAGGGGTGGAGAGTAGGGGGACGGCACTGTCACTCTTGACAGTGAGTCCCTAGAGGAAAGTATCGACCCCTGTGATGTCTAAAAATTCTCGACCACATTCACCAACCACCCCCGGATCGAACTGTGGTCGGGAAGTCATCAGGTTCCAGTCCAGTCTCTCTCGTCCTGGACCTCCCGGAAACACCCCGCGATGGAGGACGAGTGTTCCCTGGAAGGAAACACCTACCCTCTTCCAGGAGTCTAGTGTCGGCACCCAGAAATAATCGTCCACCTCTCTGTGACCAAAACTCGGGTCTTTCCCCTACTCTGAGGACTGAACTTACTCCAAACTGAAGTCTCCAAGTAGACAAACTGTACATCCACAGCTGTCCATTTGTCACTCGTCGAAGTTAGGTTAAAGAATTGAAGGTTCTTACTAGTGACACTACTTTCCTGGGCGGAGAAGACGGGACTGGGAGTGGTTCGGCCAGCGACCGTGGACCAAGGACCAAAGTGGACTTTACTGTAGAGGCGTGTTACTGTTGAGGACACTCACCTGCGTTGACCGAGGACCCGGACCTGAGTGTAGGTGTGGGACTCCGAGTCCTGGAACGTCGGCGAGGACCTGTCCGGCGAGGGGTTCGAGGAGTCACGCAGGGCAGTGCAGGGCTGTTCTGTCCTCTCCTTTAGGGTCGGGTCTCGTAGACTCCGTTGTAAGTGTGAGATCTCGGAGTGTGACGAGTTGTTTACCCGGGGGGTTTTATAGGGAAGGTATTAGGTTCCACTCCTTAGACGTTCTGCACAGAGGAGTGGCGAGGGTCTTCGGTCGAGTCTGAGGTAGATGAGTACGACTGCCGACGATACCGACGAACTCCACCCGCAAAAGAAGTACATTGGTTCAAGACAGTCAAGTCAATCAGCGAGTCACCACAGACTGAGGGACGCTGGGGTACCCGACGTCGTGTCGTCCGGAGGGACAGGTAGTGGTTGAGAGCTTTAAATGAGTTTGAGTACAGGTAACTCAGCCACTACGGTAGGTTGGTAGAGTAGGAGACAGTAAGGGAAAAGGAGGGCGGAAGTTAGAATGGGTTGAGTCCCAGAATTCGACGGAATATTAAGATCCTTTAACCAAAACCCCGACTCCCAAATGACCGAACCGGTTTAAGTAAGGCCAAAAAGTATTGTGGTCATGAACTCTTTACCTTATGTAGGACGGTATAGTCATTTGTTCCGACAGTGTCAGTAGTAGCTCCTACCGGGAGGGTGCACTCGGTCGCTCGGACACCCTCGAGTCCTCCTCGTGGACGGCACGTCGTCGACGAGGGAGGAGACTCGTCTCCTTGGCGTCGTCTCCAAGCCAGGGAGGCAAGGGACTCCTTTCCTTCGAGTCGTGACCTCTGCCCCGCGACCGGGTCTGTCGACTACACGCGTACTTTCCCAGCTGGCGTCAGTCGGCCCTAAGGACGTAGCGCGGTATGTGTCTTCTCGTGACTCAAGGGCCAGCAGACGAAAGGTGACTGATTGTTACTAGAGCTGCGAGTCTCTCTAGCGGCGATGGGCGGGATACGACGTTTTGAAGACGTATTTGGACTGATGAGGGGTGAAGGGTAGAGGAATCTCGTCAAGAGAGCCCCAATGAACTCTACGACAGAGGTCCGGATTCAGGATTTTTAGGGTAGTTTATTTTGTATTAAGGGTTGAAAATCCAACACTTATCAAAATTTCAAGTAGTCAAGTAAGTTTTTAGTTTGTCTTTGTTTTTTGGTTGAAGAAGTGGTTCCTCCTGACGGATGTGAAAATTAAAAAAAGGTCGACATAATGACTGTTCATTTTAACTTGTATAATTTCATAGGTTGTCCTACTAAGTTATACGTATGTGTGTCGCTTTGCCAGTGGTGTCAGTCCAATTGTCTGTGCACCTAGTGGAGTCTCAGTGAAACACAAAGAGGAAACCCGTCCCTCAACGACTGTGAATTCTGGGTACGAGGATCGTTGAAAGTTCGTGTATTGAGTCATGACAATTGATGTCAGGGTGTGACATGTAGTCTGGGGTCTTCAGTGAGCAGAAGATTGACCTCCAAATACGGGGGAGTGGCTGTAGAGAGACAGAGGGGGCTGACGGGAGTCGGGGACCGTTGGCGGTAAGAGGAGAGACGGAGGCACTCAAACCGAAAAGATCCGAGGTGTGCATCCCTCCACTGCGTCAAGACGGAAAGAGCCTAAGTAGAGTGAGTCGTGTCACGGGAGCTCCAAGTGCGTACGCCGTCGTTCCGTCGCGGAGAGTACCGACTCATTCTGGGGTGACACACAGACGCGGTGTACGGGTTGTGGTCCCTATTTTGGCATTTCCCTAGGTTACCTCGACACACACGCCTCCACCATTTTGTGACCCCTCCCCATAACGAGTTGCTGACCTAGTTTCCTTTACCTACCAAAAGTAGTTTAATTTTACTTCTCACTATCTGAGTAAGATGCTCTTCCGAAAAACCAGGATTTTTAGCATTAGTTTCAAATTAGTTGATCTCACGAAAGGAAAGCAAACTAAATTCTGGGATGAAATTTAATGGAACGAGTGAAATTACGCCAATTATAATTACATTTAAACACTACGGTCGACTTGATTCGAAACTATGACCTTACTTTAGACTTATTGTGTGGTTAATGTATGTCTGACGTACTGACGTAGGTACCGGGAGAATTAGGGTTTAGTCGAAATATTAGTCTCTTTCTGTTAGTGTCAGGGTTTTTAGATAAGAACTGTTTCGACCTACCTGAATTAAAAAGGTCTTTTATAGATATTCGACAACGACGACGACGATCCAGCGAAGTCAGTACAGGCTGAGACACGTTGGGGTATCTGTCGTCGGGTGGTCCGAGGGGTCAGGGACTCTAAGGAGTCCGTTCTTGTGACCTCACCCAACGGTAAAGGAGGAGGTCACGTACTTTCACTTTTCACTTTCACTTCAGCGAGTCAGTACAGGCTGAGCATCGCTAGGGTACCTGACGTCGGATGGTCCGAGGAGACAGGTACCCTAAAAGATCCGTTCTCACGACCTCACCCCACGGTGACGGAAGAGGCTCGTAGATATTCTACAGTAGAATTTAGAGAATATTCACTTTTTTTTTCGGAAAAACCGAATGTGTACATATAAAGAGTACTACGAAATAGGATAGTTATTGGATGGTTTACGACATTAATGGATCAAGTCGAGGGACCAGAATGTCTTTGTACTTGAAAATATTAGAAGATTCGTGTCAAAAGATGTCTTTCGAGATGTTCATAGACAATACCATTTGTGTGCACAGAGATCCTTTTTGATGTGAAGTCATGACTACGACTTCGGGTCTCACCCGATAAACCAACCGTTAACTGGGACCTGGGGAGGGAATCGGGGGTCCTACCAGTTCAGTGGATCATTTTGTCCTGTCCTCAGCTCTTAAGGTGTCTGCTGGAACGACCAGAGAACAAGGGGGAGCCCCCGAGGTGTATGACCGAACATTCCACCTCAAAGACCGGACCCGATGTTCATTCGTTAGTGTATTCTCTGGTACGGTACTTTTGGTGGTTATTTCTGGCACCCCACACTCGCAGGTGACGGTTTCGTAGAGACACTCAGGGATGTTCGATGGAGAAACTTCTGTGATGTCGCAGAAAGACGAGGTTCCGTTTCTCACGCATAAACAACTAGAACGTTATTTGTGTGTAGTACTCTTTCAACAGTGAGTAGAACTCTCTAGTGACGTGATGGGAAGGTTGTAAAAGACCCTTGTAAGTATGACAAGGCCAAAATCAGATACAACTATCAATTTATGTTGACTATAAGAGATTATCGACCGGTTCGAATTCTATGTTGATTGTGAGACTTTAAGGGTTGTCAGACCGAAGACTTGTTTACACGTTTGTAAGATTCATTTTATAAGTGGTAGTTTATACGAAACATAATTTTCTCGTGGTATTAGTTCATCCCGTATAGAGTCTTCGTCTTCTTATTGAACCATAGTGTGCCACATTGTCGTTTTAACTATCTAGTTCCCTCTTTGGTATTAAGGACATTATCTACAGAGGGTTCGTCGTCTCGTAAGTTTTATATAAGACCTACTTTTGGGAGACGTTCATCTTTAGTTTTCTTTACGGAAATTTTATTCCTATAGAGTGGTCTTGGAGTGTCGTTCGTATGAATTACACTTTGGGACCGTCGCGTAAGAGCACTCACGGGGGCGGGGGGCGGGGGGCGGTGTGTGTGTGCACGTGCACGTGCTGGGGGCCGAGTGTCGTCACCGTCATCTGTCGTGAGACCCCGGGTCCCGTTCGTCCACTTTCCGAGATAAAAAGGGAATTTCCAACCTAGGACGAAAATAAGGAAATATTATTCTTCGTAAAATATAAAACGTACATTAATCCGTATTTATACTTTTAAAAGAGTTTTAATTTCTTTTCTCACGTGTAGGAAAAAGTTCTTTTAGTTCACGGGTTCACTTACATACACCTCACTTCTGGAAAGGTCCAAGTCTTAGTCCGGGGCCACCATGGACCTCGTGTGGGTCCTGAACGCCGGGGTTCTGACTCCCTCCTCCGGGACGTCCTACGCGGTCTGGACGGGGCCCCTCTCAGGTAGAGTCCGAGACCCGACTCGGAGACGTCGTAGGCCACGGGAGGAGGACGGGACGAACGGGGGGTCGTACCGACGTGAAACTACGCTACGGGCAGGTCCTCCTCTCGGTCCGTCGACCAACGGCACCAATGTTCTACGTCCACACGTCAGACCGGGACGTCGTGAAGAACCGAGGACCACTTTGGTGTCACCCCTACGGGGAGGATCCTGGGTCCCCACCACGTAGGGGTGTCCGACCTGTGGACGAGGATGATTTGTCTATGTGACCTGGACAAAGTAAACCGACGAGTGTGGACCTGGGTCTACGGACCGGTAGAGTTCTAAGGTGTCGTAGAGTACAATGTAGTCCAGGGAAGACAAGGGAATAGAAGGTTTAAGACGAAGGAAGACTTACACTTGACGATAGCGACTCAACGGAAAATGGTAAAAAAAACTTATTCCCAACTAATTTTTTATTCATTTGTGCATCTCGGAAGGTAGGTGTCTTTGGGTTGTCTTGTGATTTTAAGGGTAGTGGATTTTTTTTTTTTTTTTTTTTTAAGGGTAGTGGACTTTGGGTGAAGGAGGTTTAGTGAGAAAGATTTGCTTCTTTCTCCACCTATGTAAACACCTAGTATTTATAATTAGTATTGATTAACTGACCAAACAAAGTTCATACACGGGACACAGTGCACTTAAGTCCACTTTGTGACTCTGCACAGTCGACACTAACATTGCCCGCTGGGACACTTGTCCGTAATGATGGAGTGGATTGTTTACACCCTAGACCCCCAGTGGACCGAGTACCAGACAACTGACGTCCCAGTAAATACCAGATGACTGAAAGTTAGTAATTAGACCCGACAAGGTTACTGCACACAGAAAGACGGTGCTTCTTACGGAGAAAGGATAGTTTTGTCCGTTCTAAGATCAATAGTCCATTTTTTTCACATATGGACACACTTTGTGCGGTTTTTAGTTTAGATTGACCTAAGAGTCAATGTCTGTGTTGTCAAGTAGACTAAACTCTTTTACTTCATTTTTTACTTTAGTTGTCTTCCCCACAGGCAGATGAAGACTCCATGATGAACCTCTTCCCTCGGAGGGACCACTTTATAATTACTCGACAAAGGGGGGTCACAAAATACCTTAAATCTTAATACTGTCGTTTACAGTCACCACGAAAGGACTCAAGATTTTTTCGCATAGTAACAGAAATTAAAAATTGGTTAAAATGAAAAAATTCTGGTGGACTGAATTTGTGAACTGAGGTTAAAAGTGCAGACATGTACTTCTGTTCTATCAGGCACTCGACCTTGAGACTCAACCGGTACTAGACGACTACGACTTTGGGGTGACGACACTCACCGGTCTCGCAGAGTCTCAGTGACCCGTCCACAACCGTAGTGACTGAGACGTGTGCACCCGACGGACTGAGTGTCATAAAGACTATAAAACAGACTCATGTTGCACGTAACACGGAAGTCCAAAATCAAGGTTATGACTAACTAGTTTACGATTACTTCCGAGCTAAAGGAAGAAATTTTAATAGTCTCCTACCAAACCCGTACAACACACGAAACCCTTTTGAATGATTTAAGATCACAAAGTTCTAAAGACTGTGTACACGGATTCATATATTTTGTCGATCAGTGAGTCATAATTTAAAACCCCGATGAAGAAAAATTCATTCTTTTTTTTGTAATTTTATTTCTTTAACAATAAAAATCACCCTCTTACCACGATAAAAGTTTATAAAAGACACAAGATAAGTGATGATTTTCTATGCCCTTTCTTGCGTGTAGAGACTGAGGGGAGTGTCAGATGTACTCGGGGACCTCGACAGTTGGGTGGTCGGTGTGGACTTACCTACGAAACCCCTGGACGTGTGTCCGGAACGACCTTCGTGATCCGAGACTCAGACGTCTTGTGCACCTGTGCCTCGTCGCCCCAGACTCACCCCGACGCTACACGTGTCCCAAAAGCCATAACTAGGGCTTCGCCCACAATCGTACCTCAGGACTGGTGTACACTCCTCCAGTCCTGTCCGGGTCGTCACCCTAGTCCTGTGCCTCAGTCCAGGTGTGTCGGACCCTCGTTCCTGCGGGGGGCGACAGAAGCTAGGAATCCCCGTCTACGTGTGTACGGCGATGGGCCCCCGGTGAAGGTTTCTGACGCCGCAATTTTTGGTTACATAAAGACACTCACTTCTCGTGTCACGACCTTCAAGTGTCGGTCCGTCCTTCCTCGTCGACACTCGGTAGATTTCCGTCTTAGATGTGTCGGGAGACAAGTTCTTAAACGGTTGAACCACTCCTTTTGTCCGTGACAGGAGTGACAAAGGACCGAAACCCTACGCACTTACCTCGGTGTCGGACCATGTCGACCATCTCAGGCACCTCACCCATCCCGGGGCCCAAGCGCACCACGGGCAGGTGGGTCGCAGGACGTGTAGGACGGGGCGGGACCGAAGTCGGGACCGGTTCGCCTGACTGGTGCCCCGTCAGACGAGGAGACGTTGTTTTAAAGGTTTGTAGATAAAGTATTCGTTACACTCAATTTTGTACGTTCAGATTTTACGTGTTTATTAGTTGAACGTAAACACTATTTATCGGTAAGACAATGGTAGAGATAGATTATTTTGTATTTAGTGTCGAAAGTATCATCTGAACTTAGACTTATCTGTCGTCCTCCCTTATCCGGGACAAAAGTTCTCGACTCGCCCAAGTAAACGTCCTATACTAACCTTTGTTCACCGATGTGACTAGGTTTGTTTTAGATCCGGACGAATAATAACGTGTCAAGTATCAAATACCTCTGTCTGTTTGCGCCGTGGATCTGAACCAATATTTTATTCACACTACGACAATGTCCTTTAAGGTAAGGACTATTACCTTTTTTGAGCAAAAAAGCACTCTTGTGTAAACGAGTTCTCGACGCACAGGTGGTCCCCACAGTACCCCAAAACCAGAGTGTCGAAGAACGTACCACGAGTCCCCGGACCGGTCGGGTCCACCTCTTCCTGGAGTCCGGGAGAGACCCGAACACATTTGGTCCGAGGTCCTTGTGTACCACGAAGACCCTTTGCCAGTCCGTAGGGGTAGTTTGTATTCCGGTGTACAGTACCGACCCTATGTGTATGTCAGACAGGACCGGCTCGGACGTCTTGACTCCGAGTACCAAACACAGTCTTGGACTCTTCACGACTTTCATAATTACCATTCTTTACCGAGAGTCGTCCGGACAGACTCCCGTTTCTTTGTCGTCACCATTGACCCCTGAGCCGTCTCTTGTGCTATCCTACGCCGGTCCTCTTACTTTTGGAATGGACCCCCGACGTACACCTTTCCGTTTTGGTCACTTCGGGGTCTCTATCATCGCGATAAACTGTGAGTACTTTGGTACGCGGCTGACTGCCGTTGTCACGTCTAATCGATTTGGCGTCCAGTCACGTCCGAGACGCCCCGAAAATAGTCGAGACTCGGCACTGTGTCACTCCACTTACTAGTCTTGTAGGTTCGGTGTCACTGAACACTGTTTACTACTCTTTCTCCTCGTATATATTAACAACTTATTTCATCGAGCGAAATGTCTGGATTAAAAATTTCTACACCCTCTACAGGGTGAAGAGGTCTTGGGTTCGGTAGGGGTCCTGGCTCGGTAGGAACTGCAGGTAGGTATTCCTCTAGGGGTGGCCAGAGGTCGGTAGTCGACGCCGGGGTCTTACGCCACGGGGTCGAAGCGCCGGGGTCCTAGGCCACGGGGTCTAGCACGTTCCCCGTCTCCCTGGGACCCCGTCACCGACTGTACACAAGTCCAGAGTCGTGAGTCTGTCACCGGTCCCCTCCCAGTCTCTACGAAGGAGGGTGACCACTGTGGCGGACAAGTCGTGGGTGTCATCTAGTCTACGATTGACAAAATTCAAGTGCCGGGGAGTGAGGTTTTGTTCTGCTCCCTTTTTTATATAAGAAACGAGACTCATAGAACCCTCACATACCAATCACCAATGTACGGGAAACAAAGTCGCCTTTCTTCAAATACTTTTTGTTATTAAAATGTGGTTACCCTCTCTTATCTCGATCATATATCTCCCTGTCCACTACGATTGGGTATTGTGACAATGGTCACTTACAGTTATTTAAATGTTTCATAACTTCTCTTTCAGTAAAATCTAACGTAAGTTTTCCCCACCCACACCCTTCTTCTCTCTGCCTCTCTGTGACTGACTCTCCGTTCCTCCTCTGCTTCTCTTGGTTATGACACGACGCACCTTGGACAAAAAGAAACCCCTTGTTTACTCTTTGATAAATGTCTAATAAACTTTCCGGGTGAGTCCAAATACTACCCGGTAAAAAGGTCCAAAATCAGGTTTATATACTAGTAAATCACGAAAAGAAGATCTCACGGGTGTCTTTCGCCGTAAAGGGTGTACACGAGGACCTTTGTGGGGTACAGACAAGTCGTTCCGGGTCCCAGGTCGAGTCTGAAATGCTACAAGATGACACTTTGGGGTCCACACTGAAGTCGTTTCGATTTAGGACGGACTCAGTGTCACTACCTTTCGTAACAAGAAACGGAAAAAGAAACGTGAGATCCTATGTTTTCTATGAACATTGACTTTAACGACATTTTCATCTAATTACCCCTACGGAAGGTCAGGATTAAGTGTTTCACCAGTCGCACGAGTAAGGTCCCGGGGTCGTTTACACCGAAAGGACGCGACACTCCGCCAGGTCTGTCCTGTCAGACGTCTCAGTAGAGCGTCCGGACCTGTGAGTGCCCGGGGTCCGTTCGACACACTCTCGGGGGTCCGCCTGTCTTGTCTGTCGGGGAGTAGGGAGGGGTGGACGACTCTTCGTCGGTGAGGTCACCTGTCTAGGGGTCCCGACCGGAGGACGAGTCGGACCCCGTGCAACTCAAGTCACATCTCAGACTGTCTGAAGACGATAGTTTACACTCCCTTGGACGACCCGTCCCCTCATTCTCTTTACAACAAAAGTTCCGATTTGATTTGATTGTTTATTCAAGGACGGGTGGGTGGGGGGTGGGAGGCTTTTTTTTCTCCTTCCTTTGTTCCCTCTAAAGTGATATAAATAGATGATTTTTAAGAGGTTTGTCCTGTCAGTCCAACTCCACTTGTGTTTTGTAAACATCAAAACTCTTTCCTCCACCCACTTTACGTACTTGTATAAGTGGTTGGTGTTCCTACAAATGACGTTACATTGACGCATCCTATTCCTGTTTCTAGGAAGTACGTTAAGTTTGTCTGGTGCACAATACCGTGTCTCTCGCACCAGGTAGGTGCACCATGTGAGAACGGTCCGCACCCGACGTCGTTGACACGTGGAACCAATACGACTGATCCGAGGGTAAACGTCCCTCGTGTCGGCCCCGAGACACTGGGACACCCTCACCCCACTCACCCCCCAGTCGTCCTTCCCCTGTGCACACATGAACACCGACTAAGCACGACGACATACCATCTCGTTAATAGGAGGGTAATTTTAAAAATTGTTTAAGGGGGTTTCTTTCGTTCTACTTTTTGTGTTGGATGACCCCTTCAGTCCACTCAGGACCCTCTTGTCAGGACATGGCCTGCCGTAGGTGTACAGTGGCACGTCTGGAGGCGTCCCGGTCCAGCCCTGTCCGTCCCACCCCTGGTGCCCTCCGACCGAGCCCCGCCCGGGTCCACCCGTCGGGGTGACGTGGGGATCGGACCGAGACTAGAGTCGTGTCACACCCCGGGTGAGGTCGTCCTGCCGAGACCCCCAGTGGTCCGTGCGAAGTCCGGTGGTCTGTCCAAGAAGAAAGGTGGAACAGGTCGAGACCTCCCCCCGTAGTCCTGACTGAGACGGTGGAAACCCGTCCCCCGGACAGGAACGTACCAGTCTCCGTCACCGGGCAAGGGTCTGTGAGGGTGGAGAGGAGGGTCAGGTGTCCGGGAAGGTGTCCTGGAGGACGAGGTCCTACCGTCCCGTCCCGCCCGGGAGAGGTCCTGCCGTCCCGTCCCCGTCCGGGAGAGGTCCTGCCACCCCGTCCCACCGGGGAGAGGTCTTGACGCCCAGTGCCCGTGAGGGCGAGGTCCTGTCCCGGAGGGGTCCGCGGGACCGGGAGGGCCGCGAGTCGACAGAGTGAGTGACAGGGGACACTACGGGTGGACTAGTGTCACCCTCCTCCGTCTGTCGTGGGGGCGTGAGACCCGACTGCTTCGGGACGGAGGGAGGGAGGTTGGTCAGAGGACTTCCGTCACCTTCCTCTGGCTTAAGCTCCAAGTCCGGTGTTCGGAGAGTACAAGTTTCTTGGAGGGCCTTCGGGGTCGGTCCGAGGTCCCTCTCGTCTGGACACGCGGCACTACCCTCAACGCTGTGCCGGTGCCTGGGTAGAGCGGTCGGGGAGGTGCGGGGGCCGTCTCGGGGCGAGTCGTGGCAAGTGACAGGTGACTTCCGGGCTACTTGTTTCCTTGCGGACCTCTCCTGAACGTCCACCCCGCGGGCCACGTTCAGGGTCCGTCCCTCCGTCCGAAGATCAGTCTGTGAGAGATGCCCTTCTACGACACGACTACTTGTCCTTGCGTGTACTGAAGTTTTTGACACCGAACTTTGTTTCGATAACGATGGCTTCTAGTCTTTGGGACGATGTCACTCACAGTGAGACGCGGGACCTACGGAGTCATGTCTTTTCTAGTCCGCATTTGATCGTATCATTTGATTCGAACGGTTATGTGTGCATGTTCTTTTTCGGTGTGTAAATTTTTTACTCTGGTTAATATTTACCAATCCGTTTGTTGAGGGTCATCTCAGATAGTACACTCTTACACATGTGTCAGTAGGCACGAGTACAAGTGTGTCTTGTTAGTTGGGTGGGAGAATGGGCTCCGTCTGCAGTGAGATGAGGAGTGTTTCTGTTACGGTGGCGAGGACCCTCAGACGTCAGTGGAGTTCCTGTGGTCGCAAGACTTCTAAAGGAACAACCTCCTTCGCTGTGGTACTACGGACGACTCCTGGTCGAAGGAAAGTGAACTGAGTCAGGTCCGAGCCCCCCCAGAGTGGTGTGCTACCCGGCGCTTGAAAGTGAGCCTGGGAGTCGGGGGTCCCTCCGTCACCTCCACACGAGCCTCATCCGGGGTTTGGTGCGCACACGTCGGCGGGTGACGTTGAGGGCACCCGAGCCACCCTGAGTCTCGGACGTGCCGGTGACTCCTCGTCCTTCCTCGGCCGAGATCCCGTGTAAGAGAGGGTCGACGTCTTCGGGACGTAAGATCCGTCCCAAACGGGTCTACGGGTCCGAGAAGAACCCGACTCCCTCACAGACTCACCTCGTCCGCAACCCCATGTGAGACAGGTCTCCTTCGGACTCTCCTCTGGGACGTCTGCGGTGAGGACCCCCGGGGGTGGGACGGGAGGGGACCCCCGGGTCTAGGGGGTGGACGTAGGACTGGAGGTCGATCGCGACGCCCGGTGGGCGGGACTCACTCAGGAAGAAGTCTTGGTGTGAGTGTGTGAGAGGTGCTCCGTACTTGTACGTACGTTGTGTGGGAGACTTGACGCCTAGCAGAGGTGGGCTCAGGGGCGAGGGGCCTTAGACTGGTCACCTCTTCGACTCTGTGTCGTGGACCCCACTTTGGTGGCTTCTGGTCCAATCAGGTGTTTTGGACAGGTGCAGTAGTGTCGAGTCCTTAGTCGAAATAGTAAACGGTCCCGGCAGGGTGAACCTCTGTCCGTCCGCGAGTGTGTCGAAGTGACGTCTTGCGAGACAGGTGAAAACGAGGTACTTGGAACTACGGACGAAGAGAATGTTCCTTAGACTTTTGGGCACTCGTCAACGACGTGTCACCCATTGGACCTCGCGACCAGGTTTACCTGGAGTCCAGTGTCTCCACGTGTAGGCGGGTGACGGTGTCATCTAGCCACACTCCCGGAGCGCGTGTGCGATGTGCGGACGTCCTGGAAGTCCGCGGAAGACGTGCGCCGGTGTGGCCGGATTTGAGCCACGGAGGAGGTGACCCCCTTCGGTTCGTAGCAGTCCCGAGTTCGAGTGGGGCGACCGGAGACAGGCGTCTTGGCTGAGGGGGAGGTGAAGATGCACATGCGGGAACATCTGGTCTCGGGGGGCGGTGGACGGAGACAAGAGACCTGGGCTTTACTCTGACTGAAGGTCGACGAGAACTGGAGACCGGAACGAGACGACCATTCTCTTTCCACTCGTGGTACTGTCGCAGGGGTCGCGCGACGGCGGGTTTGGTCCCGTAAAAGTGTAGAGGCGAGTTCTACTGCGAAGTCTTCGTCCCCGGGTCCGCCAGGAGGACCTCGGGTAGACACGAAACGGGTGTCCTGAGACAGGGTTCTCGTCCACGACCCCAAAGGTGTGGGAGCTACTGCTCGTAGGTCCTCCGCTCGGTCGTACCACTTACACATTCCGGAGGTCCGGGCGGGGAGAGTCGAGACCCAAACAGACACCTACACGTGGTCCAAATAGAAGTCAAAGGAAACCGTGTCTTTGGAACCCTAGAGGGAAGGTGCATGAGTCGGTTTTCGACAACCGACGACGACTCAAAACGAAACCAAAGACGAAGAACGGTAGTTGGGACAAGTCTGAGCTCCGGTCGACTAAGAAGGAGTCGGGGATGGTGCCGGGTGCATGATACGACCTCCAAAGGTTGGCGTGGTAGACGGTCGAGTGTGGGACTCCCCCTGGATGGTAGTGGGTCTGAATGTCCTGTTCTCGGCTTCCCTGTTCCTTTACCACTCGCGGAACACACTCCTAAGTTTAAGTGTGGGTGCGAAAGACTGAGGTTCAGAAGGAGTGGGGTTTGACTTCGGTTGCACCTCCCATAATGTCTTTAGAACTCCTTGATAGTTCTCTCGCACCCCGGACGTCCGCTCCGACGGACAGTCAGCCGGCTGTCCTTGTGGGTCCTGGTGCATGTGTAGTGGGTGTGGGCTGGAGTCCCTCGTTCCGGTGGAGAGGACAGACAGGAAGGAGAGGTTGGGCCCGCCGACGCCTCCTCTACCGTCCTGCCGGTCGTCTTAAGTGGCAGTCAGTCAGTGAACTGTTGGGTGATTTGAGTGATTTGTCGTGACTGGCCTGAGTCTTGCTTCCCAGAGTGGATGGAGTGCTCAAGTCCGACTCCACCCCAGGTACTCCCCTGTCAGTGTAAGCGACTCGTTGTGTGTGGACGAGCTCCGATACGAGAGTGAGGTACCGCGGGAGGGCCTTGGGGTCCGAAGGTGCTAGTGGGCACTCGGGGTGAGCGGGGAACCGAGGAGCCCCCCGGGTGTCGATACCGGAGGTCCCTCCCCCGGGCTCCCACTGCGGGTCAGAAGACCCCTTGACCCCGAGCAGGACCGGGTCGGGACTCGAGGATCTACCCGAGTGTGAGGACGTGACAGGGACGTCCACCCCCGACCTACCACCTGGTGTTCTCGCGTGTCGTGTGTCGGCCGGTGTGTCTTGCTTCCCCACCCGAAGACCTAGCCTTCTGGTGACTCCACCCGACCAGTCTGGGAACGTGTCCTCGCTACCGGGTTGAAGTGTCTCGCCGCCAGAGCGACCCCTCAGAGACGTCGAGTCTCCAGAGTACCGGCGTCGGAGTCAAGGAACTAACAGACCTGACAGTGGTTCCTCTTCTCCCTGAGGATTTCTGAGACAGTATAAGTATGACAAACTCCTTTGGGATGTCGGAGCCACTATGCAGTCCACGATGGGACTCGTAAAATGTCCATCTTTGGGAAGTCGAGAGTGTCGGTGCAGTCCCTCGTAGGGGCAGGTGACTCCGACGTCCTTGTTTCGGGGCGTGTCCCACCGAGTGTGTAGTACGAGGGTCCGGACCTCCGATTTCGACTCCGGTCCCGTGGTTGCTCCGTGGGGATCACCTCCTTCCCGACCCTCGAGACACCCAAGACACAGTCCCGTGACGAGGGTAATACCCCCTGGGTGGAACGGAGGACTAGTGGAGGACTTCCGGGGGCTGTGGTAGCGGTCCCCTAGTCCCAAGTTCCACTTACAGTCTCACTGTCCCTGTGCGTCGGTGACGTCCACCCCTCTACTACGGAGATGCGGGTGAAAGTCTACCTTTCAGACACAGTGCGTCCCCAAATCCTCCGCCGGGTCCAGTGTGTCTCCTGTGTCTCTTGGGACCCACCCCCTGCCAGGTCTCCGGGTCGGAAGGAAGGTACGACACGACAAAGAGGTCTACCTTACCCCAAGGTAATACTAGGACCCCTACGACAACTCGTGTACCCGGTACCGTGTGTGTCCTCTTCGGCGGGGACGACCGAGACCCCGTGTCCAGTCTGTGGTTCAGCCACAGGTCTCGTTTTGGGTGAGACCAGAGAGAGGACGCGTCTGGTCCTTTTGGAAGCGGACCTGACGTCAGACCCTGGACGAGAGACCCTTCACACTTTGAGTCCGTTCCTACTCTGTCTTATAAGGTCGTTTCAACGACGAACTCTTGTGAAGACAGAAGGGAGGACGGGACCGGACTGAGACGTGGAGTCTGAGGTGGACCGTTTCCCCCGTCCTCGCCGGCCGGGACCGGGTCCTCCGAGTTGGGAGGGGTGAGACTCGACGCTGACAGGGAACTGGGTCGAGTCTCCACTGGGCATCCCCTGTATTGGTCGGGATCGCCCGGAAGGTGTCCTGTGGGAGCCCCCGACCCGGTACAGGCACTCGACGTCTCACGTACAGACCAGGGGGGGGGGTCGGGGGTCACGTCCCCGAGGTTCGAGTCGTGGGTGGGACACGGGGATCACTGGGAGACCCCTGGGGGACATCGGGGGTGACGTGTCTGGGGGTCAGCCGGAGGTTGCTTCGGTTCGGGTCACTCGAACGTCGGACCCTACAGGGGACGACATTTGTGGGGTTCGCAAGTAAAGTCTGTGTGCGCACTAGTACAGGACTGGGCTCGTCGTGTGTTCAGTGGAAAATAATCCTTCCCTTTAAGTAAAACCCCCGTAAATTGAGACGGAGAGCTGCGTCATTGATCTAAACTAATTATCTGACGGGGCGAAGACGACAGACGAGAGAAGGGTCTTCTCTTGTGCAGATTCTACACCTTCCCTCGGACGGAGACCCTCCGACTCACCGGGTGCGTGGTGCCTCGGGTCACCACCTTACTCAGAGTAGAAGTTCAGGGAGGCCCGTCACGCAGCGACCCGTGAGGTCGGTCGACTCTAGAGGTGTTGATCTGCCTCAAGTCGATGACACTGCAGTCAGATGGCGAGTGCACACACAGGGCGAGTGGTTCGTCGAGATGGGTGTCGTTGAGACGACAAGGGACTCGGGGTGTCTGTCGTCGTCCAGTCCTCGAGAGGTCACCCGTCGTGGTGGCAGGCGTTATTCGTGGCACTCCTGCGACCCGTGGGCAGGGACGGGGGCGGGACCCGCCGTGGACACCGGCCGTGCCTCGACGACACTTCGAGAACGAAGTGTCCGGGTCATCTCCGGTTCGTGACGACAGAGTCCAAGGACGGGGAACCCCTACTAGACTAAGGAACCCCGTAAAAGTCAATTCAGAGGAAGAGATAGATCTCTTTTTGTAGGAAATTAAGGTAGTTCTTGACCCCTACCGACGGAGGGTCCGGCCGGGTCCCTACGCCCCGGTACTCCTGCCGAGGGGAGGGTCCGTCGCCTGGACAGTGACTGTTGTCCCCTCACGCGAGGTCGGGGCCGCGGTCGGTTCGGGCCCGAAGTCGGGCGGGCGTCGAGCACCCGGGTCCGTCCGTGACGCGGGACACCCTGAGTCCCCCGTGCCCCCCGTGACACAGGATTCCAAGCAGGACCGAGACGCGTGTGGTCGGCGTACACAAGACTGGGTTTGCGGTGACCCGAGACCCCTACCGGTGCTGGTGGAAGGGATGGTTCCCCGGGGTATCGCTTCCACCAGTCCTAGTGTCCCCGGGTAAGAGTGGTCTGGACACGGCCTATCCCGAGGACCTGGGACCCCATCTCGACCCGGGGACGGGCGTCCTTCCCGAGGACCCTTGTCTCAGTGTGACCCTTTCGTAGGTTTGTGGAAGACTCCCCTCCTCTGGGTTGAGACGGACCTGGGGTCCCGTGGGACGTCGACGGGGGTCGGGAGGGACTCTGAGGCCCGTCCCGAGGACGGGGGAGTCGACGGTGCGGGAGAGGGAGGGGACACGGGGGCAGTGGTCGAACTAAACCCCCCTCTTAGAAGAAGGTCTCGCGTGGCGCCACAGACTCCGACGGAGGGTGCCGGGACCAGAACAGTAGGGTGCAGGATATCGTTGTGTGGGGTAGGGGTGGGGGCCCCCCATCTCCCGGACACAGAGAGACTCACGGAGACGAAACACTCACTGGCACTCGGGGCCAGGTGTGTGCTCAAGACGGGTGCACGTGGGGGGCAACGGAGACACTTGTTTCGACCCCTCACCCCTGCCCCGCCCTCCCGCACTACGACCCGTCCTCGTGGTACGGAGAGACTCACCGGAGCACGCGGAGGAGACCTGCTGGACCTCTTCCATCGGTGGCCATGAACTTGTGAAGTCTATGGTCCACCGTTGCTAAACATAAGTCGGGTCCTCTTGCACATAGGTGTCTTCAGAGCTTATTATTAGATTATGTCCTGTGCCAAATGGGAGACTTTAGTGAGAAGTCCACACACCGAAGGTGACCCCCGACCTGAGTCGAAGAGAGACTAGAATGTCTCCTGTACTGGTGGTGTGTCTTCCTGACTTGTGACTCGATAAATGTAAGTGTGTATTTCTCTCTAAATACTGTTTATAGTAAAATATTATATACTAATATATGTAGCTAAAAAAAGAGAAACTCGTAAAGGGTACCCTAACGCAACGAGGCATTCTATATATATATATATATGTGTGTGTGTGTGTGTGTGTGTGTGTGTGTGTGACGAAATTAAGACCATTTTATTTGTATGTTAGGTGATANGTCCACACACCGAAGGTGACCCCCGACCTGAGTCGAAGAGAGACTAGAATGTCTCCTGTACTGGTGGTGTGTCTTCCTGACTTGTGACTCGATAAATGTAAGTGTGTATTTCTCTCTAAATACTGTTTATAGTAAAATATTATATACTAATATATGTAGCTAAAAAAAGAGAAACTCGTAAAGGGTACCCTAACGCAACGAGGCATTCTATATATATATATATATATATGTGTGTGTGTGTGTGACGAAATTAAGACCATTTTATTTGTATGTTAGATGATAAAGTGTGGTAATGACTCATATGTGTCCCAGTAATTCGTCAGTGTGACGACACGTTTGTAGGGGTGGCGACACGGGTCTCGAGGGCGTGGGGGGCTCGAGGGGACGCGGGGCCGTGACCGCAGGTGGAAGGGGCCGGAGTGAGAACGGATGTCGGGTGTGACGTCGACGCCCCCCGGAACGACGCCGCGCGAGTGTCGCAGGCGGGAGGACGCTGACCTGTGGAGGACACGTGTCACAGGAGTCCAGGTCGTACCACATCGGACACAGTCTTCCGGGGAGGAAAAGTCCCGACACAGTATACGATGACTGGTAGACCTGTCCAAAGATTGAGGGTAGAAGTCCGTACCGATAAAGTAAGAGAAAGGACCATTTACTCTTGGGTGAAACTTTCAGTGACTGTAATGTAAAGTCATTTTCATATACCGTCATTTTCAGGAGAGTCTCCAAAATTCTTCTCCGTTTCAGAATTCCTAAGCGAGAGACCCCAAAGAACTGTCTACTTCTCGAAGGGGTTTATTAATAAACCACTGACGTCTCCGGGTTTCGAGGGGCCCTAGGGACGCGGACGTCTGTTCAGACCTACCGGTCAGGGTAGTCCCCAGTGCAAGTTATGGGGTGGGGGATCTGTCGTGTGAGTCCGTGAACTTGAGTCCTAGGTTAAGTGAATCGCAGATGTGACGACGGGACGTAGTCCCCTCTGGGGGTAGTCCCTGCACCCGTCGTACCCCGTGAGCCTGTGTGCTGTGCACGTCCGTCCCGGTCACGTCTTTTGGGAGTACACCTGGAATAGTGGTCTTTGCTGTGTCCAATTTATTTTGTATTGAACACAACGAACTAAAATTTCGTCTAAACTGTACCTGCGTTCGTTTGTCGACTCTACGAAACCAAGTTTCCCGAGGAATTCCTTCGACTAAAAGGTGACCTTAATGAATACTCTTTAAATGTAGGTACAAAGTTTAAGTCAGAGAAAGACGTCTCGTGGAGGTTGGAGGACTGGGTGGCGTACACCTGTCCCTACCCCAGTCCCGGGTCTACAACCCGGGGGGCGTTGCGCCCCCCCGTCGGGGGACGTTGTCCCCCGTCGTCGGTACCACAGATCCTAGTGGGAGGACTGAATGACGGAATGGAAGTGAAAGAATATTTTCGGATCCTGTCTCATACCCGTCTTCAGTAATGACTTTATTCCCAGAATTTGTATGGAGATACGTTTACTTCTTCCTTAGTGAATTCACACTCACTTAATAGAAGTCTTGTTTCTAACCTATTTATATTTCTGGACACGATGAAGATTTACGACATAGGTGGGTAATTCTTACAGACAGTCCGGTGAAACCCGTTTACTTCGTCAACTCAAAGATACCCTCCGGGTCATCGTCTTAAGGGAAGTGTTAGGGTGACCTTTACCAAGAAGGAGTAGGAAACTCTAAGGAGACAGTCTCCCGGTCTCAGGGAGGGCTCCCTTCGGTGCAACGACACCGACGACCTGGTATTCGAGTCAGTCGGACCTGGACGCGAGTCATAGTGGACGGTCCCTGAGTCTTTGCTGGTTGGTGAGTCCGACCGTAGAGACACTTCGTGTGTTTACTGAGGAACAAAAGTGAGATAATAACGTTTCAAAGAGCTTGACGATTATCCTTTATGATTAAGGGTCTTCGGGAAACCTTCTTAAGTATCGATAAACATGTTCGACTTTTTGGTTCTCGTCTAGGTCACTTTAAAGTTCCGTGTTTTCTTGAAATCGTTCAGTCTACGGACCTTACCCTTCGTCACGGCACTTGAGTCCAGAAAGAAAGTGAAAAACGGAAGTTTGTTAGAATTTCTACAGTATTATTATCATGAAAGATTTACCTGTAATCGGGGTCTCTTCTGGTGGGACGTTACCAGGTTGGGGTTTCCTTCGTCTATAACTTTACGTGTTGAGGGGTGGATCTTCCGAGTACATCGAGTCTTATTGAGTGATTGAAATACTAAAAACGTCGTGGGTTTCGTTCTTTCCCGGTGGGAGTCTCGGACCCCGGCTAGTCGTACACCTCCTGTCGGTCCGAGGACGCTGGCGATCGTTCGTCGGACCGGCGTAGGGTCTGTCACAGGCGCGGAACCGTCCTTAGGCGTTCAGACGGGCGTTCCGAAGTTCTCGGCGGGAAATCTCTGCCTTCCAATCAGGCGTCGGTACACCCGCGTCTCCGGTCGTCCGTAGGACGTCCACACAGATAGGGTGGAGACTACACTGAGTAAGGTCGACGCAGAGGTTTGAATTTCAGACGAAAACCTTCGTGTCCCGACACCCATTCTCGAAGGCACTACACTCGCGTCTCGAGACCCAGGCGGGTAAGAACCCCGGGGCACTTGACCCCCGACCCCTTCAACCAGGACTTTCAAAGTGTACCCGGTAGCCAAGTGTCTCTTGGTCTCGGGACGAGGGTTCACACCTATGAGAGAGCCCGGAGAGTCTATTCTTCCCACCCGTGCGCGACTCACCCCGTCCCTACCCTTCGTTCTCCAGCCAGGGCGGGTCGACGGCCCCCTGGTGGGTTTCCCGTCACGAGTCCCGACTCCCGTCCAGACGTGTAGTGCTCCCAGAGGACTGACTTCCTGTGAAAGGTGGGGTCCGACGACCCGCACAGACTGGTTTCGGGGAACCCTACGTGCACTGGGACTGCGTGAAATTTACGACGTAAAGACTCGGGTTGGTTTTGATAATTTAGGTTGGGAGGGACCTTCTTCACTCCCGTCCCGAATCGTCATAAAATTAATAAATTGTTCCCAGGGTCCACAAAGAATGTTTCTAAAAACCTCTATTAGTCAGAGACGCCGTCGACTCCTTTTAGTGGCACTACGTCTCTCGTTTGTGGTCAGGTTAAAAGTCCGTCTACGCAGAGGTCGTGCAAAAGTACAAACGCGAGAACGTTAATCCTTTGTCGAAGTCCCTCTATCGTAAAGATTTGTTTGGTCAAAAAAAAAAATTACAAATGAAATCCAGAAAAAAAGTAAATTGTAGATCGGGAACCAACGACTTTTTATTTAAAGAAAAAAAGTTCTATACGATTCAAGGGATTTTAACAATCCATAAGAACCACAGTTTAAGTCGGTCTCGTGTGAGGGGTCCCTTTCCGTCCGTTTGTAAATGAGTCGTGTGCAGAACCCGTAGAGTCGGAGTTCTAGGTATAACTTTTTACTTAATTGAGTAATTATGCACGTTAACGAAATAAGGAGAGGGTACACCTAAGATCTTAGTTTCGTAAAAAAGGATCATAACTTCCTCCTTTTCCAGTGTGCTCGCACGTCGGAGGACTCCCGAAGGAAAGAGTAGAGTCCGGACGAGACGGGGCTCGGACTGTCTCCCCCTGAGGGCCCGTGATCCCGGTGACACGTGGATGGGGCGCGTCTGTGACACGATGTGCCTCGACGAGAGTTGAAGACTGGAAGTGTTGACAGAACTTTTCTCTGGCGAAGATGGGGCAATAATTTCACTTTCATTCTGAAGACCTTCGTTATTCTTTATTCGGGGTTTATCAAGGAATAAGCTGTAGGGGGTACGACTGTCGTCCTTGACCCTTGTCCGAGTGTGTCCTGGTCGTCGCCGATGGCTCTCGGACCGTCCACGGGGTGTCGGACTCCACGGCCTCACCCCTGGTGCCCCAGATCGTCCGCCCCCCACAGGTGTTCAATCCCTACCCGTGACAGTGACTCAGGTGCAGCCCACCACCCTACCTCCTGTACACACCAGGGGGGGTTAGACTCCTGAGAGACCGTTCTGAGACGAGGAAGGACTTAAACCAGGTTTTAGTTGGGTCGGAGGTGAGGGTGCGAAAACACGGATAGTGAGATTTTTACGGTTCTCTTCCTGTTTGTCTCCTGGGTAGAGACGACTTGCCTACGGTACCAATGGTGATATCTCATAGACACAGGAGGTTTTAGACATACACCCTGGGACTGGAGTCACACTACCACACACCTTCCCCCGGATCCCCTCCACTACTCCAGTACTGCCACCTAGGGGGGTTCCTACTTAGTCCCGAGAGGATTCTCGGGGGAGGAGTGAAGAAGGTGTACTCCTGTGTCCTCCTCTGCGAAGACCACTTCGTCTGAGACCTGAGGACCGTGGAACTAGGACCTGTAGACCGGAGGTCTCGTCCCACTCCTTACTCACAGGTAACAAGTGTCGGTGGGTCCGGTACCATAAGACAGTGCCCCGGGTGCGTCTGACTGGTAGTAACATCTGTGGGACTCCTTCTACTCAGGTCTGGTCCCGTCCGGTCGGGGTCCCTGGGTGACCTCAGTACTGTTTCCTCTCAGACAGAAGGTGAGACAAGAAAGGTGTCTTTTATTGTGTTTTCGGTGTGTGTCTCTGTTCCTCCTGTTTGTGATGCCTTGTGCGTGGCGTTCCCAGTCTTGGAGACCCCCTGTTGGAGGACAGCCGACAGAAAGTGTGGGTGGTCGACTTCCTCCACCGACACAACCCATGGTGCGCACACCCCTCTCTTGTGCACACACGTGCCGGTACGTCCAGTGGTCGCGACCTACTTGTGTGTCTCCTCACTCCTAGGCTCCGTCGCCTGTCTGGGACTTCGTCGGAGTGTTGCACTACTTGACCCCTTGGACTCGACGTCGCGTGACGACAGCGGTATCTTTGTTCTGTGTGACGCTCTACCCGTAGCAGTCTCCTGACTCTTTACATTCGGAGTCGTCTTTTGTGCCTTTTCGTGAGCTTCCTGAAAAGGGGGTCTTTTTATTTCAATTAATAAGTAACAGACATGGTTTTCACACACCAAAGTTGTATTTGTGACTAAAGGACAGGGATTCTAAGTGACACCTGGGAGGACTGCTTGAAGTTTGGGACAATCACCGGACCCTTTCTTGGTAAAATTGTCGTATTATTTTCAATTTTACTGGCTTTAGTACACTGGAGGTCCCCTCACTCCGTAATAAGTGGGACTCCTATGAGTGCGAGGCCCGAGAGTAACTGAGGGTGACTCCGTCCGGACTGGGTAGTCTGACTGAGGGGTCCCGCCGGGAGGAGTGGAGGAGTCTCGACTCAGACAGAGGGGTCCCGCCGGGAGGAGTGGTGGGGAGCCCCAATTCTGGCAAAGGGGTCCCACCGGGAGGAGTGGGAGAGGAGTCTCGACTCAGACAGAGGGGTCCCGCCGGGAGGAGTGGTGGGGAGTCCCAACTCTGGCAGAGGGGTCCCGCCGGGAGGAGTGGTGGGGAGTCTCGAGTCTGGACAGGAGACCGTCGACGTCTACTCCTCCTCGTCCGACACCTGAGACGAACTACAGGTGACTTCGTCCCAGGTGGAGTCCGTAGTGACCCCGGACCTACAGGTCCTCTGTCTCGTTCCCGGACGACCCACCAATTGTCGCACACTCCTGACCCGACACCGAAGTCTATAACCCAGTTTGTGAACAGACGAGTGACGTGACTTCCACACAAGTCCGTCCTTGACGTGACCTAAACCATCTGGGATTCACTTCGTCCGACGGGACGTACCTCACTCCCCAGAGCAGGTTAGTCAACTTCCGGAACGATTTTTGTCTGACTCCAGGGACTCGTCCTCCCTAACACGAAACTGACACATACTTGAACTCGACGTCGTAATCGAGAGGTGGACAGTCAGACGGGACGTCAAAAGTCTTGTGGGTCGGGTTGTTAATGAATTTTGTTGGGGAATTTTATTTGGAGAGAGAAGTACAAACAGTTGTCCAGTTACGACGTGTCCCCCACCGGGTAGACCGGTGTGAGGAGGTCCTCGTGTGGTCAGTGTGTGGAACTCCCGTTTACCTTGAAGACCCGAGGAACGACCTTTCATCCTAGTCTCCCCCTCTACCGAGCCCCTGAGTCTCGACCCCCGCGCCCCGTCCTCCCACAGATCTCGTCTGTGCGTTGGAGTTCCGGGGCCTGCTCTCACCAGCTGTTTGGTGCTGAGGTCCTAGAGTCACATTGTACTTTCTGTCACTACTACTGTCGTTTCTCTTTGGGATGTACCGTTTTGTAGTTGTAAAAACAATTTTCTATTCGCACACCTGCATGTACACATGTGTTTCTGAGGTTGAGTCTTGCAATCGTCGGACCCGTCACCCTAATACCCGCTAAAAAGAAAGGAAAAGGATCCTCAAAGGAATAATCAATATAAAAATTATCAATTCAAACACTAGTGTCAGTTCTTTTCCTCTTTCCGGCTAAGGGAATTTTCGTTCCGAAAGGACAAGGGAGATACTCGGGTCCAGATCACCTGTGACCACTGACGGACACTCGAGCAGAGACCGGGACACAGGTGCCTGGGTGGGGGACTTGTGAGACGGTTCGTGCACGAGACCGCACTCGCGACGAGACGCGGGAACCGCAGACGTCTCCCCTACAAGTGTTCCTCTCCGGTCCCGGCAAAGAAGGGACGGCCGGGGACGACTCTCCGGACCCAGGGGTCACTCCGGTCGACTTGTGAGTCAGGACCCCCGACCTCATTCGCAGACACTCGTCTCGGACCCTAAGGTCCCTCACGGACACCCTTTACGTTTCCGTCCGAACCCCCTCTGGGGCAGGAGCCCCGGCTCTTACGGCGGGGCGGAGGGCCGAGGGACGGTGAAGCCGGTACTCCTGTCGGACCCCTACTGACGGCACCCCAACCGGTCCTACACCCACTCACTTCTCAACGGACGGTATCGCACAAAGGGGTTACACGAGGTCTCCCTTTGTGGGTAGTCCAAACCAGTTTATAAGAAAATTAGCCGGTACTTTTTAGTACTTTAGAGTCTGTGTCGGGTCAAGAGGAAACCCAGGAGAGAGGAGAAGGCGCAATCCAAGTGATCAGGTTTCAATTATTCTTGTCGAAATCAACCGGACCTTTAACCATGTTTAGATACTAAAAAGTCTTGTAAACGTTTTGTGGATGGAGAAATGGGTTTATCACTCGATTCCGGACCCACGGGGTCCGACGTGGGTCCTACCTCCCACTCGTCTGCGAACGTCTTTGGACGGACCTCCGGGTCGTTGGTCCCCAAGGCCCTCCCCGTACTTCGGTGACACCCGCGCCCGTCCCGGATTGCGGTCTCCCTTGCACCCCTTCGCCGTCGGCCCGGCGACCGTAGTGCCCCGTCGTGTGGGCGGTGAACCTTTCCCCTGTCCTCTGCGCACAAGAGTGTCGTGCTACCTGTACCCAACGGGACTCGTCCGAGTCTCCGTTCTTGTTCCTTCTTCTGCGCGTAGTCCCGTGGCCCTCTTGGAGGAAGTGAAACCCACTCTCTCCTCCTGGACAGGTGTTGACTCATTGCTGGTTTCGTCTACGGACTCCAGCAGACACTGCGCCGGGTCGTGACGTCCTCAGCGTGTTTTAATCTGTAATCCACCGTCCGTGCCCGGGCCTCCTCGTCGTCGTCCCCCCGCACACCCCCTGCCCCGACGTGGGGAGTTCACCCCTCCTCTCCGTCTCGCAAGTCGTGTAGACATACGACTCTCTTCTCGCACCCTTTACGTCTCGACCTCTTGTGCCGCGGGTCCAGAGCTGGCTGCCGTCCCCGTCCACCCTCTCTTCCGCACACCCGGTGGCACACACACACACCCCCCACCCGTAGGTCAGGAAGTCTGTCAGAGTATGATTACCAAGTTAGTTATTCTGGTTACACAGTGTGCGACCTTCGGTACGAGAAATTTCCTATAATTTCAAGAAGGACTAAAGTCTCTCTGAAAGTTTTTTTTTCTTTACAACGAAATAAAATGTTGATTTATTCTACGGAGTGGTTTGTGATTTTTTGGTACTGAACATTCCGACCCTTCTCGTGACATCGAAATCCCCAAACGTAGAACGCTCCTCGTGCCAGGAAATAATCTCTGCATCTATGCACTCAGTGAAAGATAAAATCCTTTTTAAGTAACACCACGTTTTATTCTTGAAAGAAAAAAACACTTCCATGTAAGTAGTAAGGCTGAAGTTTGAAAGTCCTGGACGACTCACCCCCTGACCTCGACCGTGTGTTTTAATTACGAGAATTTAGGAAACATTGTTAGATGAAATCTTTGTATACAGGATTGTTGTCTAATTATTTATGGTGTAGTTAACAGGGTCAAGTCGGTTTAGACTAAGAGTTTCCAAGTACTACAGTTATTCATGTTAATACTCCTTTCCCGGTCAAGAGTTAAGTATGGATTTTATGAGTAGTCTATAATTATACACTATGAAATACCTTACTTACTCGAGTTAACTTCGATAAGTCTCATATTTAAACCCATTGTTTCAGTTATATTCGAATGTGAAGTATTGTCTCATTTTTATTGAAGTTTTAGGGGGTATTGTAGACCATAAACGATTCGTTCTTTGTTTCTTATTTTATTTAGTCTTTATTTCTCCTGAAATGACCACCATACACCTATTCTTAGGCAGACGGTTACATCCGCTGGGTCCAAACTAAAGACCGGGTCTTCTAAGGTGTGCGACGTCTCGTTGAATCGGGCACATGATAATGATGACTTCAGACGCACAGATCTAGGACACTGGTGTCGTTCTCTCCGGTGGTGACGTTGCTCTTCGGGTATGTTGGGTCGCCTTTCATTTGGGGGAGAGCGGTGTTGATCTCTTTCGGGTGTGCGTCGTTGTCTCTACGTCACGTGGGTTTTTAATTAATTAATTAACAAATTCTTCCAACCATCGAAGAATGTTTCTTTCCTTCCTTCCCCGACGTCTCTCAGTAGTGACTCTCGTCTCCGGGACAGGGTCCCAACCACCCTCCGTCTACCCCCACTCGTCTCCCCCGACCCCGAGTGCAGAGGGTTGTAGGTGATTCCTTCCGAAAGACACCTTTCAATGAACAGGAAGAATAAACTCCTTCTCAAAAGATATTAACTGGTGTAAAGAACAACGGAACTGACGACATTTGGGTCTCAGGTTGGAGTGTTGATTCTTTAGTTGACGTCGGTTATAAAGAGAAGACGAAAAAATATACCTAAAACTGTACGTAAAATTGTAAAGATATATTAAATAAATATTCGGGTATTGTCTGGGAAAATATTTCTTCAAAATACAAATTTCAAAATTTACTTATTCTGATCCTTTATTATGGGCTTAGGTAACTTGAACGGAAGTAAAATCCACCAAAGTCCTTCCCGGGTAAACTCAAGATGAAAAGGGTTTAGTTTGGTCAGTGACAACTACTCGAGGTGTTTTACGGTAAAACAAGGATGGCCCAAAGATCAGTACCACTTCGGAATGTGTGAAGAGAGCACTCTACTGGTGGAGACCATATGTGTCGACAAGAGTTTATTCGGTTAAATTAGAAGGTGATCCTCTGTCGACGCCTACCTCTGTCTGACTGTGTCGAACTCGAGGCTCCCCGACCCGGACCGAGCACGGTCCCACCGAAGAGGCCGTCCACCCGAGGTCTCCGGCACGAGAGGGACTCAGATCGACAGGAACTCGCACACTGCCCAGACGGAGGTCCTCGGGACCACGGGAGACACATCTCCTCTGGGAACGAGGGGGCCACGGTCTGAGCGACAAGGGTGGGAGCTGGTCTAGGTCTGTCGTGGCAGTGGGAGGTTGTTTCCGAATTTTTGTTTCCCGTGTATCTTTAGACTTCTGGTCTCAGTTTCTTCCCTTTAATTTTTTTATTCAGACTTGTCACAAAACAAAAAACGTTTTTCAGGTACTTTGACAAAACTTAATACTTGTGTTGTTTAAAATGCATGTCAAACGTTACACGATGAACTCAAGACAGAGCTTTTCTGATTTTACTTTTCACAGTCCTTCCGGACGTCCGAACACAGGACCCCTCCCCTCCCGCGACGAGATGACGTCGATCCGGGTGGGAAAGGGTCTTCCTTGCTCCGGGGAAAGACGGGAAGAAAGGGGCCTTCACCCCCGAAGGAGAGGACTAAGTTGGGTCTCAAATCCCCTGTAGAAGGACAGGGGACTAACCCCGACTCTTCTGGTCCCTCTCCGACCATAGTCGAATCTTCGGTGAGAGAAGGAAAGAGACTGAGACGCCCACTGCACTGAAAGTCTTGTGTCCTACCACAAAGGCCAAAATCCCTCAAGGATCATGACAACCACTGGACGTGGGTCCCTTCTGAGTGAGTTGACGGTACTTACTTGTCTTGGTCTTTCTTTTCTTCGTGTGACAACTGTGTGAGGAGGATTTTATGCATACATTGGGTAATACGAGTCTTTAAATTACTGCTGGTATCACTACCGATCATACTGACTACACTCCCTTGGTACTCCTTGTGCACACCCACTCGTGAAATTACAGTACATTTGGAATCCTCCATTACAATAACAATGATGACGATGAGACCAATACTGATAAGGATACTAAAGTCGTTGATCGTTTGCAATTCTCCATGTCGTCCAAATTTACAATAATAGGTCAATTTTTTACACCTTGTGGTATAATTACGTTTAAATTAATCTAAAACATTAGTAGAGGACTCATTTCGGAATAAATTTTAAAATTATCTGGTTTACACTATTATGGACACATACGTTTCCTTCATTATATACGTATGTTAAAATATACGAGTTTGATAGTTCTATAGGTACCGAAGAGGTAAAAGTTTTTGTAAGATCTAGATCCATTAAATCTTGAATCTTAAGGTCCGTTATAAAACGAGAGAATTTCGTTGTACATTGTGTTAGATAAAAGTCATGTCAGTTGTTCTGCCGACGAGTCTCACGGTACATTCACCTACACTGGATCATACCTAATTGGTGACTGCTCAAAGCAAAAAAAAAATTGAACTATTGTACTCGTAGACACTGAGTATTGATCCAGAGTCCTCTGACCGAGGGCCTCGGGTCTCCTCCGTGCCCGAAGTCCCGGAGCGACTCGGGGAAGAGTGGGGCGAGGTGGGGCGCGAGTCGTGGTGTTTGACGGGTCATCCGAGGCAGGACAGAGAGGGAGAGACGGAGGAGTCGGAGAGAGACGGGGAGACAGGGGGGGAGAGACGGAGAGAGACGGAGACGGGGAGGGAGAGACGGAGAGAGACGGAGACAGGGGGGGAGACGGAGAGAGACGGAGACAGGGGGGGAGAGACGGAGAGAGACGGAGACGGGACGGGAGAGACAGAGAGAGACGGAGACGGGGAGGGAGAGACGGAGAGAGACGGAGACAGGGAGGGAGAGACGGAGAGAGACTGAGAGGGGACGGGAGAGACGGAGAGAGACGGAGACGGGACGGGAGAGACAGAGAGAGACGGAGACGGGGAGGGAGAGACAGAGAGAGACGGGGAGGGAGAGACGGAGACAGGGGGGGAGAGACAGAGAGAGACGGAGACGGGGAGGGAGAGACGGAGACGGGGAGGGAGAGACGGAGAGAGACGGAGACGGGGAGGGAGAGACGGAGAGAGACGGAGACGGGGAGGGAGACAGAGACAGAGGGGAGGTGAGAGGGGCAGACAGGGGGAGACACGGGAGAGGAGACATTCTCACATTCAAGATGAGGAAATGAGACGGGAGTGAGCCGAGTTCGGACTCCCGTCCTGCTGTCCGGTGGAAGTGTCGCGTGTGGCTCGGGTTCCGGGGGTCCGAGGTCCCCTTCCTCTAGTCGGGGCTCTCCCGGTCACAGACAGAGTACGTCGGGGCTTTGACACTGGACGGGCGAGACACGGACTGTCGTTCGAGTCGTGAATCACCCCCCTTTCTTCGTCGTCTTTCAAGATTGTACCGTTAGGTGTCCACGAACGGGGGTCGCGGTCGGGTACGTCCTCGGGCACCCCGGGGAACCCCAGTCCGAAGGGGTAGCGCGATCTCAGGTTTTGTGTCCAAGAGTCGGTCTGAGGTAGACGGTGTCCGGGGCGACTGAACAGACATCTCAGCCCTGGTAGTGGTACGGTACTGTGGTCTTTACGGTCCTTCCTACCTCTCCCTGGTACGGTCCCCTCTTCCTCCCCCACCTCTAGTACCCGTAAGGTCGGGAACAAGTTGGTAACGAATTGGTGGAGGGCCGGGAAGAGCTGTCGACCGTCAAAAGTCTGCGGACATGGTGACAGATAGTCCACTTTTACTGAAGAAGGGTAAGACCCCACTTTTGGAGTCGACGTGGAGTTTCAGGTTAGTTTTGGATGAGGGAGACACTTCGACGTGACCAGGGAGTTTGGGTCTAGTTTCGTTGGAGGACAGGCTCCAGGGGCGTCGAGACACAGGTGTCAAAGAGTCCTCCCACCAGAACGAACGGGACGTGACTACGATAAACACAGATACTGGTAGAAGGGCTGACCCAATATTGGTGTGGGTCATTTACTTAGTACAAAATTAACGGAGACATAGAGGTCTTGCTTTGTCGGAAGGATAAGTACTAGGTGTCAGTCAGACACGAGTCAACGAGCCAGTACAGGATGAGAAACACTGGGGTACCTGACATCGGGTGGTCCAAGGAGACAGGTACCTTAAGAGGTCCGTCCTTATGACCTCACCCGTGGTTAATTGGTACGATTAGACTGAATTTGAGACAAGTTTATACCAAAGTTATTGTTGTTTTGGTCTTGTTTACTTTCGTAATGATGAATTCTTCTATATAGATATATGGATGTGTATATGTATATATAAATATAATTTGACTTGAGACCCTCAACCACTACCTGTCCCTCCGGACCGCAAGACGTCAAGTACCCAAGTGTTTCTCACCCTGTGCTGACTCGCTGACTTGACTTGACTTGACTTGACTTGACTCACGGATTCTTACTTTTCCGTTCAGTGTCTGTCTATTTTTATAAACGTTTCGTGTAAATACTATTTTCTGTCCATATATTTCTTAAGAATTTCGAGTCACTCTTTATTTGTTGGGTTAATTTTCACATTTTTTCTGAATTTGTCTGTGGAGTGGTTTATTACATTTGTCTACCGTCTCTTCGTGTACTCTCCGTGACCGTAGTGTATGTACCGACGACACCTCTGTCGGACGCTAAGGGTGTTTTGACTTGTGTGAGAGTGGTGTGTTCGGTCGGAAGTGTGAGGCACCGCAAGTGGGTTCACTCGACCTTTAAGTACACGTGTGTCTTTGGACGGGAGTTCAAAACATCGACGAAATAAGTGTCGACAGTTTTGGACATTCGTTGGTTCTACAGGGAGTCATCCATTCACCTATTTATTTGATCCCAGGTAAGTCTGTTACCCATAATAAGTCAATTTTTCTTTACTCAATAGTTCGTTACCTTTCTGCACCTTCCTGGAATGCTGGTGCACATTTCCGACCTCCACCAGACCAAGGTCGAGGTACTGAAAGACGTTGTCCGTTTTGATGCCTCTTTCATTTTCCTGGTCACCAAGAGTCCCCGACCCCCTCCCTTCCTACTCATTCGCCTCGTGTCTTCCAGAAATTCCGTCACTTGGAACAGGCGTCCCGCGACGCTACTACCTATGTAGCACCTATGTGCTGTCTGTGACATTACTACCCATGCACACTGACATGTGAACAAGGATGGGTGTCTTGCCTGTGTGACTTAGGACAACGTTTGGTGCCTGAGGTCAGTTATTATATGGTTATAACGAAGAAGTTACCATTGTCTGCGTTGTTAGTACGTTCCGCAATTTTATTCCTTTGACGAACACCTGCTCCCCCTGAAAGACGAGTTAGAAAGATATTTGGATGTTGACGAGAATTTTGATTCCAGATAATTACAGTATTACAACCGAGATCGACGACACGAATGAAGTAATAATTATAAGAAGATCTGTTCATCTTTGTCGTCTCACACCTCTCCGGCCCTTCTACCCTCAAATCCGATTGAGGTTAAAGTGTCGTCCCTTTATCGTCCGACCCCACTGGTCGGGGTTCTGTGTCGTCCGGGTCGACGAGTAACCGGACTGGAAGTTCACGTATAGGTCTCGACCTTTACCGGTGCTTCGTACGTCGGACTCCTGGGGAGACCCAAACCCTAGTTCAGACCGACCCCCTCAGACACGTTTGACGTCCTGTCCTTACCTTTGTCGGGGTCAGGTCCCGACAGTGGTCCTCCTCCCGTCACACGGTCCGACTCGGTGTGCGCCACCCTACTTCCTGGTGTGACCCCCCCAGGAGGAAAGGAACCACCCACTACTTCCCAGTGTGGACCCCCGAGGAGAGGAGTCACCCACTACTTTCCAGTGTGGACCCCCGAGGAGAGGAGTCACCCACTACTTTCCAGTGTGGACCCTCTTCCCGGTGTGGTCCCTGTTGACGTGTCGTCTTCAAAAGTCCCAAAGTACTCGGGAAAAAATCGTGTTTTGAGTCCACACCTTAAACCCGTCTAAAGGGTTATTTACAGTATACCGTTGACAGTCAAATGTTTCGAGACTTACATACGGGAAGGTCCGGGGTCCACTCGCATCCGTAGCGACAAGTCAAGTCAAGTCAGTGAGTCAGCACAGGTTGAGAAACGCTGGGGTACTTAACGTCGTGCGGTCCGGAGGGACAGGTAGTGGTAGAGGGTCTCAAGTGAGTCTGAGTACAGGTAGCTCGGGCACTGCGGTAGGTCGGTAGAGTAGGACCCAGCAGGGGAAGAGGAGGACGGGGGTTAGGGAGGGTCGTAGTCTCAGAAAAGGTTACTCAGTTGAGAAGCGTACTCCACCGGTTTCATCACCTCGAAGTCGAAATCGTAGTAAGGAAGGTTTCTTTAGAGTCCCAACTAGAGGAAGTCTTACATGACCCACCTAGAGGAACGTCAGGTTCCCTGAGAGTTCTCAGAAGAGGTTGTGGTGTCAAGTTTTCGTAGTTAAGAAGCCACGAGTCGGAAGAAGTCTCAGGTTGAGAGTGTAGGTATGCACTGGTGTCCTTTTTGGTGTCGGGACTGATCTGTCTGGAGTCATCCGTTTCATTACAGGGACGAAAACTTATAAGACAGATCCAACCAGTATTGAAAAGAAGGTTCCTCATTCGCAGAGAATTAAAGTACCGACGTCAGTGGTAGACGTCACTAAAACCTCGGGGGGTTTTATTTGAGACTGTGACAAAGATGACAAAGGGGTAGATAAAGGGTACTTCACTACCCCGGTCTACGGTACTAGAAGCAAAAGACTTACGACTCGAAATTCGGTTGAAAAAGTGAGAGGAGAAAGTGAAAGTAGTTCTCCGAAAAATCAAGGAGAAGTGAAAGACGGTATTCCCACCACAGTAGATGTATAGACTCCAATAACTATAAAGAGGGCCGTTAGAACTAAGGTCGAACACAAAGAAGGTCAGGTCGCAAAGAGTACTACATGAGACGTATATTCAATTTATTCGTCTCCATGGTCTCTAGTTTAACGGTTGTAGGTGACCTAGTACCTTTTTCGTTCTCTCAAGGTCTTTTTGTAGATAAAGACGAAATAACTGATACGGTTTCGGAAACTGACACACCTAGTGTTATTTGACACCTTTTAAGACTTTCTCTACCCTTATGGTCTGGTGGATTGGACGGAGAAGTCTTTAGACATACGTCCAGTCCTTCGTTGTCAATCTTGACTTGTACCTTGTTGTCTGACCAAGGTTTTCTCATGCAGTTCCGTAGTGACAACGTTCTACCAATAAGACACCTCCTTATTTTCTCCGGATTGTTTCTTCTGTGCAAGTAGAGTACGATATTTACATTTCGGGTGGTCCCCGAAGACTCCAACGATCAAATGGTGATCTGACTCGGCTACTCCCTCTGTACCCAAGCTGGGGACCCAGGTCTTCTAGGGACTTTGTCCTTTATCGTCGGGTGAGGTCATAAGGACGGACCTCTTAAGGGACCTGACTCTTCGACCCACCCGAAGTCAGATACCCCAACGTTTCTCAACCTGTGTTGACTCGTGCGTGTGTACCTTTGGGGTAGTTGGCACCTCGACTCTTGTCTTAGCCCCAGGTCACTAGAAAAAGTTTTACACGTTGTCGAGTCACTGGTAGTTTAGTTCTTTTCCTCCGTGAAATTGTCGTTTCCAGTAGCGGTGTGACGACAGTGGGACGAGGGGTTTAGTGTACTCCGATGTCGTGCCGACATGGGGTCTGGTCAAGAATGGTTCCAATGTATGATTTGACACAGAGGGGTTTGGGTACACGACTCCAGGACTGGGGGTCGTCGAGTCTGTACTGGAGTGACCTCTGTCCGTCAGAGTCTGCGGTAGTCACTCCCCCGCCCCCAGTGTGTCTCGGGGACGTCCTGACCAGTTCTGACTCCCTCCGTCAGACCGGGGTCTGCGGGGATCCCTCTGGTGGTCACTCCTCCTTCCGTCTCTGACCCCACTCCGTGCAGACGTAGGTACCTTCGGTCGCTGCGACCGTTTCGTCCTCCCTCCGGACCTCGGAGTCCTCCCCGGGGTCCTGTGGGGTTGGAGGCTACGGGTCGGAGGGTGGACACTCTGTGGTCTAAGCCGACAAGTTCGGGGAGAGAGACCTAGACCACTGTTCGGGTCCTGGAGTCGTGTCCCTCCAGTGACCGGACCCCGTGGTTCTGAGGAGGAAAGGGGTTTAGGTGTGTGACGTCCCCCTCCCCCTGTCTGGGTCGAGTGTGCACTTTGGGCCTCTACTAGGTCCGTTCCGGTCCTCGGGTGGTACACCTCTCCGCCCCGCGCACGTCCCTGTGAGTCGGGGAGGGTCCCGTCGGGGCGGGGTATAGACGTCCTCCTACGCTCGGGTCGAAAAGGTAGGCGGACTCTCAAGAGTTCTCTCGTGAGAAGGATTTGTAGGGCAGAATTAAAGGATAGGGATCCTTTACGAAAAGGAGAGACGTTCTGTGTGAAGTGTCCGTACCCAGGAGTCGGAGGGGTGGGACGGGACGCCTGTTCCGTCTCCTGAGCCGGGTCTCCGGACGCGGTCGACACGACTCTCGACGCCGAGGCGTGTCTGTAACTGACCTCGGTTCGTGTCACCGGTCTCTGGGTAAAGTGCACCCCCCTGGCGGCTGGTACCGGGGTCGTGCAGACGTAGACTCGTGTCTCGAAGACCATGAATTCACCGAGAACGGGGGAGGGGTGGTTCCTCTCCTGTCGTCCGTCCTCCACTCGACCCGCCGTCCGCGACGACGGTGGTGCCTGTTCGACGGAGGGACTGGTACCTGGGGGCCCGTCCGCAGACCGGTGGGTGCTCCGGGGAGGGTACTCCTGTCTACCCTCTGTCCGGTGGAGGTTGTCCGTCGGGCGACCCTTCGGCCCGTCTTCTGTGGGGTGACGGGACGTGTCGGGCAGTCGTCTCCCTCTCGAGAGGTGAGTCGGGTCCCCCTGAGGGGTCCCGTATTTTCTACTGTGACCCGTACGCCTCCCCCGGTCTGTGTTCCCAGTGGTCTAGTCAAGGACCTGATAAAGGGAAGGACCCGGTCGATGCGGCGTATCGGAACCGTCTTTGGTCGGGAGGGACTGGGGACCCAGAGTAGGAGGTCCACACTGGAGAGAGTCCGGACTCCGAGGTAGTCTCCGTCCTCCTCCCACGTGGACTGGGACGGCTCCGCCCTCGGACCGGAGGTGTCGTCCGCGAGTAGATCGACGTGGGTCCGAAGTCGTAGCGTGTCGGCAGGTCGTCGACCTGCCTCGGGTCGGGGGGTGCGACTGAGGTCGTCCTGCGACGACCACCGTGGTTACAGGTGACCTCCGACCGGCAGGAGACGTCTCGTCACGACTTAAAAGAACTCACCTTGGTGTAGCTCTTAAATGAATATTGGGTTACTTGTCTCGTCTGCTACAAAGTTTTAGTGGGGTATCGAAGTAGTAGACTATTATCCCTTCTTATCTCCACCCCTGTAAGGAAAGGTAGAGGGTTGCAAATTACGGATACCGGCGTCCTTAATTCTGTGATTCCACCAAAGAGAGTGATGTTTTGTTTTTATAGAAACTTGACTCTGGACGGAGGGAGACCCCGGGCCTTAGGTCCCCCCGGGTATCACTTTGAGTCGTCCACTGTACAAGGGTTCTTATTGTGCTCGTGTCTAGACTACAGACCCGAAAGTTCTTGTGCGAATAGGAACTCTTGTTTGCACTTCTAAAGTTGTCTAGCTCGCCTGTGAGCTCTCTGTGAGAACGCTGTTTCTACCACTTCTCAACTGCCCGCCTTCGACGAAAGAACGCTCTTAATATCGTGTCGGAGGTCGTCAGGACTGCCTTTACCCTCGTCCCTCTCGCTCTCCGCCTGCCGACCACTCAGGGACGAAGAACGGGAGCTGTAGGTGGACGGTCGACGGGGTACACCTCTGGGGAGTGCGTCCCTCCCCGTGGGGCCGGTCCGACGTACGCCCGGAGTACACGTACGTCGAGGATCTTGGAGTAGTCTGGTCGTGTGAGACTTGTTAAGAAAGAAACTAAGTCATTCACCCACTATTTCCTGTGAGTAAAATGTTTATAATGTTTGTGTGTGTGTGTGTGTGTATATACTTTTTTTGATTTTTATTTCCTTTTTAGATTTGGTACACACGTGTTTACGTGGAACTTCGACTCGCGGGGTCTGTCAGGAACATTCGTACGTGGATCAGTGTTCGCGAAACTCTTTCTACTTCGGATCTTTAACCCCACTCACCTTGGGTCCTCCGGACTTCTGTGTGTTCTCAGTAGGGTCCTCCGCTGACTTCCCTCGTCGCACCGCGTACACCGTCCTCCGACCCTGGGGCTCGTAGACGTGTCACCACGGGGAGGGGGACTGCGGGTACCGGTACCGACACTGCTTAGTCCAGGACTTTGTCGACACGTGAGGGGGTAGGGGTGCCCTGGGCCCCAGTCGAGGGGCGTAGGGGTGCCCTGGGCCCCCAGTCGAGGGAGGTAGGGGTGCCCTGGGCCCCAGTCGAGTGGGGTAGGGGTGCCCTGGGCCCCCAGTCGGTAGGACGGTAGGGGTGCCCTGGGCCCCCAGTCGAAGAGGGGTACGGGTACCCTGGGTCCCCAGTCGGTAGGACGGTAGGGGTACCCCGGGCCCCCAGTCGAGGGGGGGTAGGAGTGTCCTGGGCCCCCAGTCGAGAGGGGTAGGGGTGCCCTGGGCCCCTAGTCGAGGGGGGTAGGGGTGCCCTGGGTCCCCAGTCGAGGGGGGTAGGGGTGCCCTGGGCCCCCAGTCGTAGGACGGTAGGGGTGCCCCTGACCCCCAGTCGTAGGGGGATAGGGGTACCCTGATTTCCCAGTCAGGGAGGTAGGGGTGAGTGGTCCGTCCTGCACTCCCTTCGTCCAGATCTGGACATCCGTCCCTGTGCTCCTACAACCCACCCCTGTGTCCGGATCTTGACCCACCCTACTTCGGGTCCACTCTCACGGGTGAGAAGGAACCTACCTCCTCTGCCTACCGAGCCGAGTCGTTGCTTGGGTTTCCTTTCCGACCGCGTCTGACCGGCCGTCCCGGCCGTCCTGTCTTTCCTACCGCGAGTTCCGGGTCCCCTGTCCTTCCGACCTCCGGCCCTGCCTCCGAGACTCAGCACCGGCCCTGTCTCGTGTCGGACCGGGACGTCCCTGGGCAGCCACTCTGCACGTGAGCCAGTCGACTCGGTCGTAAGGACCAGACCACCTGGTGTGTAGGGACCTGCGTCGGATTCCTGTTCCTCCCCACACCCACCCCGTGTGCCTGACCTTTGGGGTCGGGAGTGTTCCGGGGACGGTCGTCTCGACACGACTGTGGGTCTTCCCTCGAGGGGTGGGGAGGACTACCGACGAGTCTCTCCGTGACGTCTCCCCGGTGACACGCACGAAGGACGTAGTCTCCGCAGACACGTCACGGGGTCGAGGGGTGCTGACGTACCCCGGGACTCTGACGGACTCTGGGCCCCTCCACGTCCCTAGGAGTCTCGGGTGGACGCGACGTCCTCACCGTCCGGCCAGAGACGGGTCGTAGCCAGTACCCCTCTTCTCGTGGGTCTCCTGGGTCTCGTGTGCAGGACGAGAAGTGGGCGGTCCAAACCCTTGGTTTGTGAAAGACGGTTCACTCTGCACTGTCCTGCTTTGTCAGGGTGGTTTGTGCAACGAAAGCCCAGGTGACTTACACCGCGTCAAAAGTGTTTATACACACCTATCCTTTCGATAAAGTGTCATTGATAAGAGATTTATCTTTACAATACTGAAAAAAGGGGACTACGATCAGTCTCCTTCTTACGATTAAAATGATGGTCAATAATAGAACTTTATTAGTACTTATTTTATTACTGGGTTACTAGTTTAAAGACCATCTACGACACAGAGACCTTTTGCACCACTGAGTCTCAACTCCGTGGTCGGGGGCTCATACCAGGGACTCGTCTCCACGGTTCTCCCCATAGACACGAGTTTGCCCTGGTTCCGTCAGTGTTACTCGCACACCCTCACATACAAGTGTTTATGGCGTGTGTATAATACGTCGCCCAATGTTTGTGTGTCTCGCCCCCACAGACCAGGGTTGCCCTCGGGGTGTGGGGTCCCCCTGACATTGGTGTGTCGTCGGAGTTGTGTCGGAAGGACACGGAGGACGGGGCACCGGTCCCGGCGTACGTCAGTGGACGGAGGAACCTCCGCAGGAGATTACGTCCCCACACGCCCCGTACACACACTCTCTCTACGACCTTCTCCACACACACACACACTACGACCTCGTCCTCTCACACACACACCACTACATCTCCACACACACACACACACACACTACGACCTCGTCCTTATACACACACACCACTCCGTCCCCACACAAACCCACACAACTCACTACGACCTCGTCCTCACACACACACCACTCCGTCCACACACACACACACACACACACTACGACCTCGTCCTCACACACACACCACTCCGTCCACACACACACACACACACACACACACTACGACCTCGTCCTCACACACACATACACCACTCCGTCCACACACACTCACACACTGTCTACGACCTTCTCCACATACACACACCACTACGTCCCCACACACACACACACACTACCTCACACACACATACACCACTCCACACACACACACACACACACTACGACCTCGTCCTCACATACACATACACACACACATTCTCTCTCTCTACGATCTTCTCCACATACACACACCACCACGTCCCCACACACACACACACACACACACACACTACCTCACACACACATACACCACTCCACACACACACACTACGACCTCGTCCTCACACACACATACACACACACATTCTCTCTCTCTACGATCTTCTCCACATACACACACCACCACGTCCCCACACACATACACACTTCGACCTCGTCCTCACACGTACGCACACCATTCCGTCCCCACACACACACACACGTACTGCGACTTCGTCCCCACATACATACACACACACTGCCACCTCGTCCTCACACACACACGTACACACACACCATTCCGTCCCACACACACACACACACACACACTACAACCTGGTCCCCACACACGTACACATACACACACACACACTCTACGACCTCCTCCCCACTCACACACACACACGCGTGCACACACACACACTACGACCTCGTCCCCACACACACACACACTACGATCTCGTCCCCACACACACACACACACGCGTGCGCACATACATACTACGACCTCGTCCCCACACACACACACTACGACCTCGTCCCCACTCACACACACACACACGCGCACACACACACACTACGACCTCGTCCCCACACACACACACACACACACTACGATCTCGTCCCCACTCACACACACACACGCGTGCGCACATACATACTACGACCTCGTCCCCACACACACACACTACGACCTCGTCCCCACACACACACACACACACACACACACACACACCACGACCTCGGCCGCACACGCACAACTCCCCGCCCCGTCACAGACACAGGAAAAGAATGAGAGAAGAAGGATTACTCGTGGGTCCGGGCTCGTCGGACGTCACCTGGGTCTCCTCTCCTTCGACAGACAGAGTTCGTGAGGACAGAGTCTGTCTCGGGTCGTACACCTTCCCACGGTAGGTCGGACGCAGCTCAGACATAGGAATCTCCGTCAGTCAGACCAGGAGATGACAATTCTGAACGAGTAAATCTTTTTCTTTCGATGGTTTAATTTGTCGTAAATTTACTCCGTTGCAACGAATCTTTTACTTTTCGTGGAACTTCAAGAGCGACGGCCAAACTGGTCTCGTCTTTCGGTCGCAAAACTGGTCTCGTCTTTCGGTCGCGAATGGGCGGTTTGTGTGCGGTCGGAGGCTCCCGTAGAGACACTGACGTCCAGACAAGACACAGTACAAGTGTCTTGACCCATATTGGAGTGTCAAAAGGTTAAACTTGTCACAATGATATGTCTGAATAAAAGTCCGATAAGTAAAAACAAAATCGGTATTTATCTAATTTTACTCAACCGTTTTTTTTTTTTTCACTATGAACAATGAACGGTTGTGAACAACTCAGTCACGACGTTTGGGTCTGACTCTTAATTTCTCAGTCTACAGTAGACGAGGGACCCACCGTAGACGAGTGTGGACCGGGTCTGGAGAGGTGTGCACGTCGATTTAGTTTGACAGACGTAACGGGGTTTAGGGTGGTTCCGGGGAAGGTTTAGCGAGGGACCCCTGGGACGGGG
Source organism: Capra ibex (assembly GCA_006410555.1). Taxonomy (NCBI): domain Eukaryota; kingdom Metazoa; phylum Chordata; class Mammalia; order Artiodactyla; family Bovidae; genus Capra; species Capra ibex. The sequence goes on from SJYO01030260.1 coordinate 38,770,662, forward strand.
AAACACGTCCCGGGGTCAAGTCAGTCACTGTAAACACTGACCACTAGGACGCGATTGTGAACAACGACTCTTGTTTCACACTAAGTGTTCGGTCTCTTTCAAGGTGACTGTCAAGACGAGGGACCTATTCAGTTTCCAGTGGTATATGAGGTGTCACTGTGTCTCAGACACGCACCTCTGCGTGGACTCGAGACCCCTGTTCTAATACTTACTTTGTCAGTCATAAGTGGATTTATGCCGTTTGGTCATCCACGAAGAGTAACCTGCACGAGCCCAGAAGTGTCTCACTGACAGATGTGTGTTCCGTAGGACCGGCAAGTGTCGTCCTTGAACATTTGGTCAAGGGGTCTACGACTCACTTATTACTGGGGTAGCGGTCGGAGAGGAATCCTTCCCGACGGCGAAGAGAAATCTCCCCCGTACAAGACGTGTTCCATTTCGTCTTCTTGTCCTAGTCGTCTTGTCCCGTCGTCGCATTCTTCCTTGCGGGAGTCGAGCGACGAGTTCCGAGGGGCCCGTGACGGTGGTGCAGGGACGGACATCGGGAGATCCCTGGGCCGAACACCCCTGGGAGGTGGTCGTACAGCGAGTCTTCGACCAAAGCAGAGATCGGAGTCACTGAGGGACGTGTGGGTCGTGGCAGTAGAGGCAGTCCTGTCCTGCCGTCGAAACGGCCGATGGCTAGCTTTGGAGGACGAAGACTTCCCCGAAAGTCGAAAGTGCCGTATTTGTGTTCGTCACGAAGGGTCGTAGAGTTTCTGGAAGGGGAAGGAAAGTAGGATAAATTACGTCGACGGCCCTCGTCGCCCCGAGACCGGCGTCGTCCGTAATGTTTCCTTCGACAGAAGTGTCCGAGAAGAGGGGTGCCGAACGTACTTTTGTGCCCAAAATTATTGGCGTCCAGGGACCTAAATGAGCGAGGGTTTCCCTGTGACTTCGGTCGTCGGGTCGACGACGTCGGAACGGAATTATTTGCCTCTCCGTCGGTCGTGACACGGACGGAATGGGTGTCGAGGTCACGAGTCACTAATCTCCTTGGCCCCGATTAACCTCTGACTAAGACAGAAGAATCTTACTATCGCCATAACAGGACCCGACGGCCCGGTCGGGAGAGGGGGTCGGAGGTGCCGTCAGTCCCACGAGGGCCCCGACGACGGTCAGATCCCTTCTACTCACAGGGTGAGTATCTCCGTCTCGTTGCATACGACGCCCCTCCTGCTCTCTCTCGGACGACGTTTCACGGCTCCGCTCGACGAGGGCCTCTGACTGATCAGCACGATTGGCGAGACCGACGGACGGACTCCGGTGATGTGCCCACCCTCACGGAGATGGAGGTTGCCCTTCACCTCTGGTCAGTGGGACCTGAATGGTTCCGTTCTGAGACCGGCACGACGGACGTCGCAGGCTTACGTTTCTCGTCCTCCGAAGAGTCGCTTGCCCCACTACACGCGCCCCTCCTCCCGCCTGGCAGGGACGTCCTCTCGCTCCGGCGTCCGCCGGGTCGCGCGAGGGCCCGACCCTTCCGTGCCGCACCTGGTCCGCCGGTGCCCCGAGGCGGTCTGTTCACGTGACGTCGTCCCGCCCGTACCCTGACGCTACGTACAGGGTATATAAGTTCGGAGTGTCTTTTGTGCCTCGACCTCAGCTGAGGCACACCTACGCCCCCGGCGGACCATGGTCCGTCCCTTCCCTCGGGGCGACGAACCCTCCCGTGACCGGGGCCCCACCACGCGGAAGTAAGACGACGACGGGGTCGGGAACCTGGAGCCCAGGTCTTCCGTCCACAAACCGGAGGACCAAAAGGTCTCTTTGCAGATATTAGAGTAAAGTGTTTACTAGGGGTAAATCTGTCCTCGGTGGAGAACACTACTATAGTAAACGAGATCACCGGTATTTACCCGTTGAAGGACCCCTCGCAGTCGTCACGGCTGCGCCGGAGACCTTTCACTCACCCGTCCGGGTCGTCTCCGGGGCGGTGGTCCGTCGAGGGTCAGGGTGACCCGAGGGGCCCCAGACTTTTCAATGTCGGGTCCCTTCGGGCGGTGGGTTCCCGAGGCCTGGTAGGGGGAGGAGGACCCACCCTTCCGTCCCGGGTGGGTCACCGGGGTGCCCGGTGTCCGGGAAGGTCGCCGGGGGTCGTCCGTCGGCCAGTCCCCGGGACCCCGTCCTCAAGACGCCTGCCGTCACCGGACCCCGGGTGGTGGGGCGAGGAGGTCCTCGGCTCGGGGTGGGGCGCCGGGAGCGAGAGGTCCTGAGTCGACCTCGTTGCTCCGTCTCGCCCCGCCTCCACGAGGGCCCGTCCCGTCGGGCCGACCGGTTCGGGCAGGACTCCCCACGGCACCCTCCGGGACTCGACCCCAGTCACGACCGCGGGAGCCTTGTGCCTGTCGCTCCTGGGTCCCGTCTCGTTCTCCACGACCGTTCGACGGGGCGCCTCTGGGGTCCTCCTCGGCCGTCTGGGACACGCGTCTGGGAGCCCTAGAGGGACGGGAAGGGGTCCCAGCTTCGAGGGGTACGCCCTCTTCGTAAGGTAGGTGCGACCCGAGGGATAAGGTCACGGACCAGTCGCACACTTCTGACTCCCAAATGTCGTACTTGGTCCTGGCTGACGTGTACGGGACCCGGCAAGTGGCTCCGAGACCCCTGGGACACACGTACAGAGACCCGAGCTCAACCATAGACTGGTCAAGGGTCGGGTTCACGACGACTGACCCTCTCCGGACAGAGGGTCTTGACCGTCGAGTACCTCATGGTCTCGCACCTTAGGTGTGGGTCCGGTGGGACGGTGTGAATCCTGTGTCCATATTGTCCAGGGGTGTTTACACTCGTTGTCGCGCCCCCGGCGCCTCAGTCCGCACTCGAGCCCGGCCAGAGTCCCCTGACACCCCCGGGACCGTCCCTGGAACGTCTGCGGGAGTTCCTCCTACCACGGGCCGTGTGACTCGACTTGTGTTCCGTACAGGACACACCGGTCGTGAGTGCACCTTGGAATCTTGTGTCGGAAGGGTCCTTGTCCTAGATACGTTTACACTGACTAGTTCCTGGACCTCTGTGTCGTTAGCACCCGGGTCGTACCCGGGGTTCAGGTTCCTGTCCGAGGACCCCACACCACAGACGTCGGGACCTGGAGGTCCGGGGCGGTCGGTGTGGCTCCGGTTCCCTGTCGTACCGACCGAGTCGGAACCCAGGGGCCTTTTTTGTTCGGGACAGGTACGGTACTACGACCAGTTCCGGGACCAGTCGTGTTAGGACGACGGAGTCGGAGGCGGTCGGTAGGACCCGACATTTCGGGGTCCTTCGTGTACGTTCAGATACACAGGACCTTGTAAGGGTGTAGATGAGTCCCCAGTCGAGGGACCCTACAGAGTGCGTGTGAAGTGCTCGTCGAGTCCCCGTCTGGACGTAGGGACTCTGGGAGGACGGACCACGTCGTTCGAAGCGGTCGTAGTGACCAAACGACAGACCTGTAGAAGAGGTCCGAAAGGACCTCGGGGTCCTGGTTCTTTGTGGAGTTTTAAAGACCGTAAGTTATGTGTACTAATTGTGATGACTACTGTAAGACTTATTGTTAGTGAGTGTAGGAGTGACGTATGGGTCAGAACCGTGGTTCGGAATGACACGATACGGGTCTCACGGAAGATACCCCGCACAACGGAGAAAGACTCCAAAAGAGACTGGGACCTCTCTCGTCACTCCTTCTCCCCCACCCCTTCCTCCTCCCCACCCTACCCCCTCCTCCTCTCCACGTCACCCCCTACTCCCGACGAAACGTACGTTGGGAGTCAGGTATTTGTCTCGAAACGACTCGACAGAATGTGTATGGTTTGAAGGTTTGTGTCAAGACAATCGATAAGACCCCCTCCCATCTGTGTCCATCCACGAGAGTAGACCTTTTGTCTAAGTCCACACTCCAGTGGACGGTTCAGTCAGTCTCAGGGAGGTGTAGGGTGGGAAACGGGCTCCTAGTCGGGAGCCTGGTCGGAGTCTGGTCGTGACTGGAGGGGGAGTCTTCACAGGTTCCCTGAGGTCGGGTCTTTGGTGTAGACTCTGCCCAGGTGGGAGTCGCTGTAGTATTGGGACCTGAAATTACTCAGGGTTGGGTGACCAGTGGAGGTGTCTGGAGGAGAAGTAGTTGAGGTCACAGACCCGATAGAGTCATGGTGGGTTCTACACTCTGGACGGCGTGCTCACCCGTCGTTGTCGGTACGACTCACTCGGGACACCTGTCTGACCTAACACGAGGTGTCATAGACCTGTTAACGTCGGTGCGTCGGTCAGGGACCGTCCCCCCGTCACAGTCGGTCCCGGGGGGTTCCTTGTCTAGACTATCTCTTACCTAGGCATATGTCCACTCTCTTTCAAAAAAATGTCGCTTACCCGAGTGCACTAATACCTCCGGCGGTTCAGGGTAGTCGCCGACGGGTGTCTGGGTCTTGACACCACCTCGTTAAGTTAGACTCAAATTTTCGACTCTTGGGTTCCCCCTACCCTTCCCCCTCTTGGTCCTCTTCTCCTCCTCCTTCTCTTGGTCCCTCCCCCTCCCCCCTCCTCCTCCCCTCCCCCTTAGTCCTCTCTCAGAGTGTAAACATGTACTAAAACATGTACTGATGAAATTTTATCGAAACTGATCTACCCGGAAACATCCATTTCATTACAGAGACGAAAAATTATACGACAGATCCAAACAGTATCGAAAAGAAGGTTCCTCGTTCGTAGAAAATTAACGCACCGACGTCAGTCGCAGACGTCACTAAAACCTCGGGTTCTTTTATTTTAGACACTCATTTAGTCTGGTTTGTGGGTTGCCGTCGGATAGGGACACAGGTTAGATCGAGTGTACCGCCGTACCTTTTCGGTGTATTGTGGGTAGGAGGAGTTTCTTCGACACCCATACCTTTGGTATGAGAAAGATTACTGAAAAAAAAAAAAGGTTTTAGTATTTAAGTAGGTCTTGGTGTTTAGATTTTGTGTTTCTTGCTCAAAGTACGACACACGTCGAGATACGGCCTCGGGATTGTCTCTACTTCTTAACGTTTAACCATTTGTCCACTTATCCTCGCGTCACGGAAAAAATTTAGAGGGTCGTGGTTTCGGAGTTGTTCATGAAACGAAACGAATTAATGTGTTTTCTAATAGAAAGAAAAACAAAAGAACCAGCGTGTAAAATTGGAGATCACAACCATAGTTACTTGTATCAGTGTTGAGAAACCCTTCTTTGCGGTGTACGACAAGTGTTCATTTAGAGTAAGTCTCTTTTAATAGGGTCTCCGAGAGAATAGACGTACCAGACAAGCATTGAAGGTCTCCTAGAACGCCTACAAGTCTTATCTCTCAGGGTTAGAAGGAAGTCACCGTCCGCATTCTCACTTCTCTGTCTGGTCGATCATTCAAAGTTCCTGTTGTTCCTTGGACGTCTCAGGACTCTCGTTACGACAGAAATAGATGTCTTCCCTCTGTGTTGATCAGGTGACTACTAGACACGGGACCGACTACGTCGATAGTCTTGCCTTTATTAAGTCGTTTTAACGTTTAAGTGCGTCGTGAACTTAGAAACCCAATTATACTTGAGATGTAGTAGGTTCGAATGGACACAATCTTACATAAAATTCAACGAGCTGACTCGTTGAAGGGAAAGTGAAAAGTGAGAGTACGTAACCTCTTCCTTTACCATTGGGTGAGACCATAAGAACGGACCTCTTAGGGTCCCTGTCTTCTCGGATCATCCGACGGTAGAGACCCTAGCGTGTCTCGGCCTGTACTGACTTTCCTGAATCGTCGTCGTCGTCGTCGTCGTCGTACAACGGATTGTTAGATTTAACTATGTTTGATGATTAAAGTTAAGTAACATTGATGTGTAGATAGGTCATTCCTGAGGTGGTCAGGGTGTCAGTTTTAATAAAACCCCAACTTTTGAAACTCTGGAATCTCTACTTTGAAACGTCCTTAGTGGAGTGTTGAGGGTCAGTAAAAGTACACCCACTTCACAAGTAGAGTGTCCCACGAATAGTTTGGTCCCAGACTGATAAGGGCGACTGGGACTCAGGAGTCGGACCTGTGTCTTCTTGACAGAGGTCGAGAAGTTCCCCGAGAGAGAAATATCGTGTAATAGAGATCCGACCGACATAAGTAACCTTTTACTTCCTCTAATTCACCCCTATTGAACAATGACACGACGGGTGGTCCGAAAGTCTTCGATCATTCAAAGATTAGATCATTCGTACCCACACTGACGAAGATAAGTGACGTCCGACAGACCGCCCACCACCATCGAGGTCAGATGTTGACTCCTGTACCCAGACAGCTCTTTCACTGAAGGTCTCGACGAGAGACCGGGCCAGTGTTACGTCCAGTACGAGACAGGTCGAGGTTTCAGTTACAGTGCAGGTGCCGTTACGATTGTCCTGACGATCGTAATTTAGTATGGACGGGACTCAGTGGGACAGAGAGACCTGCGGAGGAGCACAACGGTGACCCTGGAGACTCAACCCAGGACGACCGAGCGTTCTTTTACGTTAAAAAGACAGGTTGTCGTTGGTTCTCTTGTTTTCTTATTGAGGGACTTTACGTGTGGGGTTTGGTCTTTTCGGGACTTCAGTTTTGGTTCTGTTATTTATGACGGTCTTTTCTCCTCGGATGATCGTCGTTCGACCTCTCCGGTCTCGTCTCTCTACCCGTCTCGGTCCTGTCGGTCAGGGAGGGGTCCCTGTGTTGAGTCCGTCGTTTTGCTTCGAGACTTGGTGTGTCTGAAAGTTTGAGACACGTACGAGACTGTAGTATTCACCTACTGGGTCACCGGTCCGGAGAGTCTTTTACTAAGGTGTAGTACGTGAACTGTCCCTGGTAAATGAGGTTTGTAACAGTATTCTTTGTCGGACCCCTCGTGCTTAGTATTAAAAAATTTTAGGAGATTACAATAATGCTCAACGAATTATTGTCTCCCTACGTCTCTCGACGTTATATGTCTCCCAACCGGAGTCCTACTTTGAACCAGGACTATACTAAGGTGACCCTTCTGCACCTCGAGAGGGTGACACTTACGGGTGGTAGGTGTGGCCGAGGGACGGTGCCGGGGGGTGTTGGAGGAGACTGCTCTGTGCCTCGAGACGGCGGGACGTCCGGACGACAGGTGTGACGGAGGGACGGTGTTGGGTGGTGAGTCCAGACGTAGAGTTGTGGTGGAAGTGGTGCTGGTGTGGTCGAGTCATACGGGTTTCGGAAAGAAGACATGAGTGTACCGGTAAATCTTTAACTCTTCGACTCCAAATATCTGATCTATAAAACGGGTGCAGATACTTCATACTTAGGTCAAGTATGACCTCAGTTCCGGTCAAGATAGTCTGAGAGGACCGTTGAAGGTCCCACCTTGGTCGGTAGTGTGTCAGGGTGTAGCCTCCGGACGACGCCAGCCTGAGGACCGCACCGACCTGCTCCCGGGTCGTCTCCCACTCGGGGCCTTCCCGGTACGGGTGACAGGACCCCGTCGAGACCGTGACTGTCTCCTGTCCGCAGACCGACGTGCGAGACTTCCTCTTGACAGACAATTGTTCTGACAAGTCATTGCGTTTGTATAAATAACAGATTGAGTTTGTAATTTGGTGTATTTCGGGTTTGTAATGTACCCATCTCTCGGAACTGGTAAATAGCCTAATATGAGTCTCGTCTTCCTCCTCTAAGCTTTTCAAACTTACTAAGATTCAGTGTCAGGAATTTCAAATTTACTTTTTATCTTTAATCAAACGGTCTAATTAATCGATTTCAGGAATTACTTGAGTGGAAGGTCGAGGGGATCTTATCTAGAATAGTCGGGACTAGGTGATCGTTGGTGAAATACAACACTTTGATAACATAATTCGAAGTAGTCTAATAATCTGTGCATTGTTTCACAGAGGAGATGGTTTGACAAAGTATCTAAACTAAAGAGTCATTTTGCAAAACCTTTCAACTAGGATGTACACATTGACAAAAAGACTCGTACACTGTGGAGTCGTACATAACGACATTTTCGTTTGAACAATTAAAACGTACACGTTAAATTTACAAGTCACTTCTTTTTAGATAAAAACACACAGTACCCCATTCTCCCGACAATAATAAAACAAGGTCACGAAGTATATTTTGTTTGTTTCTTTTTCGTAATTACTTTTTTCACCTGCTACTTTTTAGAAAGATCCATTCAATACCGAGAAGAAATGTTAAATTAATAAACCCTCCTCTAACAAGAGTCAGGCGGTTTGTCAAAATTTAGAACTGTTGATATTATCTTGTTTTGATGTTGTTACGTTTTCCCATTTATATTTACAAGTTTTATTAAAATCAAAGACTCTTTAATTAAAGACGTCAAAATAAATTTAATTCGTCAGTAAACAATAGACTGTTAACGATTCGTAAGTTAGAACCCCCTTTACTGTTTAACAATACAAATTAAAAAGATCATAATTCCTTAAGGTACCTATGTATTTATAGACGTGACTGTATTACATAAGATTATATGTCAGTCAATCTTATAGAACTACTAGGTCACTAGGTTTCTGACTGCACACACACTACCATTTTGGTCGGGGGTTTAGGATCCTCCTTAACGAGGGATCTTTGAGTTCTGAAAACAGATTCTTACTTCGAGACAGTGAATTGTGGTTGTGATCTTCTCGTCCCGTGTCAAAAACTTATGATACAAACTCATGTATACATTGATGACCCCGAAATACGTGTATAAAAACACAATGAGACACACGTCCACGTAGACAAGATTGACCCTTTTACTTTTATTCTTTATTTATTTCCTTCTTTGGAAGGTTCTTTGTGACGTCGTTTAAGAATCGGTGGTTAAAGTCGTGAAAACTACCACTTGTCCAGGGTCTTTAGTTTACAATTGGAACTTTGGTCCTTTACTTGGCTCACATTGTTTAATCAACGTCGTGATTGTTGTCCGAGAAATGTGTTTTTCTGGGTTTATTTTCAATTTAAGGAGTTTTCCGGGGAAAAGTAGAAAACCGTTTATATTTGGAATGTCAGGAACGAGAGTCGCGTCGCGCCTTGTTCAAAGTTATTTATCTTACTCTTAGGTAAGACAATTCTTCCCTTTTGATGGCACTACTAATACCTTTTATTTTAGAATTTCAAACCAACAAGTTATAATATTACTAAAAAACGATGAACGGTTGGACGTCGCCAACGTCCGAACCAACGATACCGCTGTAGGACGATGAAGGGTCATACAGTCCGTCTTACTGAACCCGACAAACGTTAAGTTAGTTCCTTAATGGGACAAAGGATGACCTTATGGGTAGTTGGTTGAGTTAGGTCCTAGTAGGACGAAGGACCGCGTCGTAGGTAATTGGTTAAGGACGACCAGGGGTCCTGAGGTCAAAACAAGAAGACTCTGTAAGAAGTACCAGGTGTGTGCAATTTGGTCTAGTGAAGAGAAGAGTAAAAGAGTCCTGACCAAAGTTCCTACAGAACCGGTGCCCCGGTCCTGTTTCAGACCCCAGGACGGACGGGAGGACACTCTCGAAGATTGAACGAACGACTCATACACACTCCGTAAATACAACGGAGTTTGGAGTGTCCTCAGTATACTCCTTCCGTGACATATCTAATCCTTGGACTCCTGATTTGTCAAATGGGTTTCCCTGTCTCTTCCAAGGTCCAGTGGGTGCTAAATTGAGACTCAGAAAGTTTATGGGGTGTAAACGTTTTTGTCTTTCCTAGAGAAGTAGTGAAAACTTCCTTTTTTTTTTTCGTTTGTCGTCGCGTGTAATCTGGGTGAAGGACGCAGACATTTGTGTGGGTGCATACTTGACTTCGAGTCGGACTACCACATTATTGAGGTGTTACTCTTCCTTACAACTGTTTACATGATTAATACGGTGTAGGAACCAAGAGAAGGGTCCAAGTGTGTAACCGAATTGGACCCGTGGACCCGAACGACGTGTCTGTCCGTAGACCCCTTTCCGGGACTCAGACTTTAGACTATGATACCTTCTGGAGGTCCGTAAAGATCAGAGGACCTCGTTTGACGTTCGTGGACTGCGAAGACGTCCAGGAGAGAGTCTTTGCTTTTGGGGAAAGACCTTGTGACATTGATTCGGGTAGTGTACCTCGGTTCGAGGCTCGTCTGGGGTATTCACTGCCCCGGTGGTTTTGTCCGTCCCCAGGTCCCTTCCGGTCAGTGTCTCGTCCCCCGACGGGGTGTGCTCACGGGGAGTGACGGGGGCCAAGTCGGAGTACTGGACCGGGGATGTTCCTGAGACGGGTCACTGAATAAAGGAGACGTACACGGGCCCACGTGGTCGGTGGGGTTGTCATGGGGCGTCGTGGGAGGAGACTCAGAGTCGTGACTGACAGGCCACTTGTCCTACACGACGCAATGCTCGGCACTGTACGAGAGAGGGAGGCTCATAGGGACTCCAGTCGCTAATGTCAAGAAGGTGAATCTTGTAGGGTGTTGCGAACGGTACAACATACATTTACTTAACGACATACATTTAACATACATTTAACAACAACGACATACATTTACTTAGGAATCACGAACACGGCTCCGCTTTATTTCCGGACTCCCCTTCCCTTCTCCTCTTTCTCTTTCTCTCTAGGGAACCGCCACTACCTCGGGTAAGATGTGTCGCAGGATGGACTCTTCCCACACCCCGACACTCAGTCCGTGTCCGACCACCTGTGACTCCCGGGACTCGGCGACCGTCGTGCAGATTGACGTCGCGAGTCACGAGCTGTTGGGTCGGACCTCAGATCGACCTGAGACCTCCTGTGCCCAGTCGGCCCCGTTCGGACCGAAGAGGCGGAGGGACCCCTGAAGTACACCACACGTACCCTTTAGTATTTATGTAGACGTGGATGCGAAAATACTCAAGGATCGTCCAGTCTTAAATTTTGTTTTGTGCGGATGTTATCGAGAAGGTGAGGTGGAGGTAAGTCTCTCCTTCCTTGGGACGGGTCGTTCCGGGTCCCGGGGAGTCTCCCCGGTGCCCCCGAAGGACCTCTGGAGACCTGTTCGTCCCGAGGGGGTGTTCTGATTCAGTCTTTTCAGGTTCACTGCTCCCCTGGCGTAGACCGAAATGACAGGTGTGTCACTAACCCCTCGACTCTCGAGTTCTTCGCGACGATGCTACTTAGTGCGTCCTCGTTTAAGAAGTGGTGTGTGTGTAGTCAGATTTTAAGAGAGTACACACAAAAATTATTTGATAAGAATCACGCAGTAGAATATTTCTCCGTAATCCTGATCATTCTAGACCCGGGTGTGTGACTTCTTTGCAGACAGAGGTGTACACGGGAACGACACACTAGTGAAATGTAGTTCCTACTTTGTCAGAACATAACTCCTGTGGAACACCGGTTCTGCTGTACCCGTCGACGGAAGTCGGTTCACCGAGGACTTCTGCGACACACCTGGGACCCCGGTCGAGAGGGCCCTCCGAGACTCTGACCACCCACGGACCCGCAGTGGACCCCTCGCGGGACGAACCGACGTACGGGTGGGGACCGGTACGGATCGAGGACGCGAGGCCGGTGGTGATGGCGACGTCCGAGGGACCCCGGGGACACCGGGACATAGACTCGACACCGGGGTATAGGTTCAGACAGTCCCTCGAGCGCGTTTTACGTCCCAGAGGTGGGGGTCCTGGGTTACATAGTTCCAGAGACTCTTATACATGAAGTTCAGTCTCTTTTGTGACTCCGAAAAGTTGTGTGTACACAAGAATCCACAACGATATATATTGTCGCTTTTTAAAATTTCTAGTTCTTTTCCCCTGCCCCAACCCTTTTTTTAAGTAAGATACATGTACTTTATGAGTCTTCACAATTTGAGTATATCATAGTCAGTCAAGTCAGCGAGTCAGCACAGGCTGAGAAACACTGGGGTACTTAGGGTCGTGCGGTCCGGAGGGACAGGCAGTGGTAGAGGGCCTCAAGTGAGTTTGAGTTCAGGTAACTCAGTCATTACGGTAGGTCGGTAGAGTAGGAGACAACAGGGGAAAAGGAGGACGGGGGTTAGGGAGGGTCGTAGTCTCAGAAAAGGTTACTTCGTTGAGAAGTGTACTCCACCGGTTTCATGACCTCGAAGTCGAAATCGTAGTAAGGAAGGTTTCTTTAGGGTCCCGACTAGAGGAAATCTTACCTGACCAACCTAGAGGAACGTCAGGTTTCCTGAGAGTTCTCAGAAGAGGTTGTGGTGTCAAGTTTTCGTAGTTAAGAAGCCGCGAGTCGGAAGAAGTCTCAGGTTGAGAGTGTAGGTATGTACTGGTGACCTTTTGGGTATCGGAACTGATCTGCCTGGAAACAACCGATCATTGTGAATTTTGTCGACGTGAACATACAATGTTAAATACCAACTGGCAATTTTCGACCAACCTCGGGATCCGTGTGTGTTCGGGTTCGGACGGGAGACGTCCACCGTCAGGTCACACGCACACAGCGACACGTGCGCACCGACGCCGGGACGTCCAGGCGTAGACGACAGAGTACCTCACCGACGGTAAATCGGAGCCACTGTCGTTCACACAGTCTCGACCCACACCCCATTGTCTCCTATAAGAAGAAGATACACAGAATGTAAGTTTTTTGATTCTAGTACCGTATACCAGGGTAATGAAGTACCGTTTATCTACCCCTTTGTCACCTTTGTCACCGACTGAAATAAAAAGACCCGAGGTTTTAGTGACGTCTACCACTGACGTCGGTCCTTTAACTTTCTACGAATGAGGAGTCTTCCTTTCAATACTGGTTGGTCTGTCGTATAATTTTTCGTCCCTGTAATGAAAAAGTTGTTTCCAGACAGATCAATTCCGATACCAAAAAGGTCATCAGGACAAATCTACACTCTCAACCTGATATTTCTTCCGACTCGTAACTTCTTGACTACGAAAACTTGACATCACAACCTCCTCTGAGAACTCTCAGGGAACCTGACGTTCCTCTAGGTTGGTCAGGTAGGATTTCCTCTAGTCAGGACCCACAAGTAACCATCCTGACTAAAACTTCGACTTTGAGGTTATGAAACCGGTGGACTACGCTTCTCGACTGAGTAAACGTTTTTGGGACTACGACCCTTTCTAACTCCCGTCCTCCTCTTCCCCTACTGTCTCCTACTCTACCAACCTACCGTAGTGACTGAGTTACCTGTACCCAAACCCACCTGAGGTCCTCAACCACCACCTGTCCCTCCGGACCACACGACACCAAGTACCCCAGTGTTTCTCAGCCTATTCTGACTTGCTGACTCGACTTGACTTGACTACACAGAATGGAAAGGGTGTCATTTGGTCTCTCTTTCAGTGTTACTCAAATTGCAATTGTGTCCTCTTTTCCGATTCACAATAAGAGTACCTTATAATTCATTCCTCAAATCGTTCCGCACGTCTGTAGAGCACGACCAACTTACGAAGATACACCCCCCTGGGACCCACCCTTGGTTCTTCCTTTTACACGGGTTTGAAATTTCCGGGCTTCTAATAGGTCCGTCTTCTCCGGAGGATAAGCTTCGTAAATTTAAAGACTGTGACGAGTGTCACAATAGTATGTAAAAGGGTCATTGAATTCTCTTTTACCTATATTTTAGGAATATCATATTTCTGAGTCTGTGTCATCCAAAAATCATTTAATAGCTACTGTAGGCGTAGTGGTAAGAGGGGACCCTGTATGAATATCCTTAAATAGGATTTTGTCCTACATTGAAGACTTACTGCCTCTGAAATGAAACAGTTAGAGAAGAGTTAGAGTAAGACTTTTAAGATATTAAATGGTACTCACGCACACGTACGAGTCAACGATTCAGTGCATACTGGGACGCTACGGTACCTGACATCGGGCGGTCCGACGAGACAGGTACCCCAAAAGGTCCGTTCTTATGACCTCACCCAACGGTAAAGGAACAGGTCCCCTAAAAGGGCTGGGTCCCCAGTTTAGGTCCGTAGAGAACGTAGAGGTCGTAACCGTCCATTTAGGAAATGGTGACGTGGTCGACCCTTCGGGTATTAAATACTGTGAAGGACTTTTCGACTCAAGGTTAACACTGAGTCTGTCATTGAAACACCGAGAAAAAGGTAAAAAGAGGAGACATCTACCGAGTACAACATAGTTATGTCAACCCCTTTAGCGAATGAGTGACAATGTCCATGTGACTCAAAATTTCGGTCTCCCTCAGGGGTCCCCTTGTCGAGTACCGTCGACGAGTAAAAAGTCTTCTTTTATTCTCTGGGTACTCCCCTTCCTCAACGAGGACCTGGAACCCGAAGTCACCGTCTTGACATCTGTTTCGGTGCGGGTGACTACGGGACAGACCAGAGTCTGGGGACACCAGAGTCCGGGGTTTAGTTCGTGTAATAAAGATGGGTTTCTTAGATTGAACTGGTTTCTAGGTCTGACACGCCAGGTTCATGTGTTCTGGTCATAAGTAGTGACGAGAGGCCAATGTTTAGTGACATTCGTCTTTTCCATTCTGCGCCGGCGTACACGATCCACGGAGTGTCCTGTCGGAGTCCAGAGAGAACCGAGTATCTTTCGCCCGTATTGAGTTGTCAGTGGCAACAGTGGTGTTCCTCCGTCCAAAGTTTTAGTCAACAATACTGTGGTCCTCTCGGGTTGAGTCTTGTCTCTTGTGACCAAGACATCAGTCTACACCGTGTCGGTTAAAGGTGGGAGAAGTGAATGAAGGACGATTTGGTCCTGACACAGGAGGAGAAGTTTTGTTATTTATTGGAGTGCCCTGTCGCTCCCCACCACCTTGTGTATGGCACGGGCGGGACGTGGTAGACACACGTAATGTGTGTGCAGGGGTGAATTTAGGTAAGGATAGTCCCTCCAAAAAGAAACGTCTAATTGTTGGACTCTGTAAGGGACCCAGTTTGTCAGGGATCGACCGTGAAATTGGGTACGTCCCCCCGGGGTCTGGGACTTAATGAGTATGTGTTACGTCACCTCTCTACAGTTCAGGTGAGGACTTTCGGAATTCTGAGATTCTGCAGGTTAGTTCTTCCTTTCTAATGTAAAGTAGGGAAATGTGTTCCGTCTGTACTTCTAGGTGCCTGTTTTAGACTCTCGAGGTTTTATTTGGTAATGTTCTTTAAAAGATGTTCCTACAGTTCTGGTAAGTGACGTCCTTTTTGGTCGTAAAAGTTGGTTACCGGGACCCTGTTGATCTAAAGGTGTTGATTTTTATTCCTCAACCTAGGGATGGAGTGTGGTATGTATTTTTAATAAGTTTTACCTGACATCTAGATACACATTCTCGACGTTGGTGTTTTGAGAATCATCCTTATTAAGAAACACCGGTGTAAGTTACTAAAAAAAGTCCGTGATGTCTTTTTCGAGTTCACTGTTTTCTGTTTTTATCCATTTAACCTAAAGTAATTTTAAGTTTTGAGAACACGACTTCTATGTGGTAGTTCTCTCAGTTCCCTGTTGTGAGTTGTACCCTCTCTTGTAAACGTTTAATATTTGACTATTCTTTGAACATAGATCTTATATAATTGACAAGAATGTTTAGTTATTCTCTTTCTGTTTATTACATTAAAGAATTTTAGTCGTTTCCTAGACTTCTCTGTAAAGAGGTTTCTTCTATATGTTCCCCGGTTCTTTGTGTACCTTTCTAAGAGTTGTACTATAGAAAGTCCTTTTACGTTCAATTTTGATGTCTATGGAGACATGTGAGTGTCTTACAGATAGTATTCTCTGTCTACTATTGTTTACAACCGTTTATACACCTCCGTATTAGGAGTACAAACGACCACCCTTACGTTTTACCACGTCAGTGCACCCCTGGTCGTGACCCGAGGAGTCCTCAGTCTCAGTGGTATGCTGGGTCACTAAGGAAGTCCAAAATATAGGTTCTCTTTTCTTTAGTGCAAACCCACTAGTGCGTGTGCGTGAGTGTGTACAGGTGTATGTACAACAAGTGTCGTTGTAATAGGTTTTATGTTGTCGTTCTCTTTTTTTCTTTGTTGTGTTTGCAGGTAGGTAACTACTCCTCTATTTATTTTGTACCGTATAGGTATGTTACCCAATAATAAACCGTTATTTACCACGATTATACAGGATTTTGTGTCTACTTTGAACTTCGGAACGATTCTCTTTCTTCGGTATGGTTTCTGGTGTATAGTATATTAAAAAATATATTTTACGAGAGTTATTCGATTATATGTCTTGGTCTTCCATCCAATAATCGACGGTCCTCGAGTCCCTCCCCTCTCACCCACCTCTGGTGAGTACTCCTGTCCAAAGGAGGTGGTCACTGTCTTTGACAGGACCTTTCTCACGGTAGCACCACGTCGACCGCGCCACCGGTCAAGACGTGCCTCCGACTTCAGACGACTTTACACGTGACTCAGTTACGATGTCTTCCACCTAATATAGAATCACGGTGACAAAAGTTTGGAGTGTAAGACAAGACTGTCTCGTCTTTTCGTCTGCGTGTACTCGGAGGGTCGGACCACGAATGGGTCACTGGCGAGTGACCTGTGGACCTGTAGGTCCACTTGGTGTTCCACTCGTCTCCTGGGTGTCGGAGATAGGGTGGGGTCAGGAACCCGCAGAGACACTGAGTCCCACACTTCCCGCAATGTAACGTGACTGTGAGTGCTTTGGCTCCTACACCTGTCTACGCCTACACTCCCGCTGTCGTGTGCGCACGTGAGTGTGTGCGCGAGTGTGTGTGTGCACGAGTGTGTACGCGAGTGTGCGTACGCGAGTGTGTGTACGTACGCGAGTGCGTGTGAGTACGCGCGAGTGTACGTACACGAGTGTGCAGTGCACCCTAAGACCCCGTGGCTCCACCCCTTTTGTGTGTGTGTGTGTGTGTGTGTATGTGTGTGTGTGTGTGTAACACTTTTGGGTGGGTTTGTGGGTGTAATCTTAGATAATAATGGACCCGCAGAGACCACTTGAAAATTTGTATCCTGTAAAGTACGTCGGTCAAGGTCTGTGTGGGTGGGGACGTTTCGGTGTATGTGTGTCCCGACCCCCCGACCCCCCTCAAAGTCCAGTGTTTAGGTTTAGGTTTCTTCGTCTCTGAAGGCTGAATCTCCACGGCACCCTACACGTAGGCCCATTCTGCGTGTAAAACTGTAAGAACTGCCTTTTGTCGTTTCGTTTGCGAAAATACGGTGTGTCTCGGTCTCTGACGTCCTCTCCGTCTCGTCTTCGCTCTGGTAATCCCTTTATTTCCACTAATTTGAGTGTGGTACGCAGTTTTCATTACAAAGCAATTATTGACGGACCATAATGAGATAAATAGTGGTTAAATGAGGTTGACCTGTCGAAACGATGACGACCCAACGAACAGTATTAAAGATTATCTTATTCAGTTATTTTAACTTATCGTTTAAAGATCAGAAGGAGTGGATCAGAAGGAGGTGGTTGGTTTGGGACTTGTGCAAGTGGAGGACGTGGGGAGTGACATATCGCCCCTACGCCCGGGTCTCTTCGACCTGTTACCGCCGCCCCGGTCCGTGTCAGGGTCCGTTGCGGGACCGCCCCTCGGACCGCGGCTCTTCGAGGGGTGTCCTGTGCCGGCCTCCGGGGAGGGTGCGGTCCGGGAGACGCACGTGGTGTCTCGTCTGTCGTTCCGTCTGCTCTCGCACAGGGCTCCTCGACTGCCAGAGGACCTCCTTCAGTCCTTATGTCGTTTGCACGAGTGAGAAAGCACCCCTCTTTTTTCCTTCTTTTATCTAAATGCACAGCGCCGAAGACTGTGTCAGTCCTTGTACGTACAGTTTGTCTATTTTCGTAGCTTTGATTTCCTCCCCTAGGCCCCTACCCCACTCCACTGTCCGCTCGGGACCCCCCGTCCCCGTCCTCTCGAGTGCCCCGACTCTTATTCGAACCTCCGGTCCTGGGGTCCCGGACCCCTCCTCCCTCCGCCATCGGTGTCTCAGTCCGGAAACCCCTGACGTCGGGACCCAAGACGGTCGTGTCCTCTGCCCTCTGACCCAAATGACCTTCCTCCCAAGTCCCAGGACACAGACCCTCCGAGGACCCCGTCGTCCCCACTCGCAGTTCCTCCGTGGGACCCCGAGACGAGAGACGGGAGAGAGTGCACGTGGACGTCGTCTGGCCCGGTCCGTGACGAGAGAAACACCCCAAGTGAAAGTACTCTATTTCTGTCATTCGTCGGCTGTCTCTGAGTGTTAGTCTTCGACTTGGTAATGTCTGGGGTTCAGTACTTCTCACAAAGGACTCTTGAGTGTCCTTGGGTCGGACCTGGACGAAGGACGGTCTCGACGTACTACCGAAGGTTAGGGGTCCGGTACTGGGTCTCGTGCTTCGACGGGTGCGCCTACGACACGGGTGCTCACACGACACCCCCCGTACCGGTGTCGACGTCGGAGACCGGTCAGACTCCCCTTTCCTTCCACCTGTCTCGGGTGGACCCCCGCTACGGACACCCCAGGGGGCGGACGGCCATGTCTTCGGGAGGGAAAGCCCCGCCCACGACTGAGGTGTCCGTCCACCTGCCGAGGTGGATCCCCTGTGTACGCAGGATTGGTCCCGAGAGCCCCTCGACAGGGCCCGTCGGTGCCGTCCGGCCCGTCTTAGTAGTGAGGCCCTAAGCGGGGGTAGGTGGTCGTCAGGGGTGTCGTCTACACCTCAGGCAACGAGACGCCGTCTTTACCCCGACCCTCCTTCAGGGAGGGCGGGCGTCCGTCCGGCGGAGGGGGTCTGTGGAGGGTCGAGTGGTGACAGGATAACGAGAGTCCGTGCAGAGGGTTGAGACACCTTTTGGGTCCTCGTCCCCTTCCCGACTCGCGTAGACAGGTCTTGCGCTAGTTGAGACGTCACTACGAAGGGCCGTAGCTGTAGTCGTAGTACCAGACCGAGACTGAGGGACGAGGTGGGGTCTGTTCTCCGCGGGTAAAAGATTTCTCCCCCCTGGGAGAACCGTGCGACTGTCGTTGTTCTACACCACACCTTTGTACTCCTTTCCAAGGTTCTTGAGCTTCCCAGTGTGCTCCGGGGTTCTCACCGGCTGCCTCCTCGACTCGACCCCTCGTGGGGCGGTGCAGGTCCGGGGTTCCACGGCTACACGACCGGTCGGGGGGTCCTGCGTCCGGGAGCGAGGTCACCCCTCTTTCGGACCCTTTCTGTCAACGTACAGCCCTGCCCCCACTGACGGTCCAGACGTGCGCTCCGGCGGTGTCCGTGTGTTCGTCCCGACGTCGGTGTCGTCCAGACCCTCTGGGGTCGCCCGTGACTCCCTGTCCTTGTACTCTCCGTCCAAGATTGGTTTAGGGCAGTCCTTCGAACACTAGTCTCGGGCTTGTGCACCGTTCTGGGCACAATTGTTCGGGTGCACGGACTGGGGGTCGCAAAGATCCTACTTCCTATTGTTGTACCGGAACTGTGCTACTCGAACTTCGACAGGACTTTCTTCTACAGGTAAGGGACCATTTTAGTCGACTATCCACGATTACGACCCGGACAGAATAAAGGGGTTTAAAGTCACTGGGATGTCAATGTAGAGTGGAATGTTAAAATAAATTTTAGTCGGTGTAGTTCCCAGCTATCGTCCATGGACGGGATTTCCTCTTCCTTCTCTTAAGACGTGGAGAGGGGTCTAGACCGTTTTTAAACTTTATGTAGGAGCCGGACATTGTCTTTGACGGGCTCCACTTCCAGTCCCACGTAGGGTGCGTGGAACAAATACCGTCGTAGGACTCGTAATTCAGGAGGACCTAGTGTCCCCGGCTCTGGGTGACTGTGGGGGGGTCCGGACCTTTCCGGAGAGGCCCAGCGTTCCGTTCCCGACACTCGTCGAGAGATGACCTAAATGTGCCGATGGCAGACCGGGTAGGACTGCGACCACAAAGGTGTCCCCAGTAAGGACGAACCTCGTACCGGGTTCACTCCTGTAGTCCCGATTCTGTCTTAAAGACCTTTTAGTCTCTGTGTATAAGTGGTACCCTAGCAAGGTGGTCAAGTCCGGGAACTTCCGTATTTTTCACCCACATTACTCTGTCTGTTTGTGATCAGGGAGTTCGTCTACCTCTGGGGACTCTTCGAGCGTCCGTGCACTGTGGTGGGTGTCTTAGTCTGGAGGAGCGAGTTGTCAGACGAAAAGACTCTTTGCTGGTTCAAACGACGCTTGATTGGAGCCGAGTGCCGATGCACTTGTCAGGACGGGGTGCGGTAGCAGGCCTGAGAGCGGATAAAAGTCTAAACCGACGTCAAGACAATAAAGAAGGTTTTCAGATTAAAGTGCGTCTTTACCTCCGGTGTCCCTTCTTTCGGTGTTTTAATTTAGTACTTGGTCTCTCCAGAAAATTAAATGGGTTTAATCCTTTGAGTATTCTCTGAATGACTCCTAATAACGATCGAAAATTATAAATAAATAACGGGATTTCTTAATAGGACAAGACAGTGAACCAAAGGTTAAACTGCAGATCGTCTCCGAGGAGGTCCCTACGTTTTTAGCATGAAAGTGCCCGCCGGCTACCGTCAGAACAACAAAGAAAGGAGTTCAAGTCCCCCGACAGGAGTCGCGACAGACTTCGAGGGTCGTGTGTGTTTGACGTGTGAGTCCCGGACCCCGGTAGGAACCTGTCTTGAGCGATCTTGGTCCGGTGGTCGTGTGTTTCCCCTTCCCACTGGACCTTCTGGGCAGGGTCGTCAATGTGTGGGAGTAGCTCGTATACTGCCTCCTGGTGGTCGGTGGTCAGAGGGGTAGGTGTGTCCGAGACGTAGGTGGTTGGGACGGGTACCTGTGTGGGGGCCGGGTGGACTGTACTGTGGGACGGGTGTCTACGTGTGGGCCGGGTGGGCTGTGCTGCCGGACGGGTGTCTGCGTGTGGGCCGGGTGGGTTGTGCTACGGGACGGGTTCCTGTGTGGGGGCCGGGTGCCTGCGTGGGGGCCGGGTAGGATGTGCTACGGGACGGGTACCTGCGTACGGGCCGGGTGCCTGCGTGTGGGACGGGTGCCTGCGTGGGAACCGGGTGGGCTGTGCTGCGGGACGGGTGCCTGCGTGTGGGCCGGGTGGGCTGTGCTACGGGACGGGTACCTGCGTGGGGGCCGGGTGGGCTGTGCTGCGGGACGGGTACCTGCGTGGGGGCCGGGTGCCTGCGTGGGGGCCGGGTGGGCTGTGTTGGGTGAGCATCGAGTGTTCGTGTACTTGGACCGTCAGAGAGTCGAGACGTCGAGGTGTGCCCCAAGAGGACGGGACTTAGTTGGGAGCCGAGGTACGGACCCTTTGGACGGTGGAAAGACAGACGTTCCCGAGTCGAATCGGGTCGTCAAGAGTCGACACCAGTGGTCTGGGTGTTAAGTCCACGGTGGACCCTTGTATGGTTTTGGTGTCGGCGACACGGGGGGTGGGTTGGAAGACTTAGTCGTTGACGTCCCCACCCCCCGAGTCGGCAGACTCACTGTCATTCTAGGGGAGCTCGGACCCCGACTATCACAAACAGGCTGGTCGTCCCTCCGCAGCCGAACTTGTGGACTCACCGGACTCCTCCAAGGCCTTCGGTCCAGACACACAAAGAGGAACCAATTGGAAGATCCTACTGTCGAGAAGTTCCTCGGCCGCCAGCGAGCGACTCGTTGTGTGCGTCGAGGGTCCTTGGTGTCCGTGATTTCTGTGACGTCTTCGTGGGGGGGGTGGGGGTCGCTCCGGAAACTCTCATTGCGTGTGCACCGGGACCCCGGGAGCGTCCGTACAGGACGGAGGTCCTCTGTAGTTCCGGCTATGGTAGGGGAAGTTAGGTGTGTTCGTCCGGGACGACCCGAGGTCCCCCGTCCCCAGTTCCTCTCTGGGGCTTTCGGACTGTTGGTTTAATCTCACCCCCGTTGCGACGGGGGTCCCTACCCGGCGAGTGAGAGGACTTCCCAAACTCATTCTACACATCCACATCTGTCCGAATGGCTCCGAAGGGTTCTCCACCATTTATTTTTCCCTCGTTTTACCCCGTCAGTCGTCCCCCACCCCACCCTCCGTGGGACACGGGGTCCCTCCGTCCCGGGACTCTGGGAAGGCGAGGAAGCAGGACCTCCGTCGTGGTACGGAGACGAACGGGCAACGGGCTCCACCCTTGCCACGTCCGTTGAGCCGGGCCTCTACTGCAGGTCCGTCGTCCCGTGCCGTGTCCCGTGTCTCGGAGGGACGTACCGACCCCCGGGGTAGTCCGACTACTCCTTCTCTTCGACCCGGACTCGACTCAGGTACAGGTCCGTGTCACTCGACGAAGGTCTGTATCGGTGCCCGTCTGTTGGGGAAGGAGATCAGAGGCTCCCAGGGACACGACTCGTGTGGACGTGAGACTAGAATGAACGCAGAGGGACCGGGGTAGAGAGCTACCGGAGGACCGACTGGAGTGTCAGAGGTCGTGCAGGGGAGGCACGACGGTCGGAGGGTAGGTCTCCCGGAAAGCTCTTGTGTCAGTGAGGAGACTCGTCTTGTCGTGGTTCGAGGTCCAGAGGTGTTTCGTCGGTCCGGTGCAGGTGTGGAAAGTGTCACTGACGGAGTGGTCGATGGACGGAAGGGGTCTGTGGACTAATTGAGTGCGACGGGGACTTGTGTGGACGGTCCTCTGGTCTGCGTGCCCGAGGTGTCGTGGCCCTTAGACGACGAGACGTGCGTCGACCAAGACCGTAACCCAAACAAGTGGAGGACCTGTTTGTCCGGTTATACGTCCCGTTCTCGCTTTCGAGACTTTTGTGTGAGTCTAGACGAAGGTCGAAGGAGACACAAAGACCCGAAGTGAGTGGACAGGAGGGAAGAGGGAGGTGTGCCTGTCTTCACCGGACTCGGTACACAGACGATACTCTTCGCACACCACATTCGGACCTCAGGCCCGGTCCCTGGCTCCTCGACCCCGAGGCTCCGGGTGGGACGCGTACAACTACCCCACGACGGGACACTGGGGCTCGGACGGGGGACGAGTCGGCCCAGTGGAAGGTCCGTGGCTCGTGAGTGGTGGACCGTGGCTCGTGAGTGGTGGACCGTGGCTCGTGAGTGGTGGGCCGTGTCTGAGCAGAGGACTCTTTGTCGGGCCGTCGGTGCTCTTGTGTCGTGAGTCCCGTCCTGCGTCCCGTCTGTTCCTGCAGCACTGTGAAATAAACAGAACTTTTCAGCGGTAGGGGTTCATGTGTTAGCAGTTGTTGTGAACCAAGTAAAGACTCCGGACCCGCGTTCACGTAGTGAGGAGTCTCGGTACTGTAAGACCGCTGTTTCCCGGTGAAGGTCCTTCTTGTCCTGTGCGGACGAAGAGGTCTCCGGAAAGGGTGGGAGTCCTCCCTGAGCGTCAAATTTCCCCCTCCTCGACTACGGTCGTAGTCTTTGTCAGAGAAGAACAGGTACAGGTCGTAGACCGAAGATCCGAAGTCATTTTGGAAGGTCGTGTGTCGTTGGATTTTTCTTTTGGGTTAGTCTTTTACAAATTTAGTTGTGAGCGTGTGAGACCCAGGAGATGGTGCATGAATCGTGCGGTTCGTGATTCCAGTACGGTTCGGACTCTACCTCCGATGGAGATGAGCTAAACTCTGTACCGGACGACTCGGGGAGGGGTCTCTCGTGGGGACCCAGACCGTGGACGACGAGGGTCGCGTCCGTCTGTGGGGTCCGAGGTCTCCGAGTGAAAGTTATTTACCCGGTTTGTCTTACGGGTCAGACGTTACTGACTTCGACCGGTTTGTGGGGTCTCCGTCTCCAGAAAAGTCTTTACGCACATTCTGAGACTACGACCCTCGCTGACCCCCGTCCTCCTCTTCCCCTGCTGTCTCCTACTCTACCGACCTACCGTAGTAACTGAGTTACCTGCACTCAGACTCACTTGAGGTCCTCAACCACTACCTGTCCCTCCGGACCGCACGACGCTAAGTACCCCCACGTTTCTCAGTCTGTGTTGACTCGCTGACTTCAGTGTACGACCTGTGTCTGAAATTTTGGTAGCGACTCGTCCCCGTTCTCAGGGTCCCTGAAGAGGTCCTCGTGTCTGAGGGTAAGTCGCCCGTCTGAACGAACAAGTCCCGACTTCTACGTCTGAAGTTTGACAAGTCGTACTTAAGTACCTGATAAAATCTTTGGAACAAAATTTACATCACCTCTTTAGTAAGTTCGTGGTCTTAAAAATAAAAGAACCATTTTAATAAGAATTATTTTTGTCTGAGTAAATTCGTGAAGGCCAGAAAGCGTAGTTACGTGAAAGACTTCCCTAGTGTCCAAAACATGTACGAAACTTTTACTGGAGCCCTGTGAAATCTCCTTGGCCTCGCAGGGCGAGTTCCCACGAACCGAACGACTGCATCAGACCCTCCTGACTGGTCTGATTCCTTCCCCACGACTGTCCTGGTGGAACTACCGTCCTGACTGGGGTGGTCCGTCCCGACTGTCCTCGTAGGACGACCACTATAACCGTTCTGACCCCACCCGCTCCGACCGTCCTGATGGAGTGTCCGTCCTGACGGGTCTGGCCGTCCCGCCGGCTGGTAGAGCGACCGTCATTCTCCGCCGAGACCCGTGGAGGTGGACGGGTCACGGGAGACGGGTCCAGAGGTCGGGGTCTGGAGCGACGGACCCAAAGGGTCCTGTAGACACTTCGTCCGTTCGAACAAGGCATACCCCGTGTCCGACATGGGGTTGTGTCGCCCCCCTGAGACACTACACCGCCGTGCCGCCCCACACACCCCACCCCGAGACTTTTGTCTCCTCCGTCTTCTCGGGGACCGGAACTTCCTTTTGTCGAAAAGAATTTTAAAATGATAAAAACTTTGTTGTTTTTTGTTGAGTGGCAAGGGTCCTCCGACACACCGAGACGGCTCCCAGCCCGAGTCTGGGAGGTGGAGGACTCCAGTCTCCGTCCGACGTAAGACTAAGAAGGGAGGTCCTCTCTGACCCCTCGGGCGTGGTCGACGAGCGCGACCAATTTGAACCCCGCTACTTGCTTTGTCTCACCTATAAAGATCAAAGTCACTAGTAGGTGTCTCAGGGGTTTTGTCCCTCTTTGCTGGTGTATTAACAACCCCCTTGTCAGTGTCATGGGCAAAATTTGAACAGTGATGGGAACACCCATAAAATCGTTTATAAAGTCGACTTATTCTATAGTCGTACTAATCTAACTGTAATTTACAATCGAATGTATACTTACTTCAAATATATATTTACAACGTAAGACGAGTTTCTTCAAACTCGGTAGTACCTTTGATGGACTCACGAGTAGCTACCTACTTGTCTACTTTTTCATGTCAGATAAATACGTATACGTCATGTGTGTGTCGGTCCTCTTTCCTGCTTTGGAACGATGACACCGTCGCACGCACCTGGACTCCCGTGACACGACTTACTTTATCCAGTCTCTTACCGTTTATGACGTGTCATGGTGAATGCAAGTCTTGTTTTTGATTCTTCAGTTTGAAAATCTTCGTCTCTCAAAGATGACCCCAACCCCTTTATCGACCATTTTTCCGACCTGGAAGTCGAGACTCTGCCTTTTCTGACTCCTAGATTAAATTTGTCTACCACTGTGACACGGCATGGTGACTGTGAACGATTCTCTGCTATTGCTTTCAGGAGTGGTGGTGGTTGTTTTTTATACTCATAACTTATACACTCCACCATCCACATAATTATGCTACATAGTTTAGTGGTTCTGTGTGTGTAGAGTGTTAAGATATAGGTTAATATGGATTTATTTCGACTTGAATTTTTTCTTCTTTAGACTCAGTATGGTTTATTACAAAGTTAAATAAAATAATTCAAATTAAAGCGAAAAGTTGTAAAAACTAACTTTTACTGTTTTAATTATACATTTGTCATTGTATTGAACACCACAAGGCGGTAACACTTAAAAAAGTCAAAGGTCTATACCTCTACTTACGTCACTGTTTACTTCTTTTAACAGAGATTATATTCGCTGGACGTTTCTTTTCCTTTTGTACCAGTCTTTTAGGCACCGTGTCGGTCACCAAATCTAGTGTCCTACTCCCAGACCCACAGTATGTCGGGTGCTACGTCGTTCCTTCACCCTTAGTGACAGACATCTTGGTTTGCTCTTTGTAAGTCGTTTGTATCGCGAGGTGACAAATGTCGTTAGACTAGTGACACGAGCAGTTTCCTCTCCACAACTGTGGACCACCCGATCTCGGCTCCTTTCACTACCGACGGGTACAACGGTGTTCCTGGGTTCGAGAACGAAACGTCCTACCTCACCACTAGACTCCAGAGGTCCCGAGACCCCTGGTCGGCCAGTTGGCGTCCAGGACCCATGTGCCCGTGACAGTCGTGTCCGCCGAGGGAGTGGTGATCCGTGGACATGTGTTCCGGTGGACGGGAACAGTGACCGGTAGACCAGGTCTCTTTTGTAGGCGACACTCGTGGGTACCACGGATACTCGAAGGATCTTCCAGGTTAAGACAGACTAAAACAGAAAGAGCACCGCCGAGGTCGATCCGGACGCTACGAGTGTCGATCCTTCTGGACCGCTGGAGTGACAAGCAAGGGTCCGGAGGACGAGGACGGACCGGACGGGACTGGGATACGTCGTAGAGGTAGTAATCCAGTCAAGTCAAGTCAGTGAGTCAGGACAGACTGAGGAACACTGGGGCACCTGACGTCGTACGGTCCGGACGGACAGGTGACGTTTGAGGGCCTCAAATAAGTTTGAGTACAGGTAACCCAGTCACTACGGTAGGTTGGTAGAGTAGGAGACAGTAGGGGAAAAGGAGGACGGAAGTCAAAAAGGGTCGTAGTCCCACAAAAGTTTACTCAATCGAGAAGTCGTGGTCAAGAAGGTTACTTATAAATCCTTATACTAAAGGAAATCCTACCTGACCAACCTAGAGGAACGTCAGGTTCACTGAGAGTTCTCAGAAGAGGTTGTGGTGTCAAGTTTTCGTAGTTAAAAACCCGTGAGTCGAAAGAAATATCAGGTTGAGAGTGTAGATATGTACAGATGACCTCTTTGGTGTCGAAACTGACCTGCCTGGAAACAACCGTTTCATCATAGAGAAGAAAAATTATGCGAGAGATCCAATCAGTATCGAAAAGAAGTTTCTTCGTTTGCAGAAAATTAAAGTACCGACGCCAGTGGTAGGTGTCACTAAAACGACCGCGAGGTCTTTTATTTTAGACCGTGACGAAGGTGAAAAAGGGAAAGACAAACGGTACTTTACTACCCTGATCTACGGTACCAGAATCAAAAGACTTACAACTCCAAATTCGGTTGGAAAGACGAGAGGAGAAGGTTGAAGTAGTTCTTCGACAAATCAAAGACAAGTGAAAGACGGTGTTCCCACCACAGTAGACACATAGACTCCAATAACCATAAAGAGGACCGTTAAAACTAAGGTCGAACACGAAGTAGGTCAGACCGTAAAGTGTACTACATGAGACGTATATGAGACGTGCATGAGACTACATGAGACTGAAGGGACCACCGAGTCTGCCATTTCATAGACGGATGTTAGGTCCTCTGGACCCAAGTTAGGGACCCAGTCCATATAGAGGACCTCTTCCTTTACCGTTGGGTGAGGTCATGAGGATGGACTTTTTAGGATACCTGTCTCCTCGGACCATCCGATGTCAGGTACCCTAGTGTTTCTCAGCCTGTGCTGACTCACTGAAGTGAAAGTGAAAGTGAGATGTATATTCAATTTATTCGTCCCACTATTATATGTCGGAACTATATGAAAAAAGGGTTAAACCTTGGTCAGGTAACCAGGTACAGGTCAAGATTGACAACGAAGAACTGGACATATGTCTAAAGAGTCCTCCGTCCAGTCCGCCAAACCGTAAGGGTAGAGAACTTCTTAAAAGGTGTCAAACAACACTAGGTGTGTCAGTTTCCGAAATCGTATTAGTTATTTCCTCATCATCAACAAAAAGACCTTGACAGAACGAAAAAGATACTAGGTTGTCTACAACCGTTAAACTAGAGACCAAGGGGACGGAAAAGATTTAGGTCGAACTTGTAGACCTTCAAGAGCCAAGTGTATGATAACTTCGAAGTGAATTCTCTTAAAACTCGTAATGAAACGATCGTATACTCTACTCACGTTAAAACACCATCAAACTTGTAAGAGACGTAATGGAAACTAACTTTACTTTTGACCGGAAAAAGAAACTTGAGGTACCTGACGTCGTGTGGTCCGAAGGGACAGGAAGTGATAGAGGACCTCAAACGAGTTTGAGTACAGGTAACTCAACCTCTACGATGGATTGGTAGAGTAAGAGACGGTGGTGAAAGAGGAGGACGAGAGTTAGAAAGGGTCGTAGTCCCAGAAAAGGTTACTCAACCGAGAAGGTTAGTCTACCGGTTTCATAACCTCAAAATCGTAGTCAGGAAGGATACTTATAAGTCCCAATTAAAGGAAATCCTAACTGATCAAACTAGAGGTACAATAGGTTCCCTGAGAGTTCTCAGGAGAGTTCGTGGTGCTAAGTTTTCGTAGTTAAGAAGTCGTGAGTCGGAAGAAATACCAGGTTGAGAGTGTAGGGACGTACTGATGACCTTTTTGGTATTGAAACTGATATACGTGGAAACAGTCGTTTCACTACAGAGACGAAAAATTATACGACAGACCCAAATAATGTCGAAAGGAAGGGTCCTCGTTCGTAGAAAATTAATGTACCGACGTCAGTGGCAGGTCAAACAACCTCGGGTTCTTTTATTTTTAGACAGGGACGAAGGTGAAAAAGGGGAAGACAAACGGTACTTCACTACCCTGGTCTACGGTACTACAATTAAAAAGTTGTGACTCAAAGTTCGGTCGAAAAGGTGAAAGGAGGAAGTGGAAGTAGATGTCCGAGGAATCCAGAAGAAGTGGAAGACGGTAGTCTCACCATAGTGGACGTACGTGTAGAGTCCAATAACCATAAAGAGGGCCGTTAGAACTAAGGTCGAACACTAAATAGGTCGGGCCGTAAAGAGTACTACATGAGGCGTATCCGCAATTTATGCGTCCCTCTGTTATATGTCCGAACAAAGTCGGGAAAGGGTCAAAACTTGGACAGTCAACACGGTGCAGGTCAAGATTGACAACGAAGAACGATGTGCACGTGCACAGGTATGTGCACATATGACTAAAGAGGAGAGACGAACACATACATATACATTCACATATATTTACCTGAGTCTCTCTTCCTACTTGTCCGATAGACCTTTCTTCGTCTTGGTACATTTTACATTCCGGGATGTGGTGTGTGTATCGGAGCTGTAGGACTAACTTTCCAACAACGACTTGGTACTTTCTACGGCCCTAAGAACCGGAGGTCTCCTCTTCTTAAGTAAGGCCCCGGTCTCTGCTCCGAACTAACGAGTCTCGAAAACACATTATTTCAAAATCATTTCATATTTTCTCTGTGTCTTTCGAAGACTGTATCCGTAGTCTTCCCCCGTCTTTCTCATGGGGGGACGATCAGAAATGTACCTACAATGTATCAGTGATCGTCAGACAATTACTTTCTTTCCTTACAGAATTTTGAGTCTTGACCGTGGTCCGGGGAGTGGGTATTCTACGTAAGACTCTATTACAGTCAGTAGGTCCCGGTATTGTACTAACTGAACTTAGAACCTCTTTCCGTCTAATGGTATGTTTATCCAGACAAATGTACCTAATCCTCTTGTCACATACTCCTACTGTATGTCCAAACAGTTCAGTCAAGACTCGGAAATCTACTTGACTGGACTTCTGTCTCAAACCCCATTTACCTGTCATGTGATTGTATCAAATTCTGTTTGTGAAGGTATTCATTTTACATAACCAATCGAGTTTTAAACTCTTTTCAATTCAAGTCCACCTTGGTCCACAGTAATACCGTTGTTATAAAATTCTCTTTGGAGAAAAATTTAAACATATCTCTTCCCCTTTTTATATAGTGATCAAACAAAGGAGGACGGTGAGTTCTCTCTCTATTTTTTACAGACTGTGAGCGTCGGATAGAGGAGACGAACCTCTGGGGACCCGTCCTGGGTGAGTCCTAGTTCCACGAGTGTGACCGGAGACAAAGAGTATACGTGTCAGAACCCCCTGTCCGTCCTGCAGAACTGACGGAGAGGGGCGTTCCCTCGTCGCAGAGCCCGTCGGGCACGCAGTTGAACCTGAGAGGAGGCAGAGAAGCCAGTCCCCTCGGGTAAGTAAGGGTGTTTCTCGGATATGGCGAGTGTGAGGTGCACAGGTACCGAGGCGGTACGACTGCTCGACAGGTGTCGTCAGAGTCCTGGGAAGGGATTTTGGCCGTCACTGCCCCTCGACCCCCTCCGAGGACTCTTTGGCTCTCACCTCTCCCCTCACACGCTCTGTCCTTCGTGGCTCTGGTGTGACGTCTCTCCTGTCGCGGCGGGAGGAATACGGGTGTCGGGGTGTACGGGACTGGGGCACTACCAGACCTCGAGTGTCCGTTTGCCCACCCGGTCTCTTAGGACCTGCTCTTCCGGGACCGAGGGACTGGAAAAGAGGTCCTTTCATGTGAACCATTTTAGTAAACTGTGATTCATAAAGACCCAGAATTCGACTCAATGTTTAAATCGTTTAATAAAACTGAGGACTTGAGAAAAATGGTGTAGTCACCTACCAAATGGGCCCGGAGACCGACGGCTGTGCCCAAAGACGGACGGGCATTGAACAACCAGATACTAATCCCCTTTCGGTGAGGTTGCTGATCGGGTTTCTACAATCGACTCGAGTCGTGTCATCTGGGTTGGGTGTCTGTTGTCCCACAGAGCCGACTGTCAGTCATTCTCTTGTGGTGTCCGGTGTCCGGTTCAGGACAGACACAGAGTCCCTCGTAAGGACAGTGGATCTTTACTTTATCCAGTGGAGTCGAGACGAAGACACTAATAAAGGGTTTTACATAACACGAAACACCGACCGTCGAAGAGTAGAAAAGAACGGTCTTTTAATCCTTTGGGGTACGTGACCCTCGGAGGAACACGAAAATTATAGTTCGTGTTGGTGGAGAAGAGTTATAAATTCTACAGCAGGAGTGACCGAGGAAAATAAGTCCTTATTTAATTATAACTTTAATCATAGTTAACGAGACATTTGTATGCTGGTAGTGTCCTTGTTTGAAGATCCTGTTTGTTCGGGAGACCAAAAGGTAGACTCGAGTGTTCCACGGAACCCGTTCAATGGTGTGAAGAAGGAGGGTCAAAGAAGTGGATCCTCGACACACATTCCTGTGGAACAGGGTCACCCTCTGACTAATTAGAGACAGACGAGAGTCCCGAAGTCCCTCGCCGGACACTATGTCCCACTTCGTCCCACCTGGGGCCGGTGCGACCCGGTTTGTCTATGGGGAGAATCCTTGAAATTTAGACGTCTCTCTAAGACAGGTCGAGACCTCACACCTACGCGTGCACTCGGGTCTCGACCTCCCGTCACACCTGGTTGTAGGTCCGTTCGTCGGAGAGTAAAACAACGTCTGTCACACTCACCCGGGAAATTTGGGATGTTAAGGATTGTGGTCACTGGTCTGCAGGTCCACAACAGTCAGGTCTGGGGTTAGTGTGACAATGGTCCTAGGGAGAGTGAGAGTTTGTGTGGGGTTGAATCGGTTATTTGGTGTACCACTACTAGGGACTCCGGAGCAGCGGGACAATCGAAGTCGTGTCGTAGTCCTCTCTGTCATACACACCTTCCGAAGACTTTGGGCGACCCGACGTTGCTCGTCCGAGGGAAATTGATCCCATTCTCCGTCACCCGACGTGAGTCTCGTCTTTGGTCATGCACGTGTAGCGGGACCTGGTGCGCCTTCGCGACCGGGACTCAGGCTGACGTCACCCGTCTTCGTCGTCGTGTGTCGTGTGACTCGCCCCTCTTGTCCTGTCATGCATTTGACGAGGGTAGAGATATTCGTGTTAGCGTAACTTCGGTTCAGACGCTTGGCAAGCGTCTTAGGTGTCCTCTTCGTCGGCACAAGGTCTCTCAGTGATTTAGGACCGTGGTCACTGAGTGGAAGTTGGGTCTTCACCAGAGGTGATGGTCCCCTCCCGTCGTTTGAGAAGAGCCAGGGGTAGATGTACCCTCCCGGTACGAGGTCTGTGTCCCTCTGTCCCGAGAGAGGACGGACTCTGAGGACCACTTTAGAACGTAACACCTTAATAGCGTTACCTCTACGAGGTCAGGCCCGTGAAGAGTCGGACCACGTTAATGGAGTTCTACGTCTTGGTACTACCCCTCTCTGCAGACTCGAGGTTTGTCGTCCTCTACACTCTCGGTGGACACACGTGTGCACTTCTCCCTGTACACTATGTCGTGCGGAGGGTCCGTGGTATACTTTTTCGACAAACACAAGTGACACTTTCTGATTCCGAGTATACTGTCGTTCGTAGATGTCGCCAATACTACCGGACACTCTCCACGAGTCTGCGAGGGATGTCTCCGCTCTGTTCCTGATAAAATGGTCCTGACTGGAAGAGGCGACGAAGGAGGTACTGCACTCCTCTGTTCTTCCCCGGCCCGGTCCCGAGGGGTCTTCGCACAGGTGGTCGAGGGTCCAGGTCCTGACGGGACGCCTGACAGAAGTCATCGTTGACGTAGTCGACGTCGACGAGGAACGACGTGCTCAGTCTGCACACCCAAACGTTTCATTTAGGTGTTTTACTCCGTGGTTTATCAAAAATTGTCTGTTCTTCACCTTTAGGGTTTCTCGTTACTACAAACTTAACTTCACTGTCAACTTTACCCAAAGGAGACTTAATTGTTTTATAAAGATTCTTTCTTGTTCTAGATCTTAATTCATCGGTTACTTCTACTTTTGTGACTTGGTACAAATTTACAGTGACCAATGATTCAGTTCCTCAGAAGTCAAACCCTCCTTAATTGAAATTACAGACGTCTCTCCGTACACACAAGTGGTGGACCATACACGTCTTGACCTCCCCGGGAGCGAGGGGGTCTGGAGCCACCTGCCACCCCCTCGGACCGACCTGGACTGCCGTCTCTGGTGGGGGTCTCACCGGTCCTCGGTCGTCCGACTGATTATTCTGTAGTTTAGGAGTCACCGACCCCGACGGAAGTTTTTTTAGTAAACAAGGAGTCCAGTTTAGTTGACGGTATTCTTTCTCGGTGGTGATAATTAATGTGTCGGTGGAGGGGTTTCAGATGTCTTGAAAGATTATTTTACCCTTGACCGTCGAGGACTGTAAGAAGATTCGCCTGGAGTGAATATTGTCCTTCACTCAGTGAAAACGACTTCCTCTCCTCCTTTCTCTCCGCCGCGTTCTTTGTCTTGTCGTAGCGGCCACTCAGGTCCTCGGTTCTGGGGTTTGTTGTGTCCCTCCACGCCCACTGTCCCGTAAGATGTTTCCCCCGGGAATCTGGTTCTGCTTCCTCTCCCGGAGGACTGCGACCCGGCGGGCAGTCCCTGGTGGGAGGTACGACTGTCGTGTATCGTGTATTTGGGGGACTTTGTATTTCGCTCCACACCGTACGTCCGAGGGGCGGGTGCCAGAACCCCCGGACCGTCTGCTCCTGACACTCTTCGTGGACAGGGACCCGCGGGTGCCCGGGACGGGTGACGGGGAGGACGAGGAGAGTCGGGGACCAGTCCCACTCGTCAGCCGTGGCCGAGGGAGCGTGTCCTCCTCCCCGGGTCGTCTCGGGGAGCGGACATGGTCCGACGGGAGTTTCCGATCGGTCCACCACGGACTCCGACCGCCGCCGAGAGGTGGGAAGGGGTTCGTCCCGTCGACTGACGACTGTCGCCTGCCGCCGAGTGGTTGGCACGTCCGTGTCGGAACGACACGTCCTGTCGGCGCGGGTGGTGTCCCGTCCCGGGGATGTGTAGCCGTCCTGAATCTCCGTACAGAAGCCACACAAGTTGACGTAAACTTTAATATCGTTTAGTTGTTGTTTTATGGTAAATACACGTTTGTGAGTGAAACAAGGGAAAAGTTCTTGTGTTAAAGACTTATTGTAGAATAATCTTATACTGGTATTAAGACAATTTTATGATACTACGTTGACCACAGTCAAGAGTGTAATTATCTATGATCAACATTTTAGTCACAGTTTCTTTCGACTTTATCAAATTACAAGAGTATCTTTGATTAACGTTAATTTAAAGGTTTGCTGGAAAAATTAGCTACAAAAAGAAGATTCTCTGTAAATGGAGAAATTAGTTTTGGAACTGGGACTTAAAGAATTTACGAAGGATTAATTTTTTGTTTATACAGGTTTCCGTTTTATCTAGTCCTGGAACGAAGTGATTAGTTAAACCTACTTTTTACCCTGTGTGTATTTTTGAATAAACTCGGACTTCTCAATGCAGTAAAAGTCGGGTGTTGGACTCTCGTGTCTGAGTTTGGGAGAGATTGGGCTTGGTCCTTTTCTTGTGTAGTCGAGGACTTGTCTCCCTCGAAGGGTGGTCTCTCCATTGCAGAGGAGGTTGTAGTTCGTGGTTTCCTGTCCACGATGGGACTGGTAACACCGTGTAAAACGGAAAATTTTACGGAAACGATACCTCAAACTCTTTGTTTCAGAACACAAAGACCCGAGTCTTACAACTCGGGTTTGTTTGGTTTTACAACAGGGGATTTTAGTACTAAAATCCACTCTGTTTTACAGAACGGGGTATTGGCTTACTCAGTGGAAGGACTGCGAGGGGTGTGTGCCTCCCACCTCGCCGGTCGAGACCCCACGAACGACGGACGTGGGGTCTGTGGGCGTCTCTTGTGTGGACGTGGACGAGGAAAAGTCCCCAGGGGCGTATGGACCTCGGTGGGACTGGCGTGCCGAGGTCCAGGAATCCAGGTCGTCGTCTACTTCCTTCACAAACAGAAATATTGACCTCTCTCCCCACTCGTATGGTCTACGTGCCTGGACCCTGTCGACTGCGGACCCAGGAGGACGTTTACTGTGGATGGGGGGTCCCTGGTGTCGTCGTCTTTGCCACCACCCGTGGGTGTTGCCTGCTCCGGGACTCTGTCCTACGGGTG
Organism: Capra ibex; assembly: GCA_006410555.1. Lineage (NCBI taxonomy): Eukaryota > Metazoa > Chordata > Mammalia > Artiodactyla > Bovidae > Capra > Capra ibex. The sequence continues at coordinate 38,805,537 of SJYO01030260.1, forward strand.
CGCTTTGCGTTCAGCATTTCCATCGGAAGAGAAGTCTTTGTCGCAGTGTCCGACCAAAAGACGGGTTGAAGAGAAACTGGAGTTAACACGAGGTAATTTTGGATTCAGGATCCTGAGTGTGGTCGTCAGTCTGAAGATTTGGTGCAAGGGTCTGTTATAGACACTGTGGTTTAAGGTCCTACCCTTCAGCGATTCTTACACTCCACAGGGCACGGTTGGTCCACTCCCCACCAGGAGACCCTGTCCGTCCCCGGGTCCGTGACCCGTCCGACGGGGTGTCCGGCCCCCTCGACCCGGAGCCCGGAGGAGACGCGACACTGGGGATTCACCCTTCGTGCCCCGGCCCGAGTGACGTGCGGGCGTCCGCCTGCTGCCAGGGGAGTCTCGCGTGCGGTAGTGGGCAATCCCTTCGTCGTCTTTCCCACGGGTCGTTGCCACGGTAGCCGACGAAAGTCGGGTCCCCGAGACTGAGACGTCTGCACGGCACAAAGGAGACTCTCCCAATGTCTGGGGGTCCCCCAGGTCCCCGTGTCTCACGGGTCACACGAGGGTGGTTTCGAAGGGGACTCGGGGGCGGAACAGGTCGGTCCGGCGGGGTCTGGTCCCTCGGGTGGGACGGGTACCGAAGGGCGTCCCTCCAGACCGAGTCGGGGGGCGTTAGCCCTGGGTGCGGGACCGCCACGGAGACTGGGCGAAGGGACACGACACGGACACTCAGAGTCAGTGACACACTGTGGGTACAAGACTGTGTGAACCTCCTATGACCCGTAGTGCTGTGACAGGACTGTCGCACTGTTCGTCCATGTCCGACATAACTCGTCGAGAATGTTTTGTCCCGTCTCGAACTACGTCCCACCCGAGATGAAGCGACCATATTGCAGTTGGGTTGTAACTTCTTCGAAGACGTGAATGTCCTTTTACGAGTATTTAAGTATTCTTTCACTTCAATCCAGTCGTTAATCGAGATGAGAGACTACCTGGGTCTCCGAGCCACCCTCTCACACTTATGTCGGACCGACGGGGTGTGCTCCACGACAGTCTGATGACTTCTGAGGGTCACAGGGTCTCGTGTATGATCTCAGGTGTCGGGAGGAAGTTGGAGGCACTCGAGGTGTGGTTGTGGTTTTAGTGTGTCCATGAACTGTTCGATCTGAAGTGGATGAAATATAACATTTTTCTTAGTTTTTACGTTTAATTTCGTTATTACTTTACAGTGAAATCGAATAGTCTAAGTATTTCTATTTTGTGTTTTAAGTTTAGTGGTTTACGACCGATGCGACGATGCTTCCACAGAACGGTCACCACTATATGCCAACGTACCCGGGACTCCTTACGTCGAACCTCCGTGTGTCGTTCTCAGACCTTGTCCGTCTATGACACTCGGTCGTCAAAGTAAAGATCCTTGTTAAGATCCCTTTAAAATTAGTCTTGTCCTTTAAAATTTTAATACAAAAGTAAAATTGTGATTTTCGGTTTCCTAGCCTTTGTTAGATTTACAGTGCAGACAAGACTACACGCAATCTGTGAAGCACGGTTCGTGGTGCGTACGCATTTTCACCCATATTTTCTAACTTCATTTATGTAAAAACCAAGACCATTTTAAATATTGACCTCTCTCCCTACTCGTGTGGTTTTATTTTTATATTAAAGTAATTTTGTACTACTATTTCTGTGTCAACTCTTTCCCAGACCCTTACGGAGAACTGTCTTACAATACATTAGTAATTGGGTTACCAAGGTGAATCTTGGGTCGACGGTGCACCGTTTCGGTTCGGAGCACCCATCACTGCACCTCGTCTGTTTCGGGAGCTACTGACCGACCGACTACCGTCGTGGTGACGCCGGGACCCCACCTGGAGACCGGGGAGACGGGACTGGTGTCGGGGGTCAGTGTGTGTCTCTCGGTGGGTGGACTCGGTCCACCGGAAGTCAGGGACCTTTACTGACGACGAAGATCGACGACTTCACCGAACAGTGTGCCAGTGTCTTTGGTTTGTTCTACCTAAACGATCTCTAGGTCGGAAACCTTTCACGACGAGTGTCACCACCGGATGAGGGGTCCGGAACCTACAGGGGGGGCTCCGGAGAACGTTACACCCCACTTCGTCCCCAACGAGTCCCGACCAGTCGAGCGGGTCCGACGCTCTGAGACAGGTGGGGACGGTCTGTCGTCCGACCGCAGGTCCAGGGCCCTCTTCGGGACCTCCTCGTGTCTTGGCGACGTCCCGGCGTCGTCGGACCCAGCGACCCTCCGGGGGCCGGGACACCTGTGACACTGGAGAAGGGATGGTGTGTCGGGAGGGGGTAGTGAACAGTGTCGAGGGACTCCGGTAGAGAAGGGTAGTCGGTGGGAGGGACACAGGAAGTGTTAAAGAGCAAGAGTAAGACCAAACAGGAAAGAACAGGGAAATTTCTTATTGTGTCCTGACCCCTTAGGACCCTGACGTCGGGAGTCCTTGGTCTGAGCCAAGGACCGACAGTAGTCTCGGTTGGACACCCCTGGTTTGGGGTATGAGCACACAGTCCTTCCCTTCGGTCTGCGCAGTGGACCAAGGCCGGAACAGCCGGAAGGTCCGTGGACGGAGGCCCGGCGCGTCTGTCGCAGCAAGACATTCACCTACAACTCATCAAAAAGGACTAATAACCGGGGTGAGTTTGGACCAGAAGAAAGTCTCGAGCTGAGAGAATTGTCGTTCAGTAAGTACAGTACGTCAGTTAAAAGAGTCGTACCTAAATCAATTTGTGCAATTGACACCGGTAAAGTTATCCTGAAGAAAGAGGAATTAATATCGTACTCCAGTATCCTGGGACTCCTTGATAACTTTTACAAGAGACGTTTGGTCGATCTTTCTATTATGAACAAATAGTGACAGAAAGGAATTTACGTCCCTGTGTGACTTCTCGAGGTCAAAGGTTGACGACTCCTGTATTAGAACCTGAGTGGGGTACAATTGAGACGTCGGTTTAGACTGGGGAACTTGAGTTCTGAGGGGTAGACATTTTGTTCATCATTGTCGTCGGTGGCGTCTGTGTATCTGCCCCGACTCTTTTGGATGTTCCTGTTTACAGGGGTCCTGTTCGCTCGTGGAACGACTTGCTCAAGCCAACAGAATCGTAGGAACAAATTCAAGTTTGTTCAGAGACGTAGGTAGTGAAAGGTTGGTTCTGGTAGCGGCTCGGGTCCTCGAGTACGTCACTGAAAGGGTGGGAAGGTCGGACGTGGACACTTCAGGGTTTAGTGTTCTAACACGGGAACGAAGGACCAGAACTTTGTCGATGTTTTTAGTACACCCCTCTAAAATCTAAACATGGATGAAATCCCTTTATGTCTTTTTCTGTCTAACGATCGACGGTTTGAGTACTTGGGATCATTGACGATCTCGAAGTTGTAATGAAACTTGATATCGATTCTGTTTTGTCGGTACGGAATTAATTAAGATTTTATAATAAACAAAATAGACATTTTTAGTAGAAAAAAAAAAAAAAGCAAAAACACAGATGTTGTATAAAAGTTATATGAATTGAGTTTTCAAATCCATGGTCTCACGAAATATTTGTTTTCGTGAAACTAGTTGTTACTATATTATATTATTTATTGTCTACTTTTTGAACTTTTTAAAAACATTTACAATAAATTTATGAAACAACAACTTCCAACCGGATTTTTACTATTTGTAATCTTTTTTATTGTACTTTAACATAAAGACTAGTTTTTCGTGTGTCGTCCAAAGACCCGGTTTTTCACCTCTTTTCGGTACGGGTCGTATAGACAGAAAATTAGTATTGTTCTATTCTTCTCCATTGTCGTTTCAGTGAGGGAGGGAGGGTCTCTTCACGTCTCCAGTATTGGGGTCGACTCTTAATTTTATCGTCGGAGCGTTTTGGATCTTCAGTCCGTCCTGATCGTCGACAGTTTCGTCTGTGTATAGTTTCTTTTAGACTGTGTCTTCTGAACTCTGTTAGTGTGACGTTAGTTTCCTCGCCCTTCACTCCAACCCTTTCAATGTCTTATCTAGTGTCCTACCTTCTTCTGCTAAGTCATGTTCCTGTTGACCGACCAATGCCTTCTTCTACGCGGTTTGCTGTGGTTTGCCTCGTCTTTGTTTGCCCTCTGTTTTATTGGAGTTTCTGTATTACCCTCCCTCCTAGATACTGTATTTCCTTCATTGCTTTTGGTGCTAATCTTTATACTGTACTGTGTCCTAAGATTTGTTTAAACTTGTCTTAATTGTCGGTACTTTAATTTTCTGCGAATGGGGAACCTTCTTTTCAATACTGGTTGGATCTGTCGTATAAGTTTTCGTCTCTGTAATGAAACGGCTGATTCCAGGTAGATCAGTTCCGATACCAAAAAGGTCACCAGTACATACCTACACTCTCAACTTGAGACTTCTTCCGACTCGTGACTTCTTAACTACGAAAACTTGACACCACAACCTCTTCTGAGAACTCTCAGGGAACCTGACGTTCCTCTAGGTTGGTCAGGTAAGACTTCCTCTAGTCGAGACCCTAAAGAAACCTTCTTTACTACGATTTCGACTTTGAGGTCATGAAACCGGTGGAGTACACTTCTCAACTGAGCAAGCTTTTCTGAGACTACGACCGTCCCTAACCCCCGTCGTCCTCTTCCCCTGCTGTCTCCTACTCTACCAACCTATCGTAGTGACTGAGCTACCTGCACTCAGACTCACTTGAGGCCCTCTACCACTACCTGTCCCTCCGGATCACACGACACTAAGTACCCCAGCGTTTCTCAGTCTGTGCTGACTCGCTGATTTGACTTGTCTATGGTTCCTTATAGAAAGTATTCATTCCTGATTCATCTTCATAAAAATTCAAGAGTTAGTGTGTCCGTATTTCGTCTCTTACTTTAATTGGACCTCACTGTGTAGGATCCCCAAGATGTCCATTTCCACTGGGTACCTGTGGTGTGGTCGACCCAGTGGGGAATCCACCTTCGTTCCGCGTACCGGAGGGGTGTATACTTGTCACGTCTTTACACCCCGAGTACACGGAAGGACCCTGTCCCTCAGTACTACTTTAGGTCGGGGGTTTTCTCGGTCTCCCTTTAGCACCATACTCCTAGTGACATCGTAAAGACGGTCTTCTGTTGTCCTGTCTTTTAATCCTCGATCGTGATTTCATTTCCTTCACACACTAGGTTCTTAAATACAAGTCGGTGCAAAATGAAACTCTCATTCCCGTTTTCTGTCCGTAAGAGTAGGTCTTTCTTTTTAGTCTTTTATTTACGGGTACCGAGTACAACTTTTCTTGGTGGACTATTGTTTTAATTGGTTGGTTCTCTAGTTTTGTGTCTTCAGTTTAACCTTTCCGGAGTTAGTTTCCTCACCGTCCACCCACAACTCAGGTGTGGTCACCGATTTTCTTCGGAGACGTCTCCAACCGAAGGGACTACATCTGTGATATCTGGGACGGGTTGTCTGCTGTACGCACACACATGTGTGTGCACACAAACGTATACGTATGTGGACATGAATTTAAGGACACCATCCCCTCTCTTACGTCGTCCTTTATATATTTATGATAAAGTATAAAACTTCTAAAAAAAGTAAAAAAAAGAAAATTTAAATAATGTTTCAGAGAATTCCTTACCAGATAAAACTATTTCTTTATAAATACACTATGTGTCATTATTAAACAAAGTGTAGTTGAATAATTAAGATAATTTACCAATGTAAAAGATAAAAGTACTTTTTATGAGACACCTGATACTAGGGTGACTATTGTCATAAGGATTTCAAAAGGGACATTATCTGAACGACATAGTACTATGAATAGGACTCACCATCCTCAAAACTACTAGCATACGACAGAAGAAAATCAAAAGGTATATCCAAGTTACAAAATTTTACACATGACGAAAAGTAGAATTTTTTGTCTATTTGATTTTTCTTTACTTTTTGATATAGTTCATTTTTATATGTCTAAAGGGTCTACAAATATGTCCTGGAAATTTAAATAAAACATTAAAAGTACTTGAATAATGTTATAAATCCAAGTGAAAAGTACACTTGACTACTCCTAAGTAGAAAGTTAGACTCTTTCGTACTACGAAGATTCGGTTGAATCTTTGGCTCGACTTAGTCATCGATTCAATACTCCGTAAAAATGTTTTGACTTAGTATGGTGTGACTTAGTATGGTGAGACTTAGTATGCTACAAAAGTCAATTGAAAGTGTGTCACTTACTTTCAGGTAGTGCACGTGTGACGCAAAATTGGTGAGAGGGTGACGACCTCTCGTGTCGATAATTATCGAAACTTGTTTCTAGGAGTAGATACCGTTTATGATAACAGAAACCGATCCGGTACTTCCTCAGGTTTTTCCTTAGGACCCCTACTGCATTTTACGATAGTGAGTACCCTTCCACTTGAAGTTAGGTGTGTACGTTCAAGATCCTCCGAACAAAGTTTTCTTTAGTCAATCTCATTGTCTTTTGAGTCTGAGCACTGAAAACAGTGAAGTGACATGTGACACGACTGTTAGTTGTGTCCGACCCCAGACTTATAAGGTCATTTCCTACCAGGTTGTGCTCAATGTTACGTGAGTTCCTCTGAGTCAAAGTTTGTCCTAGAAAATGTGTGTTCGATAAAAGTCTTCTGACAACTTGTATCCTTTGCAAGACGTTTCTACCCAGAGACGAACTTCCTATTGTTTGGCGCAGAACATAGTAGTCCCGTGAAGGATTCTTGTCTGTCTGAGCAAGTGTGTTCTGTAGAACAAGTACACCGGTTACCGTCCATACTGTGGAACGTGGATTATGGGTCTGGGAACGTCTCAAGGGGGTCGCAACCTGGGTGTGTCGGGTCCTGTGGGTCAGAAGTAAACCACGACAAGTCTCTACTCGAAACTTCTTCGCCCAGAGTTTGGAGACAGTCTCAGTGATGAAGAATAGACAAGGGTACCACTGGTGCCCTGGGGACTCCTCTCCAGATGTGAGGAGTCTCGTCGTACGCGACAGGGGGGTCTCTTTGGACCCCACAAGACCCCCCACTGACCGTGACACCAGGAGGCAGAGTTTCGGTTTCTCTTCATTCAAGGAGGGGGACTCCAGGTTACCGGAGAACTGGGGGACCGGAGGGACGGCCCACGGGAGTCGTGACGTCTCCCGTCCCACTTGAGCCTTGAGAGAGTTCCGACGCACACGACCACTAAAGGAGACCCAGGTCGAGGTCTCCAAGGTCGTCGTCACCCAGAGGGAGACGGAGAAACTTCGCTAAGATTTTTCCCTCCTCTGTCAACACGACCCTCGGTTCCCGGTGGAGGTACCCGTTGTCGTCCTCTTTTGTCTCAAGGAAGAACGGGCCCAGAAGGTTTAGCAGGTCGGGTGGAGATTCCATCGTTGAGACTGGGAGACCCGTCTTTTGTATCACGAATGGCGAGGGGTCTGTGTACAAAGATGACGACGACGACGTAGCGAAGTCAGTACAGGCTGAGACACACTGGGGTGTCTGCCGTCGGGTGGTCCGAGGGGGCAGGGACCCTAAGAGGTCCGTTGTTGTGACCTCACCCAACGGTAAAGGAAGAGGTTACGTACCTTCACTTTTCACTTTCCCTTCAGCGAGTCAGCACGGGCTGAGAAGTGCTGGGGTACCTGACGTCGGAAGGTCCGAGGAGGTAGGTACCCTAAAAGGTCCGTTCTCATGACCTCACCCCACGGTAGTGGAAGAGGTCAAAGATGACGATGGTGAGGTTTTTTATTCCTAGTAGTTCGGTCCGACTCGACTCGACTGCCGTGTAGTGAGTACGTAAATTTTTCACTGACCTCAATAGAAGCATAAAAGGATCAAACAGTTATCGATGACGACGGACCAAAGGTGACGACCAAAGACAAAATGGTCAGTGGAAGGTGGAAGTTGTCTTTGTCTACGGTCGACAAAGGAAATCCACCTCTCTGCCCCAACAAGAACATTGTGCTCGTCGCATCCTGATTGTAGACCTAATGTGTAAGGTAACCTTTTTTTGTCCGTATGTTTACTACCCTTATGATTTTAAGTGGTCACGTTTAATATCTCCTTTTCGAAGCAATGTGATATTATCTGTACCAAAAGGTGACATCCTGCATGATTAGTATTAATAAACCTTTATAACAAATTCTCCATTTTTCTCAGGTCTGTTTTAATGATATTTTAAATAAGTTATAAGTTGTTCTTTGTAAAGTTTGTCAACGTCTATGTAGAATTGAAAAAAAAATTAAAAATTAAAATGAAATAAAATGAAATGTTATGACATAACCAAAACGGTATGTAACTGTACTTAGGTGGTGCCTGAAGAATTTTAGTTTATGATTGTACAGTCTCTTTGTCGTCTTGAAGTATACCCGCGACAGGTATCGGGTTGGTTGACATGGAGAATGAGGGTCTTTGGTCATGAGTGTGTCCATTTCAACCCAAAAGTATAATTAGTTCATGAGAGGTAAATAAGTCAGTGAGTCTCTGTACAAACACCGGAAACTCCAGTTGTGCAACTTGTTTTGTCGTAGTCTTAGATAGAGTCATCGACCTCTTTATTGTGTAAAGACAAAGTGCAAGATTTATACACTGTGTCAGTCCCACTTTGGTTGGCGTGGCAGACTGACCGAAATTTGAAGGACAAAGGATTCAGTAATTTCGTGGTGCGTGAGTTTCGATCCTATGTGACCTCCAGAGATCCGACTTCGCCCTACCGAAAGACACAGACCGTGTCTGTACGGAGTGTGCACCCCTGGACGAAGAGGTGGTGTCTGGCTCAGCAGACTCGGCAACGGTGAAGTCAGTCGGGTCGCGGGGTCCGAAACGAAGTGTACCTGGTAGTCGAACCCCCTTTGCGTGAAATTTTCGCCCCCGTCCAGGGAGACTTTGGGTGTGAGCGGCTGAGACGAGACCCTCTTTCGAGTCCGAAGTTTTGGTGTGTTCAGTCTACCATAGTGTGGGTACTCCTTTGGTCCCAGAAAATCTGCTGAAGGTCTTTATGTCGTAATGATTTTTAGTGACGAACTCCACGTCGAGTTTGTTAAAGACCACTGAAGGGGTCTCAGAGGTTGTTATTAACCGTTACTATAACAACGATTGATAACTTTGGTAGATGTGGGGCCGGGCCTCTTCCGTTACCGTGGGTGAGTCATGAGAACGGACCTTTTACGGTACCTGCTTCCTCGGACCATCCGATGTCAGGTACCCCACCGTGTCTCAGTCTGTGCTGACTCGTCGAAGTGAAAGTGAAAAGTGAAAGTACGTAACCTCTTCCTTTACCGTTGGGTGAGGTCACAAGAACGGACCTCTTAGGGTCCCTGCCCCCTCGGACCGCCAACGTGTCTCAGCCTGTGCTGACTTCGTTGAATCGTCACCGTCGTCGTCGCGTGGGGCCGGTGGTTGTAGACCACGACGGTGTCGCACCTCTGGTTTCCGTGGTTGCTCCTTGAGAGTGGTAGACCCGATTTAGACGGGGTTTTCGGTGTGTAGTTGTCCCTTTGTTGACCTGAGTGGGTCACGAGTCTCGATCCAGAGGTCCCGGAACCCACTGTGATGCCCGAGACACAACCCAGTATATTCCGTGGTCTTTCTGGGAGGGTTGTCTTCGTTCGTTTCCTTTACCGGTCAGTCGAAAGACTCGATCCCAGACTTTAAGGGATACATCTCTTGACAAGAAACTCGTACAATTTTATATTCGTAAGGACTCTCCGGATGTTCACCTACGGGTGTCGGAGATCCCCGTGCAAAGTCCTTAAAAGTACCTCTTCCACTAATTAGTTCCCTTTTCCAACGGTCGTCGACCCCCTTCCCCATCCTTCTAAGACCTGTCTCTCGAGTTTGAAGGTCGGTCTCTGTGTCCTCGAGACCCCTACACTGAGACTCGTACCAATGGTACCAATTGCAAGAACACTAAACGATTCTCCCATCTAGAGTTTACTAGAGTGGTGTTCACTCAAACACTCTACGTACCACACAATTGACTGAATGACAATGTGAGTGAAACGTCATTTCCATAGTATGGTAGTACAATGTATAGGACTTGAACGTGTCACAAAGTATAGTTAATATATGTTTGGTTCGACCTTTTTAATATTATTTTATATTCTTCTTTCCTATATAAAGTATATAATCGTTGTCCTTTTCTTTCAGACTCGTTCTCCACTGGTCTTGGGAGTTGGTGGACGTGTGAGGGTTCCCCTCCATCTGTCGTCCCTGAGGTCTTACCCGTCCCCTGCAGCTCTGTTAAGGTACGTTTGTGTACTCCTCCCCGGGGACCCGACCTCCTGAGTCCATGGTTCCGTCCGCCGTAGTACTGTGTTTGTCTTCTCCACCTCTAACTCTTCTCGCGAGTTGTCCTTTTCCTTCCCTCGTGGCTGTGCCACTGTCGGACCCCCTGAGAGGTTGTCCTTCCGCTGACCTTCTTTCAGTCGTGTTTTAGGGGGCTCCCACTAGATAAGTGGGCTTTAGACTGTCGCCCCTGGTCTGGTGTCCCTACCTTAATCTCCCTACAAACGGACTCTTGCCCAACCCCCCACCACGACTGATGTTCCCGGAGTTCCCTGAACGACTACTTTCTCACGTAGGGAGCGTTGAGTAGTGTGACAGGTCAGTTTCGGTACAAAATAATGGACATTCAATATTAGGTCAATGAGAATTTTCGTAATCTTTTCATTGACTAATTTCTTAATCAAAATTTTACCGTTTTCGTGGAACAATATTTTCTAAAGGAAGTCTCGAGGAGACGACTCGTAGTCGTCCTCTGGTGTCCTCCGGAGGAAGGACTTAGGGGTTTAGGTCATTGTGATGGTTGACAGAGCATGTTAATTTGATTTGGACTTTCAAATTTGATTCGACTACGGACTCGTGTCCGCTGGTGTATGGACACGGTCCGATCTCGACTGTCTCCTTCCGGGCGACACGCGTAGGGAGACGTCGTGGCGTGCACCTTTCAAGTCTAGGAAGGTGGGTGCCTGTCAGTTCAGTCTACCAGCTACAATGGAGGACAAATATGTCCTGATCTAAGACCCTTCTCCCCACTCTCTCGCGAGGTCACCTTCCGTACCCCCTCGTCTCGAGTCCGGCTCCCACCTTGTCTCCACTCCTTTCATCCACCCTACCTTTCTCCCTTCTTCACCCCTCCCTCCCTAGTACCGACTTTTACTTTCTAAAGGTTCCTTAAACATCTGTAAAATAACACGACGGTTTCTTTCAAATTTAATTCTTCTTCTTTAGTGTGAAGAACAGGAAGTACACTTTACTCATCGATTCCTTTGTCAGTCAAGTCAAGCCAGCGAGTCAGCACAGGCTGAGAAACGTCGTACGGTCCGTAGGGACAGGTAGTGGTTGGGAGCCTCAAGTGGTCCATTATTTTCTTAACATCCGACTCGCAATCGGGTTCGAAACCTCTGTTCTTACTTTTTAATGTGAAACAGTTCTCTAAAGTCCCCGAAATCAAACGTCTATGACTATGTAGATCCAAAGTGTCTCTAGGAATTCGATTTTCGATATAAGAAAAATTTATGTGTGTAAATATATTTTAAGGTCATACGTAAACTCTCACTACACCATGGAGGACGAACCAGACTTAGGATTTCCCGTGAATTATGTACTCTTATAAATCCCTCTCCTGTATATAAGGAGCATTCTCGGGATGTTAATTCATGACTGTACCGCTGACTCCTCTAGCTTCCATTCCACGTGAGTACTCTGGGTTGAGGTCCTCGGGGCTCCGACTCCGACCCGACCTTCACAAAGACTGGGTGCAGTGACGGGACGTCGGCTCGTCCGGGAGCGGGCCCCCACGACTCAGTGACGACTGACACGCGCACTCGTCCCTTGCCCGTCGAGTTGTTGGCTCCGAGAGGAGGGGTGAAGGACAGGTGTAGGCCGTCGTGAAAGTTCATTTGGACTCTGGACGACGTTGACATAGACGGATGTTTACTCCGTTCCGGACGGCAGGTGAGTCTGACCAGAGGTCGAAGACCGTCTCCTCGAGTCCCGTCGTGGTGCCCTCTCTGTTCAGACGGAGCTCGATGTCTCTGGCCCCCGGAGGGTCGTGTCTGTCGAACAGGACCCCCGCCGACCGACCCAAAGGTCCCGTGGGTGTTACTGTCTACTACCTCTGACGGTCCCGTAGGTCGTCCAAAATCTCGTCGTCCAAACGAAGGAGGACACCCCAGTGACTACTCAACTTGAGAAAAAATTTGAAAAAAAAAAAAAAAAAACATCGTCTCAATATCAATCGTATGTTACAATATAATCAAAGGCCTCATCTTGTGTCATTAAACTATGAAAATGTGGAATACTTTATTAGTGGTGTTAGCGTTGTCGGTGGTAGACAGTGGTATGGTTGAACGATTTTATGATGACTGACACGAGGGACGTACATATAGTGAGGGGTACTGAACTCATAAAATGTCGTAGTTCATATGTTTGTTCTTTGTCTCTGTCTGAGTGACTATGGTTCTTGTTTGGTTACCAATCCCCCACCCTCTACCCTTGTCTCCAGTGTCCGATCCTAAACTCGCCCTGTCACCACCCAGTATTTTTCATGTTGCGGGGACGTCGTTCCCCAGCCGTCTCGGTCCGCCTCCCGCGCCGACGCCCGGTACGACGGGTCAGGAGTCCTCTGCAGTCCCGTGGATCTATCTGCGGGAGGGGGCTCCGTAGGGGCTACGGGTTCTCGTGTTCCCGGTGGACAGTGGTACAGACGTCATCCCTCTCCCGTCCTTCCTGAACCTTCCGTCCTTGACAGGTTCCTTCACTCCTTCTTCTGTGTCGACCTCCTCCGCACTCTTTTTTATTTTTACACTTGGTTAAAAAGGTCTTTAAACGAGTGCTAAACTTTGAAGGAGGAGAACCTTAATTTGGTGTCCATCTGGTAGACTGTCATGTCTGTCGCCTGTGGGCCGCCCGCACTCCGGGAGGTGAGGGCGCAGGACACCAGGAAGAAGGCTTGGCCTGGTAGGTGTCTCGACGCACGCACCAACCTTCCCGGAGAAAGAGGTGGAGAGCCGTAGACCCTTCCTCAAAGTCAACATTAAAAGGGAAGTTCATACTTTCATGTTAACTACGTCGTAAATGTTGATGCACTGTCGTCCATTTGGTGTACGCGACTCCATGATTTTATAGGTTGAGTGTAAATAGAGTGCAAAGACAGCCGGACCCCTTAGGGGTTTCCGCACACTGACTGTTCCGGTCGTCGAGTCGGTCGAGCCGACACGTGTCGGAGGTCGTCTACGAAGAGAGGTGACCGTTACCGCGGTGACCTGTGGGGTGCTCTGTGTCGAGGGGGTGTCTGTGTCGGGGGTGGGGTGTGTCAGGGGGGGGGTCTGTGTAAGGGGGGTGGTCTGTGTCAGGGGGCGTTGTCTGTGCCAGGGGGGTGTCTCTGTGTCAGGAGGGTGGTCTATGTCGGGGGGTTGCTCTGTGGCAGGGGGGTGGTCTGTGTCAAGTGGGTGGTCTGTGTCAGAGGGGTGTGTGTGTCA
>SJYO01030260.1:38819957-38918940 GCA_006410555.1 Capra ibex
GGGGGGTGGTCTGTGTCAGGGGGGTAGTCTGTGTCGCGGGGGTGGTCTGTGTCAGGGAGGTGGTCTGTCGGGGGGGTCTGTGTTGGTGGGGTGGTCTGTCTCGGGGGGGTGGTCTGTGGTAGGGGAGGGGACGACCGGGGAGACGGGGATTTAGGTACGTAGGAAGGACCGGGGGACGTGACTCCCGAGGTAGACAGGCCTGCGAGACAGGAGGGGTCCACGACGATCCTCGACCGGCCGTGTGGGAACCCTCGTGTCGGTGACGTCCATCTGAGGGAATAGGTCGTGGCAATCGGTGTCGCTTTCACTTAAGTGGACGCACCCCCGTCTCAGGTCGGTCTCCGGTACGTGGTCTGGTCTCCCGTACCTTTATATTTAAAGTGTTAAGAGTTTGACACGAGGTTCCGTGGGGCCCCATGGTCCCGTTCCGTTCTCTTACAATTAAAGTTCCCTTTGTCGTTAAGAGTGCCCACACTCTGGGGTCACCGACGATGGAGTGAACTTTCATCCTAGCGTGAAGTGGACTACTGGTTCTGGACAGGTGTCCGGTGGTCGTTCACGGAGGAGAACCACCAGTCCTAAGGGACACTGTGCACCGACGACCGAGGACAGTACTGTCCTAGACCCGAGTGGCTCCCTGTTGGTCGTTCGCGGAGGAGAGTCACCAGTCCCAAGGGACACTGTGCACCGGCGAGAGAGGGCAGTACTGTCCTAGACCCGAGTGGCTCCCTGTCGTGAGCGAGTCGTTTCACAGTTGAGTCTTAGTGTGAGCGAGGGTGAGTCAAGTTTGGGAGCTGAAGAGAGGAGCCCCTCCTACAAGTGGCCCAAGCCACCAGAATCGTAGACAAGAGGGTTAATAAGCCTGTAGTGACATAATTTCCGAGATTAGAGGTAGACGCATTGTCAAAATAATGAAACAGTAATTTTGGGGTAATCTTCTGTCGGATCAACGGTACTGCCAGGAGTCACCTCAACTACGCTGGCGAAAACTTCCTGACATTATTGAAACTTAGGTGGGTCTGTACTCCTGTCGGTAGTGATGCGGGGTCTAAGCTTCAAGAATTGTTGAGGTCAGTGTAGGAGACTCCTCACCCTTCCTTCAGTCACCGAGTTTTGGAGGAGGTCCTGGAGGGTAATTGCCGTGACGATGTCCCTAGGGACTAAATATTTAATTGTCGTGTAAACGACCACTTCCTGTCTAACGTTTCAATAAAGACATTATTCTACAGAATATGAAAGTCGATTATCGTAAGTCCTATTCGTAGTAAAAATAGAACCTTTCGAATTTCTTTGGACCAAGGTATTTTGCACGAACAGACGTTTCCGAAAAAAACCAAAATCCTTTTTTTATATTATGTAGAAGTTTTACGGAATGGTTTCGTATGTACACTCAACACTGACTCTTGGATCGGAGAGGGAGGTAAGGTCTATTGGAACGGACGGATGTAGTGACTCTGAGTTGTTAGAGATTCGTTTACAGATGTTTTTGCCTTTATAAGATTCTGAGATATTTCTTATTTCTGTCAAATATCCGAGATGTAGAAATGGCGAAAGTGTCTTAGGTGATCCATACTTACTTTTATGTATAAGACAACGTTGAGGATTTTATTGAGTTGTCTACGTACTTAAGTTTTTATTTATGTTGTCTAATTGGTCGTTATTGGACTTCCTCGAAGTTCACTTGAAATGACCTCTTTCTGTAAAACGACGTAATCTTTCACAATAGAACGTCCACCGTCCTGGGACCCCCAAACCGGTTCAGAGGAGAGGGACTCGGGAGACACATCTACTCGGGTGGTGGGTGACGGACGCCTGAGCGGTGACCCGTGCAATTCTTCGGTCCACCTGGAGTCGAAGGTAGTCTCCTGGACTTCGACCCCGTCACCCACCGTAAGAAAACCTATTTGTAGTGCCCCTCTTTACCCAGTCATGCCCTCGACACTGAACAATTCTCAGAAACGCTTAAGCCCTATGTTCCGGGGATGCTTACTCACTTACGTTAGTAAAGGAGGAGAGACGCAACAAAAGAGACGAGATACTACGACAAGAACCTACGTGTGTTCGTCCAAAAAATTTAAAAATGAAATTATTTTAATTAATAGATTCAAGATTTAGAATTGAGTAAGAGAGCTTAAGGGTTTAGTACTGAATCCTGGTACCACTCCATGACTGTCTTTTTCTCTGACGACTACCACACGAGACTACGGACACCAATTTGTATGAGTGACATCCAATTTTAGACAATTGGGATGTGAGATCACATTTTACTATGACGTTTAGTAAATTCGTGACTTTAAGACAAGAAAGAACCTCTCGAAATTAATGTAATAGTTACAATTCTAATAGACCCCAGACTAGATACAGTACCTTACACGTGACTTCATTCTTATCAAAAATTCGGACTTTAATTCCGACTCTTGTAAGGACAGGTTAGTGTGTCGACTGGAGGGAGGGTCCTTCTGGAGATACTGACAGCGTTTACTCGTAGGCGACAGGAGGGTAGGAGGACAGAGCCCTCCATTATCCTTCTCCCAGGAGAAGGTGCAGACGCTTTCTCGTTCGTTCCTCGGATCGTCCCGACCCAGCCTCGAGTCCTGCCGGGGAGAGACACGAGTCGGTGGTCCTGGCCGGCCCTGTCGTCGGTCCGGACGAAGACCTGGGAGACTCGACCCTTCCGAAGGACCGTTTCCTTCCGGGTCCGGGACACCTGTCCCGTCGAGGGGTTCTCCCTGTGTAACCCCTCCACTCTGGGGGTCCACCCAGGGTCCCTGACTTCAGGTCGGGGTCCCCGATCCCGGTCTCGACGGGGTCCTCGTCCCGTCGTCTCCCTCGGTGGGGTCCCTACCTCGTCCCGGACGGGTGGTTCCGTCCTTCCACCCTCTCTAGGTCCCACGTTTTCTCCTCCCCGCCCCTTCCCCGTCGTCCGGGTGCGTCCTGGGTGCCTCCGGGCCTTACCTACGACTGGAGACTGAGGGCTAGGACACAGGGTAGTCCGGTGCAGGTGTCAGCCGTGGGTTCCTGACCCGACTCCAAGGTCTACTCCCAGACTCGAAACTCTATGACAGTCCATACAATCTTTAATGACCGGAATAACACGAGTCACTCTACTCTGTCTCTTTCTGTTTATCGTACAATAAAGTAAATGCACACCTTAGATTTTTATGTTGTTTGATCATTTACATGGTTTTTTCTTCATCAGAGTGTTTATGTCTCTTCTTTACTCACCAATGACACACCCCCTCCCCGTTGAATCCCACCCCCTCCCCGTCCATAGTTCCTACCCCATATTCTGTCCGAGTCCCACTGACGTACTGTTCCCCCTGTATCTGTTATAAGACATTATTGAATTTACCTCACACACACAGTCAGCGAGTCAATACAGACTGAGAAACGTTGGGATTGGAAATCTTTAATACATTTTTAAAAAAAAAATTAAAAACTTTTTTCTTTACTGACGGGAACTTAATCTACCGAGACGTAATCTACAACCCAGGACCGTGTTAAGACGACGGACACACGTACGCCTGTCACAAGTCTCGTCCCGTCATTCTCGGGAGAGTGGTCCACTAAGACGTCTCCTGTGTCCGTTCCTCCCACCTTTGTACGTTTCAAGAGGATCAATGAAACAAAGACGACGAATTTTTGGCTATGTCTCGTTCCGGGTCCAGTGTCCTATGAGACGTAATTCCGCTTAGGGACCTATGTAGTCCGACGAGATTCAAAACCCCAAATTCTGGTCGACAGACAGAGGGACATAGACAGTACTACATTACTATAAAATATGGTCGGAACACAGACAAAAGAGAGTCTTTGGTACTTGAACGGTTTCGTTTACCGATCGCGTCCATCTCGATTTATTCGGTTGTCTTGGTTACCGATCAAATAGATTGTGGGAGGAAAAAGAAAAATTTAGTGTAATACTTGAAACACAGTATACACAAATTGTACGTCCTGAGTTACTCAGACCCTTTGATATGTTGGATGCCGGTGGCGACTTCCGTGTCTGTTTGGGGAGGAGGAGACTCGAGCAGAAGGGTGGTGAAATAATAATAATAATAGTAGTGACACACACGAGCACCCGTACCATTCTTGTGTTGTGTACGGGGTGGAAGGATCTTTGACAATCCACGTCTCTCGTCCCGTCGACCACCGTCATCTGAGGTCTGTGTGAGGGGACGTCCTCCGTTCGAGACGTAGGCACCCGGGGTCGGGGTCGAAGGTAGGGGGTAGGAGACGAGGGTTCAGACTGAGAGGTTCCCCACCGACTCCTCCGGTGTCGTGTCGGAAGGTCGAAGACGACCAGTGCACTTCTTCGGGAAGGAATGAAGAGGTGCGCGGAGAGTGGGGACACATCGACATTGAAATGTTCGACTTTGCCTTGTGAGAAAATGGTCGCATTGATGGGAAGTCTTCGGTCATTTTTATAGGACACTACTTTTAGACTTGTGTTTAATGTGTTGTCGCTCGGTACTCCCCTGGATTCATACTGTTACCGATTCTATTAGTCTTCTATGTCTTCAGGAAAGTGTTTACAATTGGAATGCGTAAATTCAAAATCAGAAAGATTGGTGTAGACAGTGATTTGTTAACTTAGAAGTGCATCCGTCGTCGAGACCGCCGTATATGCTGCTGAGACCTCTTCCATATTGTGCACAGACAGTCGGACAGATAACATTATTAGTTACTAGTTTGTGTATGTTTCAAAGAAATGACTCAGTGTAGTCAAAAGAACTGTTAATTCAAAAATTTTTGTCAAAGTCTTTCTTAGACGAAAAAAATTTATAGTCTTATTTGTCTTTATAAATCTTTTCGTTTATAGATATTGGTAGTGTTAAGGTCTTGGAACTCATTTAAAGAGGAAAGTTTAAGAGTTATTAAAACTCTGTGATCGTGGAACCTGTCGAGGTTCCTCTCGGGGTGCTGAGTCATTTATAGACAACCTGATGACTTTTACCAATCATATCTGATCCTGTTTGAAGTACTTACGTTATTGATAGTCTCCATGATTTCCACACGAATGGTATATTTTGTCTTTCCGCGGTGGATGGTTGACTGACTAGATTCCTGTTTCCACCACGTGCTTTTCTGTGTCTTTCTGTTTTTATAAGGAACACCATAAAAAAACTTCGTTGTTTCCATAGCCTTTGTTTCATCTTCAGGGGGTTTAATCAACTTAATACGAAATCCGTGTGTTACCTTATACTATTTATTACGTAATCTTTTTTCTTTGTTTTTATAAATGTTATGTTACAATTCATTTTTCAATGTTTTGACATACGTACAAGGAAAGGATAAATGTATTAGATGCACATCTTTTGTCCTTACTTGATTCTCGGGTTTATTGTCACTAAGAAAGACCCGTCTTCTACATCTATGTGAAGGGGGGACTGAACTGAATTAGAAAATTGAAAAGGTATTGTACTACAAAAGATGTTCCTCGTATATCTCGTTACGAGTGTACACGTCTAGTTCAACTCAAAGTGAAGAACCACACGTCAAATGGTTGACCCAATATAAAGAGAGGTGTGCAAAAGAGTTGGACATATATTTTCAATTTTTTACGAGGATGGACTTTTCACAACACTTTTAGAGTACGACGACGACGACGATTCAGCGAAGTCAGCACAGGCTGAGACGCACTGGGGTATCTACCGTCGGGTGGTCCGAGGGGGTAGGGACCCTAAGAGGTCCGTTCTTGTGACCTCACCCAACGGTAAAGGAAGAGGTTACGTACTCCTACTTACCAGTTATTTATCATAGTAAAATACATAATGAACATATTGTTTTTCTAACCCCACCCCTTACTATGGTGAAAGGAGGCCTTTCCAGGGTAACATTTATCGTAGGAGTAGTTCTGGAGAGAGTAATACGTTTACCTTGTTTTAACCGGTACGACATAAAGAGTGAACTACCATTGTCCCGTAGTTCTTCGACGTAGAAGTCGGTCCGTACTCTGACCTTTGGGTCGTGACTGGAGACGCCCGCTAGTCGAGAGAACGAGACTTACATAAAGGAACACAGGGTCTTCCACTCCAGGACCCCGTCTACGTCGTCTGTGACCCGTACCTTGGGCACCCGAGTTCCAAGGGACCTCTAAGGTCTCCCCTTGTGCTACGTTTGCACAGGCAGCCGGAATGACAGCCACAGAACAATTTTTTTTTTACGATAATTTGGGACGACACGGGTCTAGTTATTGAAAACACTGAAGATGAAAGGACAACCGTCTTTTACGTGTTTCGAGAATAAGTGCACCTTCCGGTCCTCCGGACCCAGCGTTCCTATGGTGAGACGACGAGTGTCCCTCACCCAGATCCTCCCGCCCCGTCGGTCGAGGACTTCTGCCGAGGTGTGTGTCCTAAAGGCGACCCCTTCCCCCCGCGGTCCTTCCTATTGTACGGACGGATTCCCTTCTTCGACTTTCCCACCGAGACTACTACCTCTACGGTTCAGTCTTCCGGGAGTTCCCACGTGTGTGAGTGAGCCCAAGAGAGGAGACGTTGGTCCGCGTCCGAACACAGACGAGGAACCGGAGGACGTGGCCCAGAAGAGGTAGGAGACTCGACGTCGTGCCCCGAGTGCCAGGTCCAGAGAGAGAAGAGACGGGTGTTAGTGAGGGTCGAGAGGAGGGTTGGGGCACGGGGTAGTCGTTCACCATTGAGGTCCCAGGGAGACGCCGGACCGGAGACGGACTCAGGGGCCGAGTGTAGGTCTTTTTACGGGAGTGGTGTGTCGACCCCGGCGCCGTACTCACCGCACCTCGGTGTCTAGACCGAGAGTCGAGTGGGGACGGTCCGTGGGAGGACCTCCCAGACTCCGGGGAAGGGGTCGTGGTACTTGTTCGGGACCGATGTCGTGAGGCTCAGGTAAACGACCCATTCGTCGAGGTCCTCTCTGTTTGAACTCTTGTTGTCCCCGGCGCCCACCTGGTCTGCTCGTATATTCGTTTCTTGGCGCTACACACTGTCGCTCGTGTCCAGCCCCTCTGGGCCTAAAGTACTTCTTGTACGTGGTACTTCCTGGACTGAGCCCCGTTCAGGGACTTAAAGACCGAGAACCAAGGGGTTTGGGGTTTCAGTGGTGTGAACTCACTAAGGAGAGACCCGAGACACTGTGACTTCTACGACGCCAACAATGACGTAGGTCCGAAGACCAGGCAACCCCACTTCTGCAGCACAAGTCCGAGAACGGAGGTCTTAGAGTAGACAAAAGGTCGAGTGGTGAAGGGACACATAAAGTAGTGAAATGAGTTTCCCGAGTTGACCGAGGACTAACGACGGTCGGACCAGGAGGTGCCCGACGGGGAAGGGTCGACAGTCGGCTCGAGACGCGGTCTGGACCGTGTCGACCAGTGACGGGGAGGTCGAGGAGTATTTCGTTTACACATTCTCCGGTGGCCGTAGCCGAGGGACTGTCGAACGACCGTCCTAGTCCTCCTTCGTTGAAGTTGGAGGTCGATCCTAAGACGTCCACCCTTGGGGACGGTAATCAGAAGAGAAAAGGGGAAAAGAAGAGAAAAAACAAAAAATTTCTTTGTCACACTGTCTTTCACTGACTACCAAAGTAACTGGTTCTTGGACGTGTGACTTCCTCCTCGGACCCGGACCTTCGGAATTTCCAGAAGTGACTACGGAGTCGGGACGTCTCTGGGCCGCGTCCGGGAGGGACTCACACCGGGGTAGTCACACCTCCGACCGTCGAGTCCTGGGGTTCCTGGTCCACGACCGGGAAGTGGCACTCCAGACCCCCTGTCGCCCTGTGGGAGTCCTGTGTCTGGCCCCCGGGTCATAAAGGCGTAATTGGGATAAAGAGGGTGACCTTGTGACGTTGGGGGTAGCACAGGACAAGTAGGACCGGAGAGGAGGTCATGTCGGGTCCACCCCGGAAAGACTTTGTACGGGTAGGTTCCGACTAGTAGGGTGGAGGATGTGTACCTTTGACCGAGACGGGGTTGTTTCTTACAGAGGAGACCGGGACGACTCTGGGGTCCTGGGTCCGGTGTGGGTCGTACAGCACCACTCAGTCACAAACTACTCACTTATTACTTCGTTGAAGATCCCGCTGAGACCCACTTCTACTGTGTTCTTGGGGAGGGACTCCGGGATCCGGGAGGTGTGCCTCGTGTGTCTGGAGAACGTCAGAAGGGAAGGAGAAGTCCCTAGGACAAAAGGGTCCATGTGTCTTCACCGTAGTGTCGGGGTCCTCCCAGTCCTGCGGGGTATATGGACTAAGTCCCGACTTTTAAAGGTGAGTTGTAGGATTTAGGTTCGTTTAGTATGGGGATCGTTGAGACTCGTCACGACCACGCTTCAGCCACTGGTCGAGTGTTTGGTGCACTCACGGCGGTAGGGGTCCCGGGGTCCAAGAGGTCCTGTTGGCAGGTCCTGTTCCTGTCACGTCAGTCTCGCCCACCTGTCTACTAGACCCGACACTTGTGTTCCCGCTTCGGAGGAGGGGCCCCGGACCCACAGTCCTCCACGACCCACTGTCCTTCCGAGACCCCCGCCCTCGTCCCTCACCTCTGAGCCCCGGGTGGACCTGAGCCCGGGATCCCCCTCCTTCCATCCCTCGTCCCCGTATGTCCTGCTGCCCCGGGGGTTGTGTCGGACACTAGGTCCCCGCCTGTCGTGGCGCCTGGTCCGCCTTTCAGACCCGTCTTTCTCCGGAAGTTGGGAGTCCAGTCCCCAGTCGTGCGCGTCGGTGGCGGACGAAGGTCCTTGGTTCGGGGTGTCCTCGTGTCACGGGACACCACGGGACACTTCACGGGGGTACCTGTGAAGTCGGACACTTGTGTTCCCGTCTCGTGCACCTTGTGTCCCCGGTCCGTCCGTTCTGAGCCCCGAGGAAGAGGTTTAATAGTTCTCAGCGTGCTGGCAGAGACCCGCGTCCCAGTGTATAGGACACGCTGTTTGGGATTTGGAGACGCGTCGGGGAGGTTTCGTCTCGCCCGGTTTGTCCTGCGCCGCCTTCGGACGTCGACTCCGAAGAATGAGATTTTCGTCCGACGGAATCAGGGTCCTGTGGGGATGAGGATCCTTCCTTCGTAGGGGTCTCTTCGCGAGCGGATCCCCGCCCCGTCCCCGCCCCGACCGTGGCTCCGGGGCGGGGTACAGACCCGCCGCGTCGCGCCGAGGGGAGGGCGGCGCCGGTGGTCCACCGCGACGGCGGGTCGGGAAGCCCCCGTCGCCGCCTGAATCGGTCTGTCGTCGCGACCCTGGCGGCGGGGGGGGTGGGGGGGTGGCCCCAGGGGGAGGAGGTCCGATTTGGCCTGGACTGTCCGGGGAGGGCCGGGCTGTACGAGAGATCCGGTCCCTGCCCGCCGTCGTCCGTCGGCGACGAAGACGGGAACGAAAATGAATCCACCCCAAATAGTCCGATGGCTACAGTGACTTTCCGATCCCGTCCGACCACTACCTTTTCCCGTAAGTCTGTAGTGTCTGGGAGGACCCCTGTACGCGTCCGAACCGTCCTTTAGTGAACACAGATGTTTAGGTGTGCTCCCGAAGCCGGAGTCCCTCGCTCGGAACGGACCCATGGGTTCCCAGGAAAGACTTGACGCGAAGGGAGGAGAGGGACGGGAAATCGAGTCATCAAGAACCAGTCAGTCCCGACTGGGGGAGCAGTGTTGGTGTGTCCCTGTCCCCAGAGTTCTGTAGAGACCAACCTTCCCGGACCCCCACGCCGGCGACTTGTGGGGTGTCCCGTGTCCTGTGGGTCCCGTCTATCACTGGACTGGGGTTTGTAAGTTTCACACCTACGAGACTTGAAGGTCACGTCTTAGTGGTTAGGGGTCAAGAAGGATCCAAAACTCCTAATGTATTGTACTCATTTGATAAATCCTTTAACGTACGTTGTCTTGTTTAAAGGTTGTGTAGTGTCAATGATGACCGATGTATCAAGTCAACGACTTGATACACAGGCTGAGAAGCGCTGGGGTACTTAGCGTCGTGCGGTCCGGAGGGACAGGTAGTGGTTGAGGGCCTCAAGTGAGTTAGAAGGTGCTCAGTCACTACGGTAGGTCGGTAGAGTAGAAGACAGCAGGGGAAGAGGAGGACGGAGGTTAGGGACGTCGTAGTCTCAGAAAAGGTTACTCAGTTGAGAAGCGTACTCCACCGGTTTCATGACCTCGAAGTCGAAATCGTAGTAAGGAAGGTTTCTTTAGGGTCCCGACTAGAGGAAGTCTTACCTGACCAACCTAGAGGAACGTCAGGTTCCCTCAGGTTGTGGTGTAAAGTTTTCGTAGTTAAGAAGCCGCGAGTCGGAAGAAGTGTCAGGTTGAGAGTGTAGGTATGTACTGGTGTCCTTTTTGGTATCGGAACTGGTCTGCCTGGAAACAACCGTTTCATTACAGAGACGAAAAGTTATACGACAGATCCAACCAGTATTGAAAAGAAGGTTCCTCATTCGCAGAAAATTAAAGTACCGACGTCAGTGGTAGACATCACTAAAACCTCGGGGGGTTTTATTTCAGACTATGACAAAGGTGACAAAGGGGTAGATAAAGGGTACTTCACTACCCTGGTCTACAGTACTAGAAGCAAAAGGCTTACAACTCGAAATTCGGTTGAAAAAGTGAGAGGAGAAAGTGAAAGTAGTTCTCCGAAAAATCAAGGAGAAGTGAAAGACGGTATTCCCACCACAGTAGACGTATAGACTCCAATAACTCTAAAGAGGGTCGTTAGAACTAAGGTCGAACACAAAGAAGGTCAGGTCGCAAAGAGTAATACATGAGACGTATATTCAATTTATTCGTCCCACTGTTATATGTCGGAACTGCATGAGGAAAAGGATAAACCTTGGTCAGACAACAAGGTACAGCTCAAGATTGACAACGAAGGATTGGACGTATGTCTAAAGAGTTCTCTGTCCAATCCACCAGACCATAAGGGTAGAGAAAGTCTTAAAGGTGTCAAATAACACTAGGTGTGTCAGTTTCCGAAACCGTATCAGTTATTTCGTCTTTATCTACAAAAAGACCTTGAGAGAACGAAGAAACTACTAGGTCACCTACAACCGTTAAACTAGAGACCAAGGAGACGGAAAAGATTTTGGTCGAATTTGTAGTCCCTCAAGTGCCAAGTGCATAACGACTTCGGACCGGACCTCTTAAAACTCGTACTGAAATGATCGTACACTCTACTCACGTTAACACACCCTCAAACTCGTAAGAAACCGTAACGGAAAGAAACCCTAACCTTACTTTTGACTGGAAAAGGTCAGGACACCGGTGACGACTCAAAAGGTTTAAACGACCGTATAACTCACGTCGTGAAAGTGTCGTAGTAGAAAGTCCTAAACTTTATTGAGTTGACCTTAAGGTAGTGGAGGTGATGGAAACAAACATCACTACGAAAGATTCCGGGTGAACTGAAGTGTAAGGTCCTACGGACCAAGATCTACTCACTAGTGTGGTAGTACTAATAGACCCACCACTTCTAGAAAAAACATGTCAAGAAGGCACATAAGAACGGTCGAGAAGAATTATAGAAGACGAAGACAATCCAGGTCTGGTAAAGACAGGAAATAGTTCGGGTAGAAACGTACTTTATAAGGGAACCATAGAGATTAAAAGAACTTCTCTAGAGATCAGAAAGGGTAAGACAACAAAAGGAGATAAAGAAACGTAACTAGTGATTTCTTCCGAAAGAAAAGAGAAGAACGATAAGAAACCTTGAGACGTAAGTCTACGAATATAGAAAGGATAAGAGGAAACAAAAAGTGGAGAGAAGAAAAGTGTCGATAAACATTCCGGAGGGGTCTGTCGGTAAAACGAAAAGACGTAAAGAAAAGGAACCCCTACCAGAACTAGGGACAGAGGACATGTTACAGTACTTGGAGTAAGGTATCAAGTAGTCCGTGAGAATAGTCTAGATTCGGGAATTTAGATAAAGAGTGAAGGTGACATATTAGTCTTCCCTAAACTAAATCCAGTATGGACTTACCAGATCACCAAAAGGGATGAAAGAAGTTAAAGTCAGACTTAAACCATTATTCCTCAAGTACTAGACTCGGTGTCAGTCGAGGACCAGAACAAAAACAACTGACATATCTCGAAGAGGTAGAAACCGACGTTTCTTATTTTAGTTAGACTAAAACCACAACTGTTAGACCACTACAGGTACATATCTCAGAAGAGAACACAACAACCTTCTTCCACAAACGATACTGGTCACGGAAAAGAACCGTTTTAAGGTAATCAGAAACGGGACGAAGTAAGACGTAAGGTTCCGGTTTAAACGGACAATGAGGTCCACAAAGAACCGAAGGATGAAAACGTAAGGTCAAGGGATCATACTTTTCCTGTAGAAAAAACCCACAATCAAGATTTTCCAGAACATCCAGAAGTATCTTCGTAAGTTGAAGTCGAAGAAGTCACAATGACCAACCCCGTATCTGAACCTAATGACACTATAACTTACCAAACGGAACCTTTGCTTGTCTCTAGTAAGACAGTAAAAACTCTAACGTAGGTCCATGACGTAAAACCTGAGAAAACAACTGGTACTACCGATGAGGTGAAGAAGACTCCCTAAGGACGGNTAGATCCGGGAATTTAGATAAAGAGTGAAGGTGACATATTAGTATTCCCTAAACTAAATCCAGTATGGACTTACCAGATCACCAAAAGGGATGAAAGAAGTTAAATTCAGACTTAAACCGTTATTCCTCAAGTACTAGACTCGGTGTCAGTCGAGGACCAGAACAAAAACAACTGACATATCTCGAAGAGGTAGAAACCGACGTTTCTTATATTAGTTAGACTAAAGCCACAACTGGTAGACCACTACAGGTACACATCTCAGAAGAGAACACAACAACCTTCTCCCACAAACGATACTGGTCACGTAAAAGAACCGTTTTAAGGTAATCAGAAACGGGACGAAGTAAGACGTAAGGTTCCGGTTTAAACGGACAATGAGGTCCACAAAGAACCGAAGGATGAAAACGTAAGGTCAAGGGATCATACTTTTCCTGTAGAAAAAACCCACAATCAAGATTTTCCAGAACATCCAGAAGTATCTTCGTAAGTTGAAGTCGAAGAAGTCACAATGACCAACCCCGTATCTGAACCTAATGACACTATAACTTACCAAACGGAACCTTTGCTTGTCTCTAGTAAGACAGTAAAAACTCTAACGTAGGTCCATGACGTAAAACCTGAGAAAACAACTGGTACTACCGATGAGGTGAAGAAGACTCCCTAAGGACGGACGTCATCATCTATATTACCAGTAGACTCAATTTAAGTGGATAAGGTCAGGTAGAATCAAACGACTAAGGATCTTACAGCTGTAAGTGAGAACGTAGAGAACAAACTGGTGAAGGATAAACGGAACTAAGTACCTGGAGTGTGAGGTCCAAGGATACGTTATAACGAGGAATGTCGTAGTCTGGAACGAAGATAGTGGTCAGGGTAGGTGTCGACCCATAACAAAAACGAAACCGAGGTAGGGAAGTAAGAAAGACCTCAATAAAGAGGTGACTAGAGGTCATCACACAACCCGTGGATGACTGGACCCCTCAAGGAGAAAGTCATAGGATAGTAAAACGGAAAAGTATGACAAGTACCCCAAGAGTTCCGTTCTTATGCCTTCACCAAACGGTAAGGGAAGAGATCACCTGGTGCAAGACAGTCCGGAGAGGTGGTACTGGGTTGGCAGAACCCAACGGGGCGCCCGTACCGAATCAAAGTAACTCAATCTGTTCCGACGCCAGATCACACTAATTTAACTGATCAAAAGACACTCATACCAAAGTCACACAGATGGGAGACTACGGGAGAACGTTGTTGTGGATGGTAGAATGAACCCAAAGAGAATGGAACCCGCACCCCATAGAGAAGTGCCGACGAAGTCATTTCGTGTCGGCGACGAGGTAGAGGTCCATACTAGTTCCACCGCGTAAGAAGACGGTTCTTTGACCCAGATCTTGGGTACCCCAATTGTCTTAAAGAGGTTCCGGAAATACCTCTGACCGAGAGGACTACGACTCCTGCCATGACACCGTGTGAGTCGAGAGGTGACTCTGCACGATTTCGGGTAAATTGGGCCTATATCTTCGTCCTTCTTTCGACTGGGTCGACAAGTCACAGAGTGTACGAACGCTCTCACTTTTTCGTTCGTAACAAGTGTCTCTCCGTAATTTAATAAGTCCACTTCGGGTCGTGTAAAAGTCCCGTACTCTGTGTAATAACTAAACGGGTGTCGTCTGCCAGTGTCCAGGACGGTCTCGTCCGTGACGGGTCCCTGCTCCAGAACCGGTATGACCGTCGGTATTAGGGAGGGGGGTTGGTGTCCGGGTCCGGTGGACACCGAGCCTGTCCGGACGGTCCCAGACCCCCGGCGACAAGACAAAAGTGTAGGGGCCCTGATCCGACCGAAGGGCCCCCAGAAGGCTCTCCCATGTTTTCGGTTCACACCCCCACCACCACCACAGTCACCGTCTCACACACACACCTCACCCTCCCCACTGTCGAGACGTCCCCCATTAAGGACTGTTAAATTCTTACTCTCTCGGCTCGTGGGTCTCTAATGTCTCGTCACCCCCTCGTCGATGATAGACTAGGGATGTTCGGTCAGAGTGAAAGGGGCAGTGTGAGGAGCAGGAGTTGACCTCGTGCCCTCTTCTCAAAGGTGTCTGTGTAGTGTCTGTCTTAGCACTCACACCTTTTTTCTGCACAATCAACGAGTCAACATGAGTTGAGAAACTCTGGGGTAACTGACATCGGGCGGTCTGAGGAGACAGGTACCCTAAGAGGGTCGTTCTACTAGTCTCACCCAAGGTCACTTGATAGTATGCTATTTGGTCCCCTCTCTCTCTGTCTCCCTCGTGTGTGGACCTCTTTTTAGGTTTCCACGGTCGTCATTTGAAGGGTTGTTTCTGCGACGTGGTCTCTACGGGCTCTGGGGGGTGAGGAATCGGTGTATCGGGTGTTCCAAGACGAGACGTCCAAAAGACCCTCTTCTTAAAAAATGTCTTTGTTTACACAACAGTACAAGTCGAGGAGACCCCGACTCCGTCTTCTTTCCGTCTCCTTCCTCCACTGTCGAGACACGTAAGTCTCGGAGCGAAGAAGGACTCAAGTTATGACTTTTGAACCTTTTACGTTTAAGGTTGTTGTCTATGACTTTACGATGTGCAATAAGTTCCAGTTTCTGTTGTCAAAGTTCCTACCAGATCTTTGAGTGAGAGAAAGAGTTTCCGGTTATTGGTCTTCTGTCTTCGGACGAAGGTTGGGGTCGCCCCCTCTTACCTACCTCAGACACGCACTCCGGATCCTCCTCTGATACCCTCCTTCTTCTGTCGTGGATCCCTCCGTCCTCGGTGTCTTGACTCAAGGAACCGACACTTCGTCCCGAGTGTACGACTCTCCAGCCAGTCTACTCGTCTTCAGCGTGACACTCTCACGTAAAACACGTGACTTAGGATTCAAAGACATTGTGTTCGAAGGTAGTTGTCGGGGGTTTCTTTGAAGGTTTTACTCTTTACCTCACCCCTCTCAGTATTTCTTCCCCGAGACGGGGTCCATGTCTCCTACACTCCGAGATGGGTCTTTCCCGACCTCTGACGGGGTGTCTGGTCGTCGGTCGCGAAGGACTGGGCGTCGACGTGGAGGGTGGAAGGACTAATCCACTCACGGTACGGTTCGCCGTAGGTTCGGGTTTGGTTGGTGTGTCACATTTTCAGCTCAACACGAACAAATATAAGCGTTGGAATTCTAATTTGTAAACGTCCCTCTACAGTCACAAAAGTCGTGTCCTTTCGTCTTCGGTTCCAATTGAAGGACCTCAAATTCACTCTTTAAATTCGTATAAATCTCTTAAGTGTGTTAAGGTAATTGAAGACCAGTGAAATTAGATTAGTTGCCTATTGAAAGTGATGTATTACATAATTGGCGTTTGTATAATGATCAAGAAAGTACACTGGAATGTGTTCACCGGGAGGGACAGACACTTCACCCCTCGGGACAGTCCTTCGTGTGGGAGACGTCGACGGGACAAAGGTCTGGGCCGGCGTCAGTGTGGGTCGTTGGCACGGGAACCCTTAGACACGACAGGATTTCCCTGTCACTTCACTTTCAGCGAGTCAGAACAGGTTGAGAAACGCTGGGGTACCTGGCATGTCAGGTACCCTAAGAGGTCCGGTCTTATGACCTCAACCATCGGTAAGGGAAGAGGTCCCCTAGAAGGGTTGGGTCCCTAGGTTGGGTCCAGAGGACGTGACGTCCTTCTAAGAAATGGTCGATTCGGTGTTCCCTTCGGGTTGAGTCAGTTTCATGTGTGAGCTAAAGTTTCTGGTTCCTGTTTTTTGGGTGTTGACGTTTACAGAGGAACTCGTAAAAAGAGATCTAATGTGTCACACGTCTCTTCTGTCCTGTGTCGTCCGGACCCCGACGATAGAAGTCTTTCCGAAAGGACGTTTGGACTGGAAATTCCTACAGACTCTTGAATTGACCACTTCTCGAGGGTGGGACATTTGACGACGTTTGTAGGGGACTTGAGATTCTCACCGAGTGATACGGAATCACATTTGTTACCCCCTCCCCCGCCACTAAACCGTCGGAACGGGTGTGGGTCACTGGTCGTCGTCCGACCGGAGTCGGGAAGAGAGACAGACACCCAGACTCAGTGAACCTGTGGTCTTTTGTACGAAAAGAAGACCCCCAGACCTTAAAATCACTGGTGACAGGAGTGTGTCCGTAACCCGTCGGTCGAACTGGACCTGAGGTGCACACCCACTCGTAGAGACTACCTGCTGTGGAGGGCAGTGTAGGACTGAATAACGACACCCCGAAGGGATCCCCTTCCCGGTACCCTTGACGTGGAACAGAGAGACTGACCGGGGACACGTGGAGGACGGGACCTGTCACGTACGACATCGGAAAGGGCCCTCATTCAGAGTAGACACATTCTGATGTCCGACGTTCAGGAGTCCTTCAGTGGTCGGGGCCCCGACCGACACTCCTGGACCCGTGTCAATCTCAGTTTCTTCACCCTAAACGACCTTGGTAGGACTGACACTTTATACCACTTTCGAACAAACCTTTTTCTTTCTACTTCTCCACCTCCATTTTCTGGAAACCACGGACCACCCGACGTCTCCGTGGCAGACATTCACCTAGTTCAAAGGATACTTAAAGTTGACGCTGTGCGGGCCGACTCCTCTGCACCAAACGTCTAAGAGTCCGCCAAGAACCGACCAGACCTACTACGTCCACCCTCGGTCACATCGAGGACTGTGTTGAAGAGACAAGGGCAGTCCACACCCCACCCCTTTCTGAGTCTGAAAGGTTTCCACTCAGACCTACTCGGAACACACCCTCCTCAGTTCCAAATCGACCCAATGTCTCCGACTTCGTCTCGAAGTACTTGGTCCTTCTCTCCCCCTCCGTTTGGGACGTCGTCCTCGATGTGGCCGGTACGGGACGGGAGGTCGGTCCTGGGGTCCGGCGCGTCTCGGTTGGGACAGTCACGCTCGAGTCGTGACCCCTAAACCCACTGACACGTTACTCTTCTGTCTCCCTCTCCCCCTCCGACGTGAGACACCGATACCGTAGTCTTACTCTTACTTTTGACTACGTTTACGTACCGACGGTAAAGTGGTTACGATCTCCCGAGTAGAGTTAGTTTCTTCGACGTTTTTCTTTTTTTATAACCACTCGGTGTCGAAGATCGAAAAGTGGTGACCACCGTCTAACCTTAAATTCGAGAAACTTATAATCTTTATCTTGTTTAAAGGTATTGACCACTACCGACGATAATAAAAAAAGATAGTCTCGAACACCTTCTCTGTACGTTGTCCTTCTTTTCGTGAGAGGTTCCCCTGTGTGAGAACCTCCAAAAGACCTCAAAAGTTTTCGTCAAAAATCAAACGATTACTCGACAGAACTTAGACTACAGACGGGGAAGCCCGACTACTGAAGGGTCGGAGATTCACTCACTGAGTCTGGACGTCTACCTGTCTCTTTTCCCGACTCCGGTCGGACGACCAGTCACCCACACCCGTTCTCATAGTCCGGTGTAGAGTCGGACCGACGGAGGGTTCTTTTCGACTCTGAGTCTGGGTCCCTCGTCGTCCAAGTCCTGCGACGAGACACTTGACATCCGATACTTTTGAGACGCCCACGACCGACCGACCCAGTGGACGTAGGTAGGCGGGTGTCCTTACAAGAGACTGGTGGTCTTTGGTCCGACTTCTAATCGACATACTAGGACCAATTCTTTGTTGACGGATTACGTACTAAAGACGTTTTACCTGTCGGTCCGACCCACCCGTTCGTCCCGACACTGGGAGAAACGGGGGACTGTCGACCGAGCTTTCGGTGGTTCGTGAACGCCCCGTCGCCCCCTAATTTACGGGACAAGGGTCCGTCCGACACAATCCGACGAGGACCATTTATTGACGTCGTTTTCCGAGTCCAACACACTTCGATAAAATTTGAAAACATTTTTAAGTACTAAAGTGTAACTGGGGAGGACTTGTCCTGTGTGGACAGACCAGTGTAATACACTTTTAAATGAAACAGTTTTACGTGGAGTTTCACGAGGTGACATTGGTAAGGAAAGAGTACTTCTAGACGTACTCTTATTCCTTATCGACACGTTCTGACATTTCGATACTAATGACTTACCCTGTATGACCGAATGTTTTATTTCCTCTTTTTGGTTTTGCGGTCCTAGTTTTCTGTGTCACCCCACCCCCTCACTCCCCGTAATTACCTGTACAAAAGTTTCGGGGTGGACTTCAGAAGGGAGGTGGAAGGGGGTTTTCTATTTACTTCTTTGAGGGGTGTGGTGGAAAGCTTCGTTTACGGTCACGGGTTCAAGTTTCACGGACGCGGACCGTCGCGACTGGTGCCTGTCACCCCGACTGGGTCGAGGACGTCGAAGGTCCGACGGGTCGGGTCTACGACAGGTTGAACTCGTCTCCCACTTGACCACACTGTCTGTTCCTATGGTAGACCTTGACTGGCGACGTCCGTCGGGGGACTTGGGTCCCTGTCCTCTCCCACTAATGACCGGTCCTCCTTGTGGTGTTCCCCGGACACTTAGACTGGCAGTTCGACCCCATGGAATTGTGTCGTCTGAGTCAAAGGTCCCGTGACCACGCAGTAAACCCCACGGGGACGATCCACCAGGGATTAATATGTCGTACCGGAGTCGGGACTCCTATATCGGGTGACCGGTCTCGGTGTGACCCGGTCACGACTATGGAGTCTACTGTTCGGGAACCCCCGAGACTGAGGGGTGGTCCCCTGGGGGACTCTCTGTCCGGTACTCCGTCCAGTCCGACACAGACCACTGAACCTGGTGTTTCTTCGCAGGTCCCTGCCCCGTCCGTCGACCCTCGGAGGTAGTACTTTGATTCCTCCGACGACACTGAGTCACTGAGTCCTCCGAACTCAGGTCTCGCTCCCGTTCCTGACCCGACGCCCAGGGTTCCAGGGAGTGCCCCCTGTTCCGTCAAACCTAGGTCGGGGGTCTCACGGTAACTAGACGGCACCCTGACACCCGCCGTGACAGAACACGACCACGGGACTCGTAGACACGGGGAGAGGGGCACAAATCGTCGTAGTGGTCCCGTGGTAGGACAGTTCCAGTCCCACACCATGTAAATCGTCGTAGTGGTCCAGTGACAGGGCAGCGTCTGTCCTACGTCACGTGATCCCCGACCCTAGTCCAAGAGAAAAGTGTAGAGTCTTGAGGCAATAAAGGGAAGGTACCACTACACCCAAAAGGTACACTGCTTCCTTACCTAACCGGACGGAAACACAGTACTAAAGTGACACGCAAAGTGAGTTTGTTCTGGTGGACTACACAGACGTAACCCAGCTTCGGATTCTGAGGACTCAGAGTGCACTTTTAGGACCATGGAAGAAAATGTCGCAAACGTCTTCATGATGGTCGTGTCGAGGTACGGTGTACCGGAGAGTGGAAGGATTTCTCTCCTCGGTCGCCTCGGTAGGAGGGACGCCTGGCAGTGCCGACGAAAGACGAACAGTGGCACACATGGTCCGTACACTCCACTGTCGAGACCACACTACCCCCTATGGGTAGTGTGCTGGTCTCCTACGAGACGTCTTTTTCCAAGTCTCCTGTTCCTAGACTCAGAGTCTACTCCTCCTCTCCCGGTCCGTCTGTCTCCACTAGATCCAGCACCTCCTTGGTGCGTGTTTCCGGGTCTCCACTTCCGGGTACCTGCGGGTCGTCCACAGGTACGACTGCCTCCTCTGGGACCCCGTCTCGGTGCGGACACGTCCCTGTCTTCGGAGGACACCGGGGTCCGGCACCTCTACGGACGTGCGTCGGGGTCTCGGTGTGCACCCACCCTCTACGCGGACTCACATTTGATGCTGTCTTTCGCTGGGACCGGTGCTCCTGCCGGGAAGGTGACAGTCTTGTCCCTACACGTCCACTCAGAGGTCACACGACACACTGTCCTTCCCTCACAACGAGGGTCTTTGGGGAGACCCTTGCCACGACTGACGTCACACGTCTGACGAGGTCCCGCACCCAACTTCCTGCCGTCCCGCCTCAGGGATTCCTTCTGGTGTCTTACCCAGAGTGACCCTACCCCATCACTTTCTTCCCCTCAGGACGTCGGTCTGTCTGTGCGCTCACGTCCTGTGCACCTCTCCCTCCTTGACTCGGAGACTCGACGTGCCTGGGGGACCTGGTCCCAGCGGTCCTGGACGGAGAACTCCCTCGTCCCGACACACGTTGACGGAGGTCTGACGCCCATAAACCCAACATAGTCAAGGGACCCAGACACCTCTGAATCGGTCCTTCGTTCCGGAGGTGTCCTCAGAGTTTCCTCCGGGGGTGGAGGGGAGACGGAGGACCTTTGTGAGTACTCACCCTCCTCGTCTTTCATCGGTGGAACACTACCAAAAATTTAAGGGACCTCTAGGCTCCGAGGGGTGTAAACGTCTCTTGAGTCCCGCGACCCCCGGTCCTGTGTTAGACGAGGACTTCGTTCTACTTGTGTACACGGCCTCGCGGGTGTACGACCGAAGGTGGACTCTGCCAGGCCCTACGAAGGGGTTCTCCCGGGTCCCCTACGATTCCTCACACTCACATTCCTCGGACTCGACTCCGTGTCCACTCTTCCCTCCAGTCGCTCCCGTCTCCTCTGTCTCGTCTGTGGGCCCCGGGTGTCCTTCTCCCGCCGCCCGGACCGGTCCCGAGCCTCCCAGAACCGACGACGGTCGGTCCGGTGGACGAAGGAACCACGGTGTACTCTACGGACCTACCGTCCCACGGCCCGGTCCGCCCAGCCCTAGGACCGAGACTCCCGTGGACCCCACTTCGGGTCCAGACGGGGTGAACGTAGGGTGAACCGGAGCCCTAAAGTCCCTCTTCCCGGGAGAACTCCCCCCGTGGGGTCCGGGAACCGAGTAAAGAGACGTCCCCGACGTCCCTCTTCTGCACTTCCTTTGTCGTCACCCACGTTGTCAGGACTTGGAACCTCCGGTTCCTTCTCGCTTGTGTCCCGTCTTCGCTTCCTCGGGCCGGACTCTTTCAGTACAAGTCTCTGGAACATTCAGTCGGACACCTCTTCGTCGTTACCGGTTCTCCCGCGACGTCTGGGTCCGGACGGTCCCTCGGACCACGGGTCCTGTCTGTGTCCGAGACGGGCTCCCTGGCCCCGGCAGTAAGACATTCCCCGGCGGGTCGCGTAGTGACCACACACGTACTCAGACTCGTCGCGTGAGCGGTCCGGGGAGTTTCGGTTATTTTCTTTTCGGTCCTCATATTCCCTTAGTACTCGAAGGAGAAATTTTAATTTTTACGGAAACCGACGTAATTTCGTCATTCTTACGAACCTTAAATTTACTTCAAACACTCTCGGAACCTTTCTGGTCCCCTGAATCTCGGACTTCTGGCTCGAATTACAAACTTAAAACGATGAATAAAATAATGACAAAACTGTAAATGAATTTAAGAGTCTCAGAGGTAAAGTGGAAATTTCAACCCTATTATTTTTACCGTCGTACCTTCCTGCGGAATCACTGTACTTACCCTTCGCGTATGTCTTGGGAACCACAACGCTTCACGACGACGACCGGGGGCCCTCCGGTCCGTAGACCCTTGTCTCGGTCTCTGCCTACCGTGCAGGAGCCCAGCCCGGTGGAGTCTGGGTGTCCGGTGTCCGTCGGAACGAGACCGATTCTCTGTGGACTCGTCCGAGTCGGAGGAGTGGACCTTGTCCTCCTCCTCCCTCGTCAGCCAGTGACCCCACGGAACGTCTTAGCCCGAGTTTTACAAGACAGTGGGTGCACCTCTGACACGTGTAGGTAGTTGTTGCGTGTGTGCGACACGTCGTACGTCGTGCACACGTGGTATGTGTGCGTGGATGGCACTTGTGTGTACGTGGTTGCGTGTGTGTGCACGGTACGTCGTATACCGTACACACGTGGTGTGTGCAAACGTGGTACGTGTGTGTGTGTGTGGCGTGTGTATGTAGATGGTACGTATATGTACACGTGTGTACAAACATGGTGGATGTGTGTATGTGTGTGTGTGTGTGTGTGTGTGACACGTTGGATGTCGTGTACATACATGGTGTATGCTGGACCTACTCCGACAGTAGACTTGACCACTCGATTCATTTCGTCTAGTTGGGAGGACCCCACCCACCCCCCGGGGGGTTAGTCGGTTTCCGGACCTACCTTGTGTTTCCGAAGTTCCCTCTGAAGAGACGGACGACTGAAGTTTAACCCTACACCCAAAGGGATGGAAACCTGAACTTAACACTGTGTCTGAGAGGACCCAGTACTCCGACGTCTAGTTCCCGACACAGTCGGGGGTGTTAGTGTACTCGGTTTCAAGGGGTGTTATTTAGATTCAGAAAGATATATTTCTATGTACGTAAATATGTGTGTGTGTATGGGAGAACAAGACAGTGACCCCTTGGGGCCACCGGTGTGGAAGTCTGCCTCTGGTGTCCCAAAGAAAAAAAATTAAATTTAAATAAAATTAACCTCCGATTAATGTTATAACATACCAAAACGGTATGTAGTTGTACTTAGACGGTACCCACATGTGCACGAGGGTTAGGACTTGGGGGGAGGGTGGAGGGAGGGGTATGGTAGGGAGACCCAGTAGGGTCACGTGGTCGGGGTCCGTAGGACATAGTACGTAGCTTGGACCTGACTACTAAACAAAGAATATACTATAATATATACAAAGTTACGGTACGAGCGTTTAGCAGGGTGGGAGAGGGAGAGGGTATCTTAGGGTTTCTGACAAGATATGTACACAGAGAAAACGACAGAACGTATGTCCCAATAGTAATGGTAGAAAGATTCAAGGTATGTATACGTAATCATATGACATAGTCATATGATATAAAAAGAAAGACCGAATGAAGTGAGACATATTAGTCGAGGTCAAAGTAGGTGGAGTAATCTTGACTAAGTTTACATAAGAAAAATTACCGACTCATTATGAGGTAACACATATACATGGTGTCGAAAGAATAGGTAAGTAGACGACTACCTGTAGATCCAACGAAGGTACAGGACCGATAATATTTGTCACGACGCTACTTGTAACCCCATGTACACAGAGAAAGTTAAGACCAAAGGAGCCACACATACGGGTCGTCACCCTGACGACCCACTATTCCTTCAAGATAAAGGTCAAAAAATTCCTTAGAGGTGTGACAAGAGGTGTTACCGACATGATCAAACGTAAGGGTCGTTGTCACATTCTCCCAAGGGAAAAGAGGTGTGGGAGAGGTCGTAAATAACGAACATCTGAAGACCTGACGTCGGTCCCAAAGAACAGGAAGTACACCTCTTGGGTCTCCACGGAGTCTCGACAGAGACGTAGGTAGGGACTCCGGTGGACCAACGACCGAGGACCGGGTGGTAGGTGTCTGTCGCAGGAAGACAGAAGAATGGGTGTCAACTCTGTCGGGTGCGAGTGGTGAGGTGCTCGACACTCACAGCCGACTGGACCTGGGTCACCCTGTGAGTTTGTGTAGCAGGATTGACTCGTGGTGCCGGCGGCCGGACCCCCCGGGAAGACTGCGCGTACGTGACGATGGGTAAGGAGTCCAGTAGGAGTCCCGTCCGGACTACGACACTGAAGTAATATGTCTTGAGACGTGCCAGGTGTCTCAGTGACCAGATAAGGTCCTTGACTACCCAGTAGGGAGACCTTCCCTTGTAAACGAACTTACTGGGA
The DNA here is from genome assembly GCA_006410555.1 of Capra ibex. Lineage (NCBI taxonomy): Eukaryota > Metazoa > Chordata > Mammalia > Artiodactyla > Bovidae > Capra > Capra ibex. The sequence goes on from SJYO01030260.1 coordinate 38,844,149, forward strand.
CCTTAGTGAATGTGTGTCGTCGATGTGATGAGTCTACACACAGATTGTTCGGAGTCTGGAAGCCGAAACACACAAACTAAAACCAACATTTTGATGAGAGACGTTGGAGAGGGGAATCGACGAATACGAAAAGAGGATGCGATGAAGAGGTCGCTGTCCTGTGGTCAGTGGTTATTTCCGTATGTAAGTTAAGTCGAGTTAATTTTTAGTGAAAATAGTCACAGGTGACTCATAAACACGACCCCCGTGGCTTCGTCATTCTCCACCAGGACTAGGGTCCCTTAGGATGGTTGTCTGTGGAAATACTTCTACGTAAGTTCAGTGGTGGTACAGGCAGAATACTTTGTGAGATTTGTACTCGTAGTTACACTCCTTGACCCACATTTCACCCTTCAAAAGTAAGGTAACCCCCACCTGTGCTTACTCTTTATTTGCCCTCCGAGGGCCCCCCACCCCCAACACACCACTTAGACAGGACCGTAGCCCGAGAGGTGCGTAGTGGGGTCGTCAGGGGCGGTCTACGTGTGTGTCCTGGTGGGCCGCGGTGGTCGGGGGTCCTGAGTGCCTCCGTGTCGTCCCGGGTGTCGTCGGGTCGGAGTCCTTCGTGGGGAAGAAAGAGAGAGTGACCGACACAAACTCAGGAGTTGTGAGAACGTATAATTGACGTCGAACACGGTCCTCATGGTACGATATTTAGTTCACAAACGTCGAGGTAAATGCACAGGGTGTTTACGGACGAATCGTCACTTTAACGTGACGATTTATTCGTTTGAGAGTTACTTTTGTAGCTAGTGACAGAAGTGGACCCCGAAGGTAGTTTGAAATTTCACTCCCTTGATTTTATGTGTGATTTGGGTGAGGTGGACGTATACCGGACACCGACGTCCACTACTCTCGTGGAGTCTGTACGTACGTGTGTGTGTTAGGACGTGGACACATAAGTCCGTCTTGAGTCTTTATAAAAAATGAATAAAAATTTTAGACTAACAAAAATGGGTTCTACTTTATTTGAGTATAAAGAATTTTCGAAATTTGAAATTATGACTCATAAAAATGTTATTTTACTAAAGGACTGTAATAAAATAAAAAAAAGACAGTAATAAAATTTTACAACAAAAACCGTTTATGATTTCGACGGAAATTGCAGTTTTGTTCGTGAAGACACTCCGACCTCATTGAAGACCTCGGGGAGGGTGTGGTCCTTGAACCTCAGGAGGGAAGGACTCGTCGTGGAGGAGACCCCTATGTCCGTGGTACTGTGGGGTCTTCGCCAGTCGTCCAGTGTCCAGTTTCTTGTCTCGTCTGAAGAGTAGTTTTCACCGTAGATCGACCGTCGAGACTCGTCTCTACAGTAGAATGGTAGAAAGTGTTCCCTAGTGCACTGTGGGTTCGGTGTCTTAGATTAATTTATCCCTTCCATATTTTCGGGTGAGGTCAGGGAACCTGACGTTCCTCTAGGTTGGTCAGGTAAGACTTCCTCTACGCGGGACCCTAAAGAAACCTTCCTTACTACGACTTCGACTTTGAGGTCATGAAACCGGTGGAGTGCACTTCTCAACTGAGTGACCTTTTCTGACTACGACCCTCCCTAACCCCCGTCCTCTTCTTCCCCTGCTGTCTCCTACTCTACCGACCTACCGTAGTGACTGAGCTATCTGCACTCAGACTCACTTGAGACCCTCAACCACTACCTGTCCCTCCCGACCACACGACGCTAAGTACCCCAGCGTTTCTCAACCTGTGCTGACTCGCTGACTTGGTTGAGGTGTCTGGGATTAAGGATCACTTCCGACTACTCTTTACTGGTTACGAGTCTTAAAATTCCCTGGGACTGTTGGTTGTCATTGTCTTCGTCTTCTATGATTCTTCTCCACCGTTCTTATGTGTCTTCTTGACATGTTTTTTCTAGTAGTACTGGGTCTATTAGTGCTACCTCACTAGTGAGTGGATCTCGGTCTGTAGGACCTTACACTTCAGTTCACACGGAATCTTTCGTAGTGATGCTTGTTTCGATCACCTCCACTACCTTAAGGTCACCTCGATAAAGTTTAGGACTTTCTACTACGACACTTTCACGACGTGAGTTATACGGTCGTTTAAACCTTTTGAGTCGTCACCGGTGTCCTGACCTTTTCCAGTCAAAAGGAAGGTTAGGGTTTCTTTCCGTTACGTTTTCTTACGAGTTTGAGGGTGTGTTAACGTGAGTAGAGTGTGCGATCATTTCATTACGAGTTTTAAGAGTTTCGGTCCGAAGTCGTTATACACTTGGCACTTGAAGGACTACAAGTTCGACCAAAATCTTTTCCGTCTCCTTGGTCTCTAGTTTAACGGTTGTAGACGACACAGTACCTTTTTCGTTCTCTCAAGGTCTTTTTGTAGATAAAGACGAAATAACTGATACGGTTTCGGAAACTGATGCACCTAGTGTTATTTGACGCCTTTTAAGACTTTCTCTACCCTTATGGTCTGGTGGACTGGACAGAGAACTCTTTGGATAAACGTCCGGTCCTTCGTTGTCAATCTTGACCTGTACCTTGTTGTCTGACCAAGGTTTATCCTTTTCCTCATGCAGTNTTTATCCTTTTCCTCATACAGTTCCGACATATAGCAGTGGGACGAATAAATTGAATATACGTCTCCTGTAGTACTCTTTGCGACCCGACCTTCTTCGTATTCGACCTTAGTTCTAACGACCCTCTTTATAGTTATTGGAGTCTATACGTCTACTGTGGTGAAATACCGTCTTTCACTTCTCCTTGATTTTTCGGAGAACTACGTTCACTTTTTCCTCCCACTTTTACAACCGAATTTCGAGTTGTAAGTCTTTTATTTCTACCGTAGACCAGGGTAGTGAAGTACCCTTTATCTACCCCTTTGTCACCTTTGTCACAGTATGAAATAAAAACCCCGTAGACCAGGGTAGACCCCTGGTTTTAGTGACGTCTACCACTGAATTCGGTACTTTAATTTTCTGCGCATGAGGAACCTTTCTTTCAATACTGGTTGGATCTATTGTATAAGTTTTCGTCTCTGTAATGAAACAGTTGTTTCCAGGTAGATCAGTTCCGATACCAAAAAGGTCACCAGTACATCCCTACACTCTTAACCTGACACTTCTTTCGACTTGTGGCTTCTTAACTACGAAAACTTGACACCACAACCTCTTCTGAGAACTCTCAGGGAACCTGACGTTCCTCTAGGTTGGTCAGGTAAGATTTCCTCTGGTCAGGACCCACAAGTAACCTTCCTGACTACGACTTCGACTTTGAGGTTATGAAACCGGTGAAGTACGCTTCTCAACTGAGTAACCTTTTCTGGAACTACGACCCTCCCTGACCCCCGTCCTCCTCCTCCCCTGCTGTCTCCTACTCTACCGACCTTACCGTAGTGGTTGAGCTGTCTGTACTCAAACTCACTTGAGACCTTCAACAACTAACTGTCCCTCCGGACCACACGACGTTAAGTACCCCAGCGTTTCTCAACCTGTGCTGACTCACTGACTTGACTTGACTTGACTGTTGGTTTACTGAAAATTTAGTCCTCGGAATTCAGACTGTAAAGACTCGTAGGGTGTATGTGCACACGTGCATCTTATGACTCTCTTAAGTCTCCTCTGACTCTAAGTTCCAGGTCTTCTCGAATCTAAAACTCTCTTAAGTCACTCCAAAATCTGTGTAGGAGTGGACCGGGAATCGATACGTAAAGAGGTACCGAAGTCTGAGTTGTGACTGGTTCTAAAACAAGGATCTTCAGTCCTTTGCCAGTGTGGCAGTTAATTGAACCATCAAAATAGGTGTGACTGGTTGAATGACGTGTTTTCTTTACGCACGGAACATCCATGGTAGGACCCTACTACTATTTCTTTTTCTTGTTTCCAAACCCCTTCCAGAAGAACCCTTCGTCCGAACGACATGTCCCGTGCCCCGAGGTGTGCTCCAGGACCCCCCATACGGTCGTCACCCCACGAGAAGGGGTGGGGGTCACACTCGGGACCCTCAGGACGTCTGTCTCGACTTGCAGGTGGACTTCGTCGCCAGAGTCTGGGTGTCTCGTGGATCCCTATCTGTCGGGTGCCGGGTCGGACGGGGTGCTCGACCCGTGGTGACTCGGGCTGCGGTCGACAGTCCAAGGGGGTCCTCTGGAAGTCGTGTCCGCGACGACGTCCTGTAAGTCTGAGCTCGGTTCCCGGAAGACAGAGGTGAGGTTGGGCCGTCTCTGGTGACTGGACTCCTTCCGTAGTGGTCCCAGGCTCCAGACGGGACGTGTCTTAGTGGACGAGGCCCGTTCGTCCCCGGCTTAGGCCCAGGACCGGAGGGTGTCGTGACTGGAAAGGTGCACCGTGGTTCTACGGTGGTCCGACACTGTCGGGACTCCAAATTCTACTCGGTGCACCACATCCTGTTAAGACACTGTCGGAACGTGAGACCGTCGTCAATTGTTCGTACTGGTCAAAAGAGTACTTCGGTAAAAGTCACGCGTTTCATTTCGGGAAGTTCGTGTCCTGACAAAGGCAGAGGACAGCCACCTAGCCCCACCGACCAATAGTTCCGAGTCCGACCTCCTTCTCGTGGTAGTCCCGACTCTGTGGCGGAGGAGGGGGTCGGGGGGGGTCGGGGCGGACTCAATAAGAACCAAATACTTAGTGTAGTAGACCGTGGGGCAAGGGTGTTAACGGCAAGAAAAACCTTTCCTTTTTTTCCATAATATTTATTAAAGTCAGAGACCCATTTCCTTTGAGTGAACTTCCTAAACCAGAAGATTTCTGTTCTGTAGAATACAAATTGGATCATTCAATTTTCTGGTAAGTGGACCATAAAGCTTTGTGCTCCGGAGGGTCCATTCATTGACGACGTGAAGTGACTTGTAGAAAGGTCGTTGTCTGGGTGGACTACACGAGTGGGTGGAACACGGGACTTCGAGGTCCCCGGGACGCCCATCGAAGGGGGGTGGGGTGGGGTTCTGGGACGTAGTCCCAGGAGTGACAAGACACGAAAGTGGCACAAAGGGTCCTTCCTCTGTGACCCTTCGAACTTCTGAATGATTTCCAGTATTACCTTAGTGTTTGACTGAGTCACTTTTAGGCGTAGACCCAGAGCCGCTCTAGGAGTCATTGGCACACCGTCCCTGCGACTGTGCGTCACGGTCCCGAGCAGTGACGAGACTAGACGTCCGCCCCCGTGACGGAGGGTAGAGTGCTCCTTCGACCTCCTGAACGGTCTTCCTTACACTCTTTCGGAATGTTTGATCTATGTCGTTTTCGTGCTCCACATTGTTGGTAGCAAGTGTAACATCTGTCGTGACAGATGTGTCTAGACTCTTGGCGTGTTCAGTTCACCTTCTCTTACTTCGTCCCAAAACAGAAGTGTCTGTGTGAGTGACGGTCTGAGAGTGACCTGGGCGGTAACCCCTGTTCGAGAATCCGTACAGACACCGTCCTTCCCGTCGAGTGAGTGACTAAAGGGAAGTGAACAGGTAGCACTGTAATTTCCGAAAAATATTGGAAGTCGAGTTTTCTTTGAATCCCCCAAATCCTGATGGGTCTCGTTTACAAGTCTCTTCCGCTACCGTGGGGTGAGGTCATGAGAACGGACCTTTTAGGGTACCTGCCTCCTCGGACCACCCGACGTCAGGTACCCCAGCACTTCTCAGCCTGTGCTGAGTCGTTGAAGGGAAAGTGAAAAGTGAAAGTACGTAACCTCTTCCTTTACCGTTGGGTGAGGTCACAAGAACGGACCTCTTAGGGTCCCTGTCCCCTCCCCACCGTGTCTCAACCTGTGCTGACTTCACTGAATCGTCGTCGTCGTCGTCTTGTTTGTAAAGGTGACAAAGGTGACAATGTAGGGGAAACGGAAACTGGAGTTATACGTTTGAAGGGTCGTCGACAGGTGTCCAGTTGTCGGGACGAACGTTAAGCTGTGGTACATTAACCCAGGTCACGGGTATCCGTAGGTTTGGGACGGACTACTTCGTGTGTCCAAGTCGTAGGATTATTTTTACGTTCTCACGAATGAACCGGATACCTCCGAAGAATTATAATTCGTGGGCAATGTTTCCACGAATAAAATTGGGGTGTAAAATAAAACGGTTGTGTGTGTTCCCCTATTGGTCGGGACTCCCGTACCTCCTCGTGGACGACCGGCGTAGGACTTAATTGGGGAGTTCTCAGTCTGTGTCCTCGCTCCCATTCTCGGTCCTCGTGTGACCTCGGTCCGAGTGGTCGAGGACCCCGGACCCCTGCTAGCCCAGGGAGGAGTTGGATGCAGGTCATGGGTCCACCGCGTACGTGGGGTTTGTACCCGGTCCGAAGGACGGCGGGAATGTGGCCCGTACCCTCCGACCGTCAATTCGTGGTCTGCCGTGTAGTGACCCTCCTTGGGTTCCCCTCTCAGTGTGACTCAGAAGTACCTATAGTGTGGTGTCCAACCGATTGTGTTTCTGGTCACGGTGTCTTATATACCTTTCGTGAGTTTTAGAAAGGTGGGTCAAGAATATGTGTTGAACCAAGTGTTAGTAAGACATAAGGGACACCTCGATATTTAAGTAGAGTTTGTAGTTTATGACGGTACACGAATTGGGTGACCTGTGAAGTGATGAATCAACAATAATACTTTGAGACGTGTCAATTCGTGGTAACGACGAAATGGTGTTTTAGTCAGTAAGAGTATTGAAGGTCAGTAAAGACGATCGACTCGTCCGATACAGTACTATCCACCCCCCAGCCCCCCACCCCACATTTACGACACTCTAGTAGTTCGAGTCCCCGTCTTGGGGTCGGGTGACACAGTGGGGTCGTTTTGTTAAATAATTCGAGTGAGGACGGATTCAAACTAAAAAGGGTTTACCGTACTTCTCCGGTTTCCTTGTCGTACTTGTTTGACCATGTCTCAGTCTGGTAGATTCCGTTGACAGGGGTCAGAAAAACCGTGGTCCCTGACCAAAACACCTTCTGTTAAAAAGGTGCCTAACCCCCTCCCCACCCCTTACCAAACCCCTACTAAGTTCACGTGATATAAATAACACATGAAATAAAGATATCAATAAAGTAGTCGAGACGGAGTCCAGTAGAGTCCGTAGTCTAGGACTTCCAACCCCTGGGGACCAGGTTCCTGGTTCTGGTCTGGGAAGTGGCCAGTTTCCGTCGGACAGACCCTGTGTGTGAGTCCTGGGTACCAGAGGGGACACCTTCCGTGTCGACTACGTAGTGCACCGCCACCGATGAACATCTGTACATGCCTGTGTACCCTGTGCCTCGTCGTCCCCCTTCTACTTAGTGGGCCGCAAAGTGTGCCTTCTAGGTTCGAGGATGGGTGGGTGAGTTCTCTGTCATAGAGTCACGAGTACTAAGTGGGGCTTCCACTAGAAAGTATGTTAAATGGTGGACTTGGTAAAGACTCACAAGTTAAGTCACCGTGATTCATGTAAGTGTAACAACACACTGGTATTGTCATATAAACATAGTAGACGTCTTATACACATAGTAGCGTGCTACTTCGGGAGATGGATATTTTGGTGCTTCCACTTTGTTTGGTATAAATCCAAGGATTTCTGGGATAAACGGTAATTCTATGTTCTCGTTGTTGATGGTACAGAGTCGGACTTTTTTAAAGGTTTGTAAAGGATTTATTAATTCGTTGAATTAATCTGTATAATCTGACTTAATACATCCTTTTTTGTCTTAAAAGTTTAGAAAGTGGAGGTTTTCGATGTTAAAGTCGGTTGAGGAGAAAGTAGGGTGAACTGTACTAAGAAAGGGTAAAGGTGTGGATTTAAGTGTCGGAGTCCAGGAGTCGTGACTGAAGTTTCTCTTTATGAGGTAGTACATTTGTATAAAAGTTCCTTTGACGGGTGTTTACCGGAGTTGTGAGTTCAGTGTCACCTTTCCTTCGAAAGAATCAAGATCTCCAACCGATGAACCTAAGAATATTTTTTGTTTCGTGTGTAGAGTTTGACCTTTATAAAAGACATAATTGAACTCTGAAAAATATATTACTTGACAGATTTTTATATCCTTTGAGTGGAGTTATAAATTTTAGGTAAATCTAAGGGTGTCTTGTCATGAAAAATAATTAAGATAGTGATAAGAAAAACGTAGAGTCTTAGTTGTTACTGAGTGGACTTTCTCTTTTTGATTGGACCTTTGACTTAAGGTGGAATTTGACACAACATGAGTGTCGACAGTTACCTGTGACAAACGTTTTAGAAACAAAGAAACGTGCACTGAACAAGTGTAAAAAAGTAATGATTGGTTCTGGAAGTCCTTCGTCTTTGTCCGAGTTATTTATAGGTTGGTAATAAACACGAGATTTTTAGTGTCGGTGAATGACTATCTGACACTGTTCCGAGGACTCCCTGACGATACACCTGGTTGCGGAGTGTAAACCCTCGGACGAATAACCTCTTGAGGTAGTTGGTGACACTTACTTGATAGAAGGGATTTAAGATAGTATGTGAAAATCTTTATTGGGGAGTTAAACACACTTAACGATGGTCACTACAACTTTGATGAAGATGCATAGTCACTCCTTGGAGGAAAAGACCTTCCGGTTGTGTATAACTATTAAATATTACCTTCCCTTGGTGGATAGTGAAAAGGGAGTACTCTTCAGTCTATAACACCTGAGTCTATAATAAGGGAGGAGAAAGACGAGGGTAATGGAAGAGGAATCTTGGGAATGGATTCTAACACGTTCCTGGGTTTCTCAATATTCTAAAGTATCTATTTACATTAGTATGGAACTCTCTTGTAAGTCAATGATGGTGGTAACGACGTTTATTCAATTACTCACATCCTCGACTACATGTTTTGGTATAAAGAGAATTTTTTTTTTAGATTGGTACGGATATGTTTGAAGGGAATTCGTCATTCAAACGAGTTTAAAAGTCGATACTACATTAACTAACCTGTTTTGGTTTTGTCTCTGTCCCTATACTTGAAAAAACTTTTTAATATCAATCATTATATTAGATAGGTACTAGCATTCAAATTTTTTACTTCTAGAATAAAAAGGTCTTATGAGTCCTAAAATGTGACCTTCCATGTCACATTTGTTACGGAACAGTACATGGTTACTCTGGGATAATTTGTATTGCAGGTCAGTTCTGTGATAAATACTATTTTCATCTCTTTTAGGGTCACCTAATGTGAGAAGACTAATAGTGTCTTGTCAGGTAATCCTAAGTAAAACAAGTCAATCTTTTATGTGCTCCTTCACAGTCTTCGGAGACAAAGTATGGGACGTTCTCATAGGGTCTACGTCTGTCTGTAATCTGTTGACTGAGACCTTTACTTATTTGAGATTATTTTGGGACACGTGTTTTCTTGGTCGTTGAGATGGAAGAGGAGTCCTGAACTCAGAGACTTAATTTAAGACCTTTAATCTTCGTGTCCTCTCACTGACTCTACATCTGGACGTCCTATTGTGAGGTACAGTTAATAAAAGAAACAAATTTAAATTTTGTTGTTTCAAGGTTTCCTAAAAAAAAAGTCCGAAAGGGGAGATAGCACAAAGGAATTTTCATTACGTTTGGTGGAATCAATGTTGGCGGTCGGTGTATGCAGACACGCTGTTGTTCTTTGGTGTCCCAGTATCGTAGAGGGAGGGATTCTGTGCGTATGACAACAAAATCAGTGCTTCTAGGAGTTCCAAAATTCCTGTATTGTTGACCGGTCAGGGTGGGACTCTCGTTCTTTTCGGAGCTGTCGTTTTGCTGAGATTTAGGTAAGGTACTATTGGTTGTTGCCACCAAACGGAATTATTTATAGTAGGTGTTTTCTTTGTTGACTTTAATTATAATTATATAAGTTGAAATATTCTATTGACCGAAGGGAATTTTTAAGTTTCGTTGTGTGTAGATAAAGGAAATAGTTTATTTTTGTCTAGAGACTCAAGACCTGTATTGTGTGATATCTTGGCTTGGAAAAAAAAAAAAAACGAACAAAGTCAGTTATATACTTTATCGATAGAATTTTTTTTTAGTTCTATAGATTAATACGTTAGTATAAAGAGTCGAAACGTGTCTATATCTTGGTTATTAGAGTTTAGTCTTCTTGTTTACGTAAATGGACACAAGGACAGACCATTCTATGTCGTTACGAAGACGTCCTACGGTCCGTTTTGGACAAAGTCTTGTTTATTTATTTTCTGTACACCAATAGTAAGTCCATCTCTTTCCGTAGATTAGTTGGTGACGTTCACAAAAAGATTATTCCAGCAAACTACGACGTATCAGTAGTGCGGGTCTTGCTAGATTGTTTAATTTGTCGTGACTTTTTAAGACTGCTGTATGTAAAAAGTAGTTTTTCCAATTAGTCCATTCACACGACTAATATATGCGACGAGGATCCTACCATTACGTCAAGACAAATTACATACAGGGATTACCCAGGAGGTTCACGGAACTTTCGACGTGAGTCCCCCGAAGGATGTGATTCCGTTTACCGGGTGGTTAAAACACTACCGAAAATTTTATACTCTACGTTAATCTCGGACTTTTACCTCCCACGACCCCAGCTTGGAACTCAGATAGAAGATCCTAGAATCAGCTCTTCGGAAATAGTGCTTACTCAGTGTTCTTTTACACTTTCTTCTCGGACACAAATGGACGTGTCAAACCATCATTTTCCACGTCCTTTATGGAACAAACTATTCGTTTTGCTTTCCGAATAGTACGTTCCCGAAGGGGTTCTCCGATGTCGTTGTATTCCGTTGACGTTTCGTGTCTGCATTTGTCTTGGACCCTGACTTCTCTAGAGAGACCCTTTAAATACTGATACGAAAGAGTGGAGTCAATCCCGTTTTCGACTTGAGGACAGAATTTAGTAGGTGGTTTCTCCGACGTTGGTAAGGAGTCGGGAGGAGGGACTATGTTTGGGAGTCCTAGGAGTCGGTTCTTCGTTCGCGGTCGGAGAGACTCGATCAGTAAGTCGGTCGCCTCCCCCTGGTCCCCACGACGTTTCTGGCTCGCGACGGGAGTTGGTCGAGTCCCAGGTCGACTCGTTTGTTGTCTGAACTCGTCCATAATAGTTACAAACGTCGTCAAAAGGAAACCTTGTTACCGAGGGAAGGGTAGGTGCGGGAATACTACGGGAATTCAACCCCGTTAAGACGTGTACTATGTCGGGTGTACCTCCTGTTTTTGCGTGCACTAGTACTCTTTCAAGACGGTCCAGGACGTCAATTTCAGTGAACTGGTGTTTTCGGAGAGTACAAGGAAGACGGATACTTGTGGGTTTCCCCATTCACGATCGGACTAGGTAGTTTTGTAAGTGGATTACCCACAGGCACACACGTAGAGACTGAGTCCCGTGTCGACTTTCGTGACAGTTGTCTACTCGGTGTTATTACACGTCTTGTCCTACGGTCCCCTAGGGACCACGGACAGGAGTCCCGGTTTGTCTAGTGACTGAAAAGGATCCTTATGTGGAACTTATTCACCTGTATCATGGACGTCTAGTCCAGTGTCGGACACTGGACGGTGGTGACGGTACGCTGGTGTTACGACAGGGGTACTCTCGACTACCTCACTGTGAACCCCCGAAACCTCCCCCCACACCCCATTTATCCTCCGTGTGTACCCCGTCCGTCCTGTGACTGAGTGTGACACCTCTCTCCTTCCCCCTGCGTCCACTATTCCACCGACAGATCAGTCGTAATTGATCGGGTCATGATTGATCAGGTCGTGATGGATCAGTCCGTAATTGGTCCTATCGTGTGGTAGGGCCGTGATTGATCGGTTCGTAATGGACTTTCATGATCAACGAGCCAGTACCGACTGAAAAACGCTGAGGTACCTGACACCGGACGGTCCTCGGAGACAGGTACCTTAAGAGGTCCCTTCTTATGACCTCACCGTTCTTAGGGTAAGGTCATAAGGTAGGGTTACTCCCTTAGGGGTACGGGAAGAGGTCCCCTAGAAGGATTGGGTCCCTGGTTTAGATCCAGAGACCGTAACGTCCGTCTAAGAAATGACATACTTGGTAGTCCCTTTGGGAGTCATGAGTCAACACAGACTAAGAAACACTGGAGTTACTGACTCCGTGGGGTCCGAAGAGATAGTGGTTAAGGGTCTCGGACGAGTTTGAGTACAGGTAGCTCAGTCACTGCGGTAGGTTGGTAGAGTAGGAGACAGTAGGGAAAGAGGAGGACGGAAGTTAAAAAGGGTCGTAGTCGCAGAAAAGGTTATTCAATCGAGAAGTGTAGACCCCCGGTTTCATAACCTCAGAGTCGAAGTCTTATTCAGGAAGACTTCTTATAAGTCCTGACTAAGACTAAAGGAAATTATAACTGACCAAACTATAGGAACATCAGGGTCCCTAAGAGTTCCCAAAAGAAGTTGTGGTGTCAATTTTTCGTAGTTAAGAAACCACGAGTCGAAAGTAATACCAGGTTGAGAGTCTAGACATTTACTGATGTCCTTTTTGATGTCGAAACTGATATGCCTGGAGACGACGGTTTCATTGTAGAGACGAAAAATTATACGGCGGATCCAAACAGTGTCGAAAAGAAGGTTCCTCGTTCACAGAAAATTAAAGTACCGACGTCAGTGGTAGACGTCACTAAAACCTCAGGTCCTTTTATTTCAGAGAGTGACAAAGGTAACAAAGGGGTAGATAGACGGTACTTCACTACCCTAGCCTACGGTACTAGAAGCAAAAAACTTACAACAAAATTTGGTCGAAAAAGTGAGAGGAGAAAGTGAAAGTAGTTTGTGGTTATGTCATATGATTGCGTATATATACCTTAAGTCTTTCTACCATTGCTATTGTGACATACGCTCTATCGTTTTCTCTGTGTCTGCATATCTTGTCAGAAAACCTGAAACACCCTCTCCCGTTCCCACCCTACTAAACCCTCTCACCATAACTTTGTACATATTATGGGATACACTTTGCTTAGCGGTCAGGTCCAAGCTACGTACTATGTCCTACGAGCCCCGACCACGTGACCCTACTGGGTCTCCCTACCATACCCCTCCCTCTACCCTCCCCCCAAGTCCTACCCCTTGTGCACATGTGGACACCACCTAAGTACAACTACATACCGTTTTGGTTATGTTATAACATTTCATTAACCGGAGGTTAATTTTATTTAAATATAATTTTTTGATTTTTTTTGGGTGGTGGAAAAATCAAGAAACAAAAGACGGTATTCCCACCACAGTAGACGTATAGACTCCGACAACTATAAAGAGGGTCGTTAGAACTAAGGTCTGCCACGAAGTAGGTCGGGTCGCAAAGTGTACTATATAAGACGTATATGCGATTTATTCGTCCCACTGTTATATGTCGGAACTGTCTGAGGAAAGGGTTAAACCTTGGTCAGACAACAAGGCACAAGCCAAGATTGACCACGAAGAACTGGACGTCCAGTCTACCGGACCAAAAGGGTAGAGAACTTCTTAAAAGGTCAAACAACACTAGGTGCGTCAGTTTCCGAAATCGTATCAGTCACTTCGTCTTCATCTACAAAAGTACCTTAGGAGAACGAAAAGGATACTAGGTTGTCTACCACCGTTCAACTAGAGACCAAGGAGACGGAAAAGATTTAGGTCGGACTTGTAGACCTTCAAGAGTCAAGTGTATAATGACCAAGTGCATGGTCAGGGTAGTGAAGTACCGTTTATCTGTCCTTTATTACCTTTGTTACTGTCACTGCTCCCTTCGGGATCAGGTCGTGATTGATCGGTTCGTACTGATCGGGTCGTGATTCGTCGGGTCGTGATAGGTGGGGTCGCGATTGGTCGGGTCGTGATTGGTTGATCGAGGTGTCGTAAAAGGTAGCACGTCGTGGTCGACTCACGTACCAGTCCCGTGAAGGGTCAGACGTCCCTTGGTGACAGGTTTTGCCCCCGTGGACCCTACGGGAAGCCACTGGAGACGTGGGAGTCCTGAGACCAGTCTTCACGGTAGAAAAGAGGAGCTACAGGCAAGAGGTCCCCGCTTGGGGACTTGAGTCGGAGGCTCCGGGTCGGGGTGGGACGAGGGGTCGGGTCCGTCTGGCACGAGTCGGGTTGGACACGCAGGCGCAAACGAGTCTCCGTGGGAACACTAATCGAGACACGTCCCCACTGACACTGACAATATGTGTTGAACTGGTTCGGACTTTGTGGGTGTAATTTGCAGGAGAGGTCCACCAAGACCTACTTCGGTCAAACTGAACCACCTGAGTCATTTCGTCCAGTGGGAGAGGTCACGCCTTCGGAGGAGGTTAAGGTCTCCTGGACCTGAGTTCTCCTCCACCGTCCTTAGACACCGGGGGTCCTGGCTGTGAGGAACAGGAGTACCCCTCAGGTCGAGTCACCCCTCGAGGGGACCCGTGGAAGATAGTCTCAGAGATAAAAAACCACCTCCGTTTGTCTTACACTGAGAACAATGTTCCAGTGGGACTCCGGAGGGAGAAGGACCGTCACTCTTAGACTTGTACTTAGGGAGGGGGATTACCTCGAGTCTTGGTCGGAGGTTACCGGTATCACACACTACACCAGAGGTCCTAAATCTTCTTACGGGTGGTACTGTCGGACTGAAGTTCGGAGTATGGTAGTTTGTAAGTTAAGACTTACAGTTCGTGTCCTATAGGAAATAATAGTACAGGACACAGACGTCCCCCCTTCGGCGTATATCCTCAAGGTTTGTGTGTAAGTGTGTGTGTTTGTGCGTGTGTGTACGTGAAAAAGATTTAATAACAGGGGCAATTTTAACCTTTTACTGGTTCCCTGACCAGGTCACCAGGTCACCGGGTCGCCAGTTCTGAGACACGAAGGTGACGTCCCCCGTGCCCAATCTAGGGACCAGTCCCTTGTTCCTAGGGTGTGAGACGTTCCATGTCGGTCCTTTTTTCTTTTTCATTAACGACTTTTACTGGTCCTAAGGTAAGAATAGTTTCTCTGGTAAATTGAAAAATGTCTTGTAAGTAGACTCGGATTTTTATCGTCCTTAACCGTGTCTTACTCAAACCTGACAGACAAAGTGTCAGGATCGCAGTGTGATCGAAAAAGATGTAAAGTCTTTGACAATCAACGCCTCCAATTCTTGATTAATTCTTGAATATAAGTATTTTTGTCTGAATTTTTCCGTACTGTTAAATTTACTACTCTTCTTTGTGGTAAAGATCGGCAAGTTTGCACGAAGGGACCACCGATTGTCTACGAGTCTAGGACATCGGACTGGTGATCACCCGACAGGAAGAACTACACCCGAGTAGACCGAGGTCTCTTAAGTCAAGTCTTTACATTTTCCTTGACCTCCAGTGACTGTAAAAATTCACGAGACCCTCGAAGTTTGTCGAGGTAACACGAACACTTTGATTACCATTAACGAAACAAACTTTTAGGTCTTACAAGTTGTAAGCTGCAATGAGTGCGAATGGACAGAGGAAAGACGAGGAGGGACTCTCGTACACTCGACCTTGGACTACAGAGGGAGGGTCCTGGGGTTGGGTAAGTGAGACGAGTCCCCATGGGTTGACCCTTGCGTTTCCAGTCCAGGGGGGGACTTGGGCGGGGCGGAGGGTCCGGTCCGGTGAGACGTGAGACGACCGACATCCATGGCGGGGCGGAGGGTCGGAGGGGCAGACACCCGCAGAGGGACCGTTAGAAGTGACCCGGGACCTGCCTGTGGGGGACTCGGTATTCGGAGGAGGAGGGCCCTGAAGTCTCGGGGTAGTGACGGAGGCACGGCAGTGGGGTTTACGGGTCGCCCCTGAGTCTTAGTCGTACTACCCGGGAAGGGTTGGTGTGGACGTAGACTTCTGGAGTTCACAGACGTGCCCGCGGAGGTGGACGAACCACTCTTGTGTCCGGGGGGCGAGATGACGACCCAGGTGGCGACGTAGGGCGGGGGTCTCGGCACCCACCGTGTACCCCACCCCCAGGACTTAGACAACTTTACTAATGTCTAATTGTCTGTACTTTCCCTTAGAATTCATAAAACATCTAGGAGACCGGAAAATTGTTTATTTTCGAGGAACGATCTCTCCTCCCTCGACACACAGACTCTGTGCCCCAAGTACTATGGGCCACCGACCCCCGCTGGAGGTACCAGGGACGTACTGGGAGGGACTCTGCTTGGGGTTCCCGATGCACATTCTCCGTCCTTGTCCCTGGTTCTTGTGCACTCCCAATTTGTACTCCAGTGGTGTTAGGTTGCCACTCCGACACACGGACGGGGAGCGGTAGACTCATTCGGGGGACTCCAAGACACTCCGGGAAACACAACGGGGTCAAGTTTCCACGACTTGGACTCCCAGGTTCCGACTCCCTCCGACTCGAGTCCGGGGTGACTACCATGTCGTGTACAGACGGTCCCTCGACTCGAGTCACCTACTAAGGGGAACCTTCGAGTACTGGTCGTGTGAGGGTCTTAGAGTTATTGTGTGTTTCACGTCAACGACAACTCATTGTCTCTCAGGGACGTATAGGGTGAGTGAACAGACAGTCCTGACCCCGTGGGTTTCTCGGGAGTGGTGAGTCCGATCCGACGACTCCGGGGCCCCTACTTTCGGGTCCCACGGTCGTATTCCGCTCGACAAAGGTACCGTGGAACTCCTGTGTCTCGAGTAAGGGAGTCGACGGGGACATGACCCCTCCCGTCGGGTGAGCCCAATCACCAGTCCCCCACTCTTGGTGGGACTGGTGCCGGAGCGGAACTGGAGACGACATGGAAGTTTCGAAGACAGCCTAGTGCCCTTGTGTCTGGGAGGACCCTCCGACCTTGGAAGGGACCGAAGTAGTCGACGGGGTCTGTTCCCACTTCACCGGTCGTCCCGTCGGGACCCGGCTTCCCTCCCTCTAGGACTCCCTCCGTCCCCTGTGTCTCGACCGATCGCGGACCGTATCCCATCCGAGGGAGTGGCAGGTCTCGTCCGTCTCATCAGGAGTCCCAGTGTCTGTGTCTGGTGTCACAGGACCCGAGGTAGTCCTTTGACATCGGAAGAGGTCGTCCTGACCGGAAGTGAGTTCTCCCGACACCAGGGGTCCGAGGTCCGTTGGGACACCCCGGGGACTCCGATCGAAATGGAGATAGGAGAGGAGAGTGTTGTGTAGAAAGGATGAAAAGGTGACAACTGTTTCTACGTATGACCAGGGTAGATAAATTAATTTACGTTAATTTAAATAAAAGTCGTATTTTTTAAGTTCACGTGTCTGGTACACATTGACTCTATTTAATGTTCACGTGTAAGTAAATTAGTTGCCGGAACCGACCCAATTCTCCGTACTTTGGTAGGAAGTCCTGACAAGGTCCAACCCAAGAAATCCCTTCGTCTAGTCGCCCCATTGTCCTCCATGGTGCCACACACGTACACACGTATGTGCAGTCATACACTTGTATGTTACATACAAATGGTCGAGGACGTTAGGACACCGACTCAGGAGTATTATTTGGGTCACAAGAGGACGGAACTTTCCGTGTCGTGCTTGTGCCACTGTTCCGAGACTCAAGGACAAGAACCATGAAACCCAAGTAAAGAGTTGACATGCCGTCAAGGTAAGAAGTAAAAATAACGTCATGTCAACGAAATGTTGTAACACAATCGAAGATGGTGTGTCGTTTTATTTAGTCAGTACACATATGTATACAGGGGAAGGGAAAACCCAAAGGGAGGGTAAGTTCCGAAAGGTCCACCACGACCACCATTTCTTAGGTGGACGGCTACGTCTTGTACGTCCTCTGCGCGCAAGTTAGGGACCCAGTCCTTCTACGGGACCTCCTCCTTTACTGTTAGGTGAGGTCGTAAGAACGGACCCTTTGGGGTGCCTGTCTCCTCGGACCACCCGAGATCAGGTGTCTCAGCGTTTCTCAACCTGTACTGACTCGTGCGTGCGTATGGGTAAATATTTCCAGGAATAAACGTTGCCTCTGTGGCTGCCTCTCTTGACGTTCTTGTCGTTCCCCGATTCCGCCCCATCTCCCTCGACCCTCTGACCCCGACTGTGGTACGTGTCTCGTCTGAGCCCCTCTTGCGGCGTGACGAGTCCTCGAGACAGACGAGACCCCTCCAGACTAAGAAGTAGACTGGGGTGTCGCCGACGTGGCCGACGGGAAGGGTGTGGTCACGTGCTCGCAGGCCGTCGAAGTGCAGGTGCTGTCTCGGGCGGCCCGAGCCCAAAAGACTGTCCCTCGCAGGAGAGAGTTTGTGAACACCTACGGGACGGTGTACTGCCGCGGTGGTACCGGTCGAGTCGAGTCCGTGGGGGGTGGGGGTCCGACCGGGGATCGTCTTGACGACCCTACGAAGGGCAGGAAGGGGTCGGGGCTCCAACTAGCACCCGCACTACGAGGAACAGGGTCCTACACAAAGTGCTGAGGGAGACACTTTCCAGGGAGACAGGGTGTAGGTTAAGGTAGTACCCTTCGGAGGAGACGGAGTAAGAAAATCGGACCCCTAATTGGCTCAGTCTGAGTTTGAGGGAGACCTTAGGATCTACCATCAACAAGTCTGTCGTGGAGATAGGTATACTTTTGACTTTGTAATTTTATTATTTGAAGTCAAAAAATTGTGTACTCGTTCAAAAGTACTCATACCTGGGACCTTCGGGGGTCCATATAAAACCCAAATGACTCCCTTTTGACTGGTTAATCTGACATCATACAAATTTCGTATTTGTACTAATCAACTATGTACACGTGTAACACTCTACTAGTGGTAGTTCAAGTACTTGTACAGGGAGTCGAGTGTCCCCATTGAGAACGTAAACACACGTACACTTGCACAACTATTGCATGCCCTGGATGAGAGCCGCAGAAATTTCCTGTGTTGTGTTTTGACATTGACGTCAGTGATACGACATGCAACCCAGAGGGTCTGAGCATGAGTAGAATGTCGACCTTCAAATACGGGAGACTAGTTCCAGAGTATAGTGGGGAAGGGGTCGGAGTCGAAGTTACTGTATTCGTATACACACACAAACAAAGATGTATTTTCAACGTGGTGTGTCGTAAATAGAGACAGACCGAATAAAGTGAATCTTTTCACAGGGGGTCCAAGTAGGTACAGTGGTTTTCACCGTCCTGTAGGGGTTAGAGTGTAGAAGGAATAGGTAAGTAGACAGAAGTTTGTGAATTCTGATGAAGATGTAGAACCAAGGACACTGATTTCGTTACTCGTACGTCTCTTCTAGGGAGGAAGTTCGATGACTACAGTAAAGGAAACCTACGTGTGGGTCTTTATCCCGCCGACCTGGTATACCACCAAGATATAAATTAAAAAACTCCTTGGAGGTATGACCCACATGCTTAAATATAAAAGTGGTTGTCACATGGTCTCAAAGGAAAAGAGGTTGTTTACTTGACTAATTTTTTATTCGTTTTTTTGTACTTGTCTGTAAAAAGGTTTCTTCTGTACGTCCACCGGTTTCCGTGTACTCTTCTACGAGTTGTGACGATTAGTAGTCCCGTTACGTTTAGTGTGGTGTTACACCACAGTGGAGTGTGGACAGTCTTACCGGTAGTAGTTTTTCTGTTCTTCTTTGATCACAACAACTCCTGCACCTCTTTGTGTAGGGAAGTTCGGTGGTAGTCGGTCGTGTGGTAGGTAGGCCCTGAGGTACGGGGAAGTCATTGTTCTAATTCTCACCTAGGACTCGGGTCAATTATAGACGACTTCTGAGGTCTTAATTTTCTACTCTGAGAAGGGGAGGTGGGAGGTTGATGTTTAGGATTGTACAAAAGGACCTTTGCGTCCGAGGGAGAGTGACGGATCGTCGAAGCTCTGCGAGTGTTCGGTGGTGGAATGGACGGGGTGACTCGGGGGTCGGGTGGAGACAGGGAGAGGGTCCTTCACGTCTCGGTCGGAGTCCCCGAGGTCTTGAAGTACTGGGGTTACTCTCCAGGAAACTGGAGACACTGTAGTCTCCACGTAGGGTGCACGGACTAAGACGTGGGGGTCACACAGGAGTTGAGGTGTAAGAGGATTTTCCTAGACACAGGTGACTAAAGGGTAGAGACGGGTGTTTAAGTTAGACGGGGGTGGTGACTCAAAAAGTGTCCTCGCAAATTTGTATGAGTCCAGAGAGGTAGTAATTTTTACTCTAACTGACGGTCGTACTGTCATGTTTTGGGGTGAGGGACGAGGGTCCCTTCTGACACTTCTAATATCGTTTTTTTTTGGGTTTTGTTTTTCGTTTGGTAAAGTCGGAGACCTTCACCAGGATTCCTGTTTGTCTATCACTTCTTTTAGAGGTCTTTCAGATATCTTTAAACCCCTTTTCTACTCTCAACCACCATGACCTTGGATTAAACGAGGGTGAGTGGGACACGGGGGTCGAGTCGAGTCGCTCCGACCCGGACGTGATCCTCCCGTCCGTCTGGTCCGAGGGAGGATGCGGGGAGGGTCTGGGTCCCGAAAGGGGGTCCTCTCTTCCCAAAGGTCGGGACCGACGGTCAACTTGTGGACCCCTGAACCCGGACGGTAAGGGGTCCGGGTTCGTACCGTGGACCCGAAAAGAGGCACCCGTCACCCGACTCTTGTCCTCCGGGACTGACGAGACGGGTGACGTTACACGACCTACGTCCATCCCTGGGACACGACGACAAGTCTAGGACCCCATCCCTCAACACGACGACCGTCTCTTCAGACGGAAGCAGGGTTGAGGGCCGAGGTCTCAGGGTGGAGTCTCTAAGATAGACCCCGTCTTCCTTTCCTATCGAAGGTCCGAGAAGAGGCGTTTGGACTGAAGAAGACGTGTCTTGTCCTTCTTCGGAAAGTAGGACGCCCGCGAAAACCCTCGTCCCCCGACGTCACTTTCCGGTAGGGTGTGTTCGATTCGACAGCACTGATGAAATGTCCCCTCTTGGTCCTTGTCCTTCGGTCCTCCTTGGGTGCACCCCAGGTTTGTTTCTAGTCTCGGAACCTCTGAAAAGGGAGTTTCCTCGGTTTTAGACTGACTAAGTAAGAATCTCGTTAAGTACGGGGTCTCGTGTCAAATTTTGTTATCTCTTTAGAAGGGTGCTCTCTTCTCAGCACCTCAAATTGTCTACCTCCACCCGTCCTTTCTCCTCCCCTACGGACGGTTGGTTGGAGGGGTTAGTCCCGCTACACCCGTGTGGGTTTCGACATGTAGGAACTCCTTGTCGTGGACTGTAAGTTGGACCTCCCATCTCTGTCTACAGTGATTTTACTAGGTCGGTCTGTAATTTGTTTATTCGTTTGTTTGTTGTTGTTCGGACCTCCCTCCCCCGACCACGACTGTCAACGATAATTATGTAATAATTTTACATCAAAAGTCATTCAAGGTCTTATACGCTTCTTTATCCTTTCATGCTCGGTATGTAGGTTTGTTTTCGTTCGTTGTCTTTGGTGGATCTTATCCCTGGTCACTAGTCTGAATAGTCTTTTTATGAAGTTTCATCGGTAATATTTGGACGAGTGTCTTGACTACCTTTGGTACTAACGTCTTCATTTCATTCTCCTGTCGCAACTATTTGTTTGTATATAATTATGTCCCTATCTTTAATAAGTTTCTTTACCTTTTAGACCACAGGCTTCATTTTATCGATTTTACCTTTGAGTGAATTTCCCGAGTTGTGATCCAGACGTGATTCTCTTCTTTCTCACTTACCTGGACTCCTATCCGACTGTTTCCAATACGACTTCTTTTCTGTCGTTTGTCTTACTTCTTTGTCTTTCTCCCGGAGCCTCGTCCCACCCCCCGTGGTGTTTTCTTTACTGATTTTTGTACGTCACTTCTTGTAATTTCTTAATTTTGCGTTGTAATCTTTATAAGTACGCACAAAGGAGTCAGTGAGCCAGTAAGGACTGAGAAACGCTGGGGTACCTGACATCGGGTGATCCAAGAAGACAGGTACCCTAAAGAGTCCGTTCTTATGACCTCATCCAACGGTAAGGGAAGAGGTCCCCTAGAGGGGCTTGGTCCCCAGCTTGAGTTCAGAAGACACAGAGGACGTGACGCGCGTATAAGAAGTGGCGACTCGGTGACCCCTTCGGGACTTTTCTATGAGGCTAATACGTCTTTTTCACCAGTCCCTCCTGTCGCTCTCCTTCTGTTCGCTCTGACTCTACTTGCCTCGTATTTTTCCTTTTGTCGTCAATATTGAGGTTGATGTAGCGATTGTCATTTACGCGACCTAATTTGTTAGCGTAGTTTCCGTATCTAACAGTCTTACCTAATTTTTTCTTTTGTACGAGATTGAGATACGACAGATCTCCTTTGTATGATATACAATTTTTTGATGTTTATCTAAACTTCATTACCCTATTTTTGTCTGTGGAACGTTTGTCGTTGTATCCTTTCGATCTCGTCTCCTGAAGACGCCGTTAAGTCACCAATTCTTAGGTGGAAGGTTGTGTCTCCTACGTCCAAGTTAGGGACCAACCCCTTGATTCTAGGGTGTTTGGTGTTCCGTTGATTCGAACACTCGTTGTCGATGACTCGGGCGTCGGACGTCGACCTCTCTTCGGACGGCGGAGTCACTCCTTCGAGACCCACGGCGCTGATTCCGACTGCGTCGGTGTTTGTTCGGTTGTCGTAAGTTCTCTCTCGACCACGTCGTCACTATGGTCTGTTTCCTCCCTTTGTCTGCCGCGACGATCTGCATTTTCCTCTGTCAAATATAACTGTTGTCACGGTTAGGGAGTCTTGTATATTGTCAACATTCATACAGACGTGGAATTATTGTCTTGCGGTCTCATGTACTTAGTCTCTGACAGTCCTTACTTCACTCCACAGGTTGTTATTGTCGGCTTCTACAGTTAGGGAGTAAAGGTTATTGTCCGTCTTGTCGATCCGTGTTCTAGTTGTCATATCTTAGGAGCTCGTCGAGATATGTAGTTGGTCTGGATTGTGTTGTAGATGTTTTGTAAGGGGGTTGTTGTCGTAGTTTCCTGAGTCAAAAGAGTTCGTGTGGACGTTGTTCGTGGTCTTGTCTGGTGGATTATGAGGTATGTTTTTCGAGTTGTTTAAATTTTCGTCTCACAATTGTGTTTAATACAAGAGACTGGTGTTACTTTACCCTACTCTATAGTTATTACCCTTTCTTTACCCCTTTGACTGTTCGTACACGTTTAATTTGTTTCATAAGAATTTATTGGATACCCCGTTTCTTTTTTAGTTTTTCTTTTAGTCTTTTATACAACCCTAACTACTCTTGTTTCTGACGGTTTCCTTATGAATCTCCTTTTGCATATCGATGTTTCCGAAAATAATTCTTTCTTTCCAGAGTCTATTCGTTCGATGCGAAAGTCGAATTCTGTCACCCTTTTCTTCTTGTTTCACTTGTGTTTCCTTCTTTTATTATTTCTAATTTCGTCTTTGAACACATTATCTTTTGTATTTTGTTTTTTTCTTTTTACTTTGGACTGTACTAGTTACTTTGTTCGGAAATCGATCTTACTAGTTCTTTTTGCCCTTCCAAGTTTACTCGAAGTCCCAGTCCTTACTTTGTTCCCTACAATATATTTGAAATGTCCCCTTTCCTAATTCCCGATTTTTCCTTTTCATACTTGTTGGACGTAGTTGTATAATCTATTGAATCTACTTTTCCTGTTTAAGGAGTTTACTTTGTTTGGTGGTTTTGAGTGAGTTCTTTTTTTTTTCTGTTAGACTTGTCTGGATGTCATTGTCTTCTGTTACTTGGTCATTTGTTTGTTTTACACAGGTGTTTCTTTTCGAGTTTGGGTTTATCGAAGAGGTGGTTTAAGGAGGTCTTCAAACGACGATTCAGCGAAGTCAGCACAGGTTGAGACGCTGGGGTCTCTGCCGTCGGGTGGTCCGAGGGGGCAGGGACCTTAAGAGGTCCGTTCTTGTGACCTCACCCAACGGTAAAGGAAGAGGTTACGTACTTTCACTTTTCACTTTCACTTCAACGAGTCAGCACAGACTGAAGCGCTGGGGTACCTGACGTCGGGTGGTCCGAGGAGGTAGGTACCCTAAAAGGTCCGTTCTCATGACCTCACCCAACGACAACGGAAGAGGTTTTCAAATCCTTCTTAATTGTGTTTAAGAAAGGTTTTTTACATTCTTTTCCCTTGTGAAGGTTCAGTAAAATATTCTAGTCAAATGGGACTATGGTTTTAGTTTCTGGACTACTCTTTTCTTCCTATTCCTATTTATAAAGAGTACTTGTACCTACGTTTTTAAGAGGTATTTTATGACCGTCTTGATTAGGTCACTGTATATTTTTATTAATATTCAAGAACTGTCTGTGAGTCGTTCGATCCCTATCTTCCCTCGATGGAGTTAGACTTTTTCTGTAGATGTTTTTGGATGTTGATTGTAGCATGGATTACCTCTATCTGACTTACGACAGAGGGTTTCTCGTTCTTGTTCTGACCCTACGGGTGGAAGTGGAGAAGGTAAGTTACATTGTGAGTCAAGTCAAGTCAGTCAGCGAGTCAGTACAAGCTGAGAAATACTGGGGTACTTAACGTCGTGTGGTCCGGAGGGACAGGTAGTGGTTAAGGGCCTCAAGTGAGTCTGAGTGTAGGTAGCTCAGTCACTACGGTAGGTCGGTAGAGTAGGAGCAGTAGGGGAAGAGGAGGACGGGGGTTAGGGAGGGTCGTAGTCTCAGAAAAGGTTACTCAGTTGAGAAGCGTACTCCATAGGTTTCATAACCTCGAAGTCGAAATCGTAGTAAGGAAGGTTTTTTTAGGGTCCCGCGTAGAGGAAGTCTTACCTGACCAACCTAGAGGAACGTCAGGTTCCCTGAGAGTTCTCAGAAGAGGTTGTGGTGTCAAGTTTTCGTAGTTAAGAAACCCCGAGACGAAAGAAGTGTCAGGTTGAAAGTGTAGGTATGTACTAGTGACCTTTTTGGTATCGGAACTGATCTGCCTGGAAACAACCGTTTCATTACAGGGACGAAAACTTATACGATAGATCCAACCAGTATTGAAAAGAAGGTTCCTCAGTCACAGAAAATTAAAGTACCGACGTCAGTGGTAGACGTCACTAAAACCTCGGGGGGTTTTATTTCAGACTGTGACAAAGGTGACAAAGGGGTAGATAAAGGGTACTTCACTACCCTGACCTACGGTACTAGAAGCAAAAGACTTACAACTCGAAATTCGGTTGAAAAAGTGAGAGGAGAAAGTGCAAGTCGTTCTCCGAAAAATCAAGGAGAAGTGAAAGACGGTATTCCCACCACGGTAGACGTATAGACTCCAATGACTATAAAGAGGACCGTTAGGACTAAGGTCGAACACGAAGAAGGTCGGGTCGTAAAGAGTGCTACATGAGACGTATCTTCACTTTATTCGTCCCACTGCTGTATGTCGGAACTGCATGAGGAAAAGGATAAACCTTGGTCAGACAACAAGGTACAGCTCAAGATTGACAACGAAGGACTGGACGTTTATGCAAAGAGTTCTCTGTCCAGTCCACGAGACCGCCTCCGGGGGTTTTTCCGTCACTTTTCTTTGTCTTCGTAGGTCTAACCTTTCTTCTTCATTTTGATTGTGACAAACGACAACTGGATTAGGACATGGATTTTTTAAAATTCTTTAGGTAATTTTTATTAATCTTGGTTATTCATTCAAGATATTCCAACTTCCTATGTTCTGACTATATTTTTCAGTTGACATTAAGATTTGTCCACCGACTGCCCTTCGACGACGTATCGTGTCCCCCGAGTCGAGCCACGAGGGACTACTAGATCTCCGACCCTACTCCGCACAACCCTCCCTCCGAGGTCTCCCTCCGGTACGTTCACATACGCACCGACTAAGGGAGACAACACGTCGTCTTTGATTATTTTGTAAAATTTAGTTAATATGACTTTGTTTTTTAATTATGTCCTGGGCATTTTTTACTCTTATCAAGGTAAATGTTGACGTAGTTTTCTTATTTTATAAATCCTTATTTAAATTGTTTTCTTTCGGAATGTGAGACTTTTTATGTTTGTGAAGACTTTCTTTAGTTTATAGATTTGTTTGTTTTTTTTAGAGTTCAAATACTTAGTCTACTGTTATGACAGCTCCACCGTTGTAGGAAGTCTGACTAATCTAAGTTACAATAGACGTGGTGACTAAAGAAAAATCTGTGATTGTTACACTGACGTTTTACGTGTACTTTAACGTCGTCTGGGTCTTCTCGGGTTTGTTGGAACTTTTTGTTGTCTTTCGACTTCCTGAGTGTACACCTAAAACTTTGAAGGATGTTTTATCATTAGTTCTGTCACACCAAGACCGTGTCTTGACTAATCACATTCTCTTGACTCTGAGGTCTACATTTAAGTGTATAAAGTGTCAGTCTACTGGAAGTTGTTTACCCGGCTCTGCTGACTTGCACCTCTCCTCTGAAGAGTTGTCTACCCTGACTCTGCTGGTCGTCGGTACGTGTTTTCTGGGATTAGAGTATGTGTGTGTGTCTAATTGAGTGTTACCTATTTTGTGGACTTGATAATCTTCTTTTATGACACCGTGTTAAAATAACTGAAACCTAAACCTTTATTTGACTACTACGACTCTTTCCAGACCTCTACTACCACCACTACCAACGTGCTATCAGACTTGCATGAACTACGGTGACTCGACCTGTAAATTCTTACCAATTTTACTGTTTAAAATTCAACGTACATAAAAAGGTATTAATCTCATTGTTTTGTAAATTGGAAATTTCTAATTTTTTTATCAAAAATTTTCCTTATTTCAAGTTTGTGTTACACTTACTTGAGTTGGAACTTTTGTAATACGAGTTCACTTTTTAAGGATTCTGAAGTACAGTGTGCTAAGGTACTTAACAGGTCTTGTCCCTTGAGGTGTCTCTGTACTTCATCCAGTCCCCACGGATCCTGACCCCACTCCCGACCCTCCTGTTCCCCTACTTTTACAGGACTTTAACGTCACTACGACATATTCAAGTTTCAGTACCCTAATATGTGAGGTTTGCCCATTTGTCACATCACACACTTCATAAAGAGTTGTCTCAACCGAAAAGGTTTACTCCTTGGAAAGGAACCCATCTCCCGTTCAAACGAAAATGAATGTTCTCACATTACGAAGGAGTGGAAAGGTTGATCAAGAACGAAACTTTAAGGCATTAGTTCTTTGTCTCTGAAGGTATGTGATAAATTTTATTTTGTTTTTGCCTTCTTATTTAAAGAAGATTTAAAGACCCCTTCTTACTCTTCTTTCAAGTGTCTTATGTATGTCGTATCTCGTTTCGTGTAGTAGAAAATTTCAAAAGTTCGTACATGTTCGTTACTATTGTTGAATTTGTGATGATGTTCTATATACGATATAAGTTATCCTATTTTAGTGGGTCTTTCTCTTTCTACTCCTGACACAGTTTTTTATTTTAGGTTGAGAAATTCAAGAGGGTTTATTTGTCTGTAGTTGTTCTTAACTCTACATGACATCAACTCAAGTCCTGTTCTGAAAGTTATCTTTCCTCTAAAGTATTGTCTATTTATGACTTTCAGGTTTAGATAGTACTTACGTGTACGTGACTTGCCGATTTCGTTTTTGACATCTTATAAATTCTTATTTCAGTTGTTTTTGTGTCATCGTGTGCCGACGATGGAGGGTAGAGCACATTATAGAGTCCCGCCGTTTATTACACTTCGACACTTCCGACTTATTTTATACTTATTTCTAATGAATCATACAAGTTTATTTACCTCTGCACGTGTCACGATACACTATTCTCAGAGACTCACAGTCGAGAAGGGTTGAAATAGACATTTAGGTTGTATTAGGATTTGTTTTAAAGTTTGTCCTAACAAACCTTTGAACTTTGTACTAAAATTTCAAATGGACCTACTTATTTGTACAGTCCTCTATTTCCCCCTATTGGGACAGTCAATAATGTTTCGAATGACACTTACGCTGTACTTTGACGACCTCGTTACCTTCGTTTCTTTTTAGATCTTTATTTGGTGTTCATACTCACCCTTTATGACACAGAGTTAATTTCAACCTGTTTCTTCCGAATTACCTAATTAAATCCACACCTGTCGACCTGCCGGTGGACTTCTTTTATTCAACTAGGACCTTAACTAGAGAGTAGACTAAACCAGACGTCTGTCCCACTGACTAGTTCCACTGGGACACGGGACGTCTTCCCCTGACCTTAGATACCGAGCCCCACCGTGTTAATGACTTTGCTGGTGTTCCTCTACGGACACTAGACCACGGTCCCCTTCCTTTCCGGACTCCAGTGAGTCATAAACGACAGTGTCCTACAAAATACCCTAAGACCCACCAAAGATAAACAAGACTTCTTAGCCTCCTGTCTCTCACTCCTCGACGACGACTCGCTGTCCACGTCGACCGTTAAGTCCCGGTCTCTCATTTATGTGGTACACCAGTCGAGCCGACGGGAGAGGGGTCGGGTAGTGTGACTGGGGTACCTTCTCCCGTTCTCTGCCGTCCCCCGTGTCGGGGGGTACCGAGTCCTCCGTGGCCGGAAGCTGAAAGGACTCTGTCAACTGTTCTACACTCTGCGCCCCGACTGGTCTCGTTCTTCTCCGTCTTTTGGGTCCCTACTGTCACACGCCTCTTACTGGACCTCTGGTGCCCCCGGACCCTCACCCCTCTGTCACTTCCCTGTCCGACTGACTCCGGCGGGGGTCCCACGACAGGGACGGGACGGTTCTCCGTGTGTCGGGACCCTCGGTCCGGGTCCTTCGTCTCTCCGGGGGTCTAGGTGGACGTCCGTTCACTACGAATGTCGTCCTCTGCACCTGCCGCCGAGGTCCCCGGGTAGTCCCCTCTTCCCCTCTGTTGCTTTGAACCTTTTTACAGACGTGACCCCCTTTTGACTGTTTCTTTGTCGGTGTCTTCCTTTTGACCCAAAATCTCCTCCGTCTCTCCTTTACACGGTCTTCGCTGCCAACACACCTATGTCTGACCAGCTCCTGTACTCCTTCTTACTTTTTCCCGGACTTGACCTCAAAATTGTAGTTTGACAGAACATTTAGTCACCACTGTACAAGGGTCGGTAGAGGTTTAGGACGAAAGGGGTCTTGGTCGTACTGGGGAAGAGATTAGGAAGGGACGGAGGGAGGGTCCCGGTCTCAAGTCCGACAGTCCGTGTACAGGTCGGGCTCCCCGTGACCTCCGAGTGACCCAGAAGAGTCTACGGTGGCGTAGGTCCAGTAATCGGACTCTCAGGTTCCTTGTTGGAGTCTGAGACTGGCCGAGGACGAAGGATTACAAGGTCGATGCTGAGCTCTGGTGTACATATGTGAACAATACCCGAGTTCTCGGTAACCGAAAAGAATAATTCAAATAATTCAAGTCAAGATGGGTCGGTGGTTGGGTCCTCGTCTGCCTTCAGAGCCTACTAATTTCTCGGAATTCTGTACCAAAAGAAAATCACTAATAGTCACTAACCTCCAGTGAAAGGTACTTCGTTTAATTCTTTGTAAATAAAATTAATAACATGTAAGTTCGAGAGTCTCATGTTTATATTTACCTTAAGACGACGTTTTCTGTTAACACACCGTAACCGACTCGACCTCTTTCTTTACGACGTCTCAACCGGTCCTGTATCCTGTCCCGTCCGTGATGATGAACCCACCCTTACCCCCCGTGCGCCCTTCCCGCTGGCGTCAGGTCCAGAGTCACGCCGATGAGGTTCCCGTAATTTCTTTCTTGCCGGTGGTCACTTCTGCCAGTGAGGGTCGTGTGTCCTTGACAAACCCCCCCACCGACTACATTGTTCCCCTTTTATTAGTTGACCGAGAGTTAATATGTTTCGACGTGTCATTACTTCACTTCTCGTATGTTCCCATACGCCAGACTTCCCCCATCGACTCGTGACGATCTCCGTCCGACCCCGGTCCCCTGGTGTGTCGACGACCCACCAACCGAGGCTCAGTCGCACGTCCACTACCCGTATCCCCGTCTGGTCCCACAGGAAAAGACGGCTACTTTAGTCTGGTGTGTCCTAGTGACGAAAGGTCCAGGGACTCGCAGTGGTAGCGTCACGGTCCCCTGTGTCCGGTGAAGTCGTCGTAGAGGTCTGACGGGCTGCGACGACGAAAGGTCGGTCAGGGGAGGTCCTGTGCGACCGGACGCTGCGGAGTGTTGGTCTCCTGCTGGCTGGGTATCCATCCCGTACACTGGCCGGTGCTCCACCGCCCTACCCGTGCACAACCTGTATGTGTCTGGGTCGACTGGTGTCGGGAGTTTGGTGTGCAGGGACCTTTTTCTCATGGTAGGGCTGCCACCGTAGTGACCTGCACAGGTCCCGAGGAGAAATCTTAGAAGGAGACCCAGTGAGGGTGACACTGTCCAGGAGGTAGAGGTGCCACCCGGGGTCTCAGCACTGAGTAACACACAAGGTGTCGTGTGCCCGGAGAAGGGCCCTCTGTGACGGTACGCTCAAAGTGTTCGCTGGCTCCACCGAGTGAAGAGACACCTATTTCGAGGGTACCTAACTGACAGTGCTCTCGAAGACTTAGTCTTTGACCTTGTCCTTGTACGTCAGGACGTCGGTGTTCGTGTCCTTCCACCTGTCACTTTCCAGTGTGTGCGCTTAGGACTCACCCCGGCTCCCGTCGGGGTTCCCACTCTGCCTGGAACTGACGTGGATTATCCGTGTTGGAGTTCCGGTCTGTTACTATGTACTCTGTGAGATTCTGTTTCTCTTTTTTCTCAGCAGCCTTATTTATTCTTGTTGCAAGAAAGAACATCTCCGGGTAAAAAAAGTCACACAGGAATTCCAGTACATATGAAGAATTTATGTTTATTATTTCCATCTTTACATTTTTATAAAAATTAATCGACTTTCAAATGTATGTTTGTAACACTGTGGAAATTTATTGACAGTTCATAAATGTAAACTTCGTTACCCGTATTGACTACCTCGACTATTCTTTGAAATTTTTATTTTAAAATTCACAACTTGATAGAAGAGTCTACAATTGTTTGAAAAAGTTTCACTCACATTTTAATAACCATGTTAACAGTATTCTTTCAACTCTTTTGTGTAAGAGTTATTTGTCAACTCACCTTCTGTTTTATGTAGTGAATGTCTTCACGACCCGAGTGGAGGATCTTACAATGAGTTTGTCTTAATAAGTTTCTAAGTAAAGGGTCATTCTTTGTACTTGCCCCTAATGTCTGACTCTTTAGGAGTCCGTATCTACTGCTCCAATTCAGAATGTACTGTATCTAAGATTGTTCAACAGTCATAGTCACACTAAACGAGTATTAGTAGTTTCGGGTTTCGATTTAGGAACGTAAATGACGGTTTCTAATAACGGTGGTCCGAGTCACATTTATGTTTCGTTTTTTTGGGTATGTTGGTTTGATATTGTTGTGGCAGGAAGAAGTCGAGAGTTTATCGAACTATAGTGTTGCTTAGTTACGATATTATTCCTAGGTCGTTGACGGTGTTCGTATTTGGACTGTAGTGTAGAAGAGGGAAGTTACTGTGGAGAGGAAGAGGTGGTTTCACCTTTTTAGTTCGAATTCCCCAAACATAAACGATTAATTTTACTAGTCCCTGTGTTTCAAGTCCACTAATTTTTGTCGACTTAAGTTTTGTAAGGTTGCATTTTGACACTTTTATTTATTTCGACCAACGAGGTCTCCTTTCCGTCCGAAAGAGAACGTGTCTCGTTTGGGAGTGTCAGTCTCTGTTTTGAATCAAACTTCTAAGACGGAGGTTTGGGTCGAAAGTTATCAGCGAATCAGACACCGTTGTCGTCTACTTGTCGTGTGTTTCACATCAGTACCTGAACCTGTCACGTGCTACCTGCTCCGGTCCTACCGTCTTTACGGCCTAAGGTAAGGATACCGGACCGTGCCTCCTGTCGGGAACATCGTGTCTCTTATGTTCTGTTGTACACTTGTTCTAGTGACTCCAGCACTTTTGGTCTCTCTGGACGGACGGACGTCTCGGTCCCCAGGGTCGTGACACCCCACGACGACGACGACGACGTTTCAGCGAAGTCAGCACAGGCTGAGACACGTTGGGGTATCTTTCGTCGTGTGGTCCGAGGGGGTAGGGACCCCAAGAGGTCCGTTCTTGTGACCTCACCGAATGGTAAAGGAAGAGGTTACGTACTTTCACTTTTCACTTTCCCTTCAGCGAGTCAGTACAGACTGAGGAGCACTGGGGTACCTGACATCGGGTGGTCCGAGAAGGCAGGTACCCTAAAAGGTCCGTTCTCATGACCTCACCCAACGGTAAAGGAAGAGGTGACACCCTACCCTTGGTCCCTTTTTGTAGAGACTCGTCGACAAGGACTTTTCAGTGCACCCTGTGGCTCTCTGGGTCTTCTAATCCTTACGTTTAACGTCCACTAAGTATACGTCCCCCTTTGCCGTTTAGATCCGTACTTGGTCCATTACGGACACTCCGGGTGTCCAGTTACGACCCCTCTTTGTGAATCTTCGGTGTCGACACTGGAACTCTGAGAATACTGGGTCCATAACTCCCGACGGCCAGGGGTACCGGTCCGACAGTCATCGCAGACGAAGGGACCGCTTCCTGTCGGGTAGGGTGGGCCCTTCTCCCAGACACTCGTCGTCGCCGTGACTCACTCCGACCCGGTGTCGAACCGGACCTCGGTCCTCCCCTCACACTTACCTCTGGGAGAGTTCGGAGGTCGTTGGGACGTGGACGGGATCTACCCGAGGGTCCAGAGGACCTGCACCCCCTCATCCTCCTTTACCCCGGTCTTAGTCACGGAGGGCGGTGTCTCTAGTCCGACGTCTCTCTCTCCAGACCCCAGTGTCACGGTCTAAGACTTGGCGTGCCGGTCCTTCGGAGTAGTCCCCGGACCAAAGGTCATAGACCCTCAAAAATTTCTCCCCGACTATCTGGGTACCACTCTTTTTATTTCGTACGATTTCTGAAGCCCCAAGGCAGGACGTGGATTTAATGTCGTTAATTCATTAATAGTATGTGGGGGTTTATACCAGGATTCTATAAAAAAGAAGTTATATTTTTAATTCTCCTTTAGGCACTGTTACCTCATCTTATGACTCGGAATAATGTTATAGAAAGGGGGAGTTGGATAAAGTTAGTCCCGAAGGGTCCACCAAGTCGCCATTTCTTAGGGGGATGGTTACGTTCTCTGTGTCCTCTGTCTAAGGACCCAGCCCTTCTAAGGGACCTCCTCCTTTACCGTTGGGTAAGTCATACAAACGGACCCTTTAGGGTCCTATCTCCTCGGACCACGCGATGTCAGATACCCCAGCGTCTCAGTCTGTGCTGACTCACTCGTGTGTGTGTGTCGGACAAAGGTTTACCTCCCGTGTCCGCCGAGTCTCCCTTTCCCACGAGGACACACTCCCTGTCAAGCTGTTGACCCGGAGGGGTGTGGGTGGGGGACGGGTCTGCCACCAGGTCCGACTCACCGTCGGAGAGCCCCTTCCGTCCTTTCGCCACCCGACCCGGGCGACCCGGGAGGGAGAGGTTCGGCGTGAACTCCATTTGAACTAGAAGGGTGTTCGTTGGTGGGGCACTTCGGCACACGACCGTCCTCCTTACGTCCCTTCCGTCTCGCACCTCCTGCGCCCCACTGGCGCACCGTCGGTGCGGCGTGGGCCGGCCCCCGTGTCGGCGCCGCTGCACCTGCTCGCGCCCCGACTCCCCTCGGACTGCCCCGGAGCGGTCCCCGGACTCGACGTGCAAATCTCCACGGTCATCCTGGGGTACAGGAGGAAGTGCTGGTCTACGGTAGTCCACGTCTACCTCCGGGCGACCCCTCCAAAGGCCGGGGGTCAGGTCGGCGACGTCTCCAGTCCGTCGTGTGCTTCAGTCAGACGACAGGTCGAAGGTCGGGTGTACCACAAATCCTGGTGGGGTTGACCTGTGACTCGTGGATAGTAAAGGTCTAAATTCCTGGGTAAGTTCCGAGGAGGTGGATCTTTTCTAAGTCTAAAAGTCGTTCAAATACAAACTCTAAGGATTTAGGTGAACCGTCAAAAAGATATAGACGTTTATGTTTGGTGTGTTTAAGGTTTCTTTTCTCTATACTTTTCTTCGTCCACATATAAAGCAGAATAGGAGTATTTACTGTTCTTGTGACTCATTGTATTTACAATTAAAAATAAAATTTGACAGAATGATAAAGTTTAATGGAGGATTTTTTATTTGATAGTAACAATTGTGTCCTGGACTGGTATTCATTCACGGTGCTCGGAGGGTTTTGTATTGCGAGTAGTAAAGTACGGACATTTACAAATAACTGTTGTTATGACAAAACTGACGGTCGAAATTTAGGATGTAAAATATTGATTGAGGGTTACTCACCTTCATATAATTAGATTAACTTACGTTTAATTTTATAACATAGTTTCGTGGGGTTTTTGTTAGTTTCTCCCGGAGAACGTCGGTCCTCTAGTGGGGAAGACACACAAAGACCGGTTTTGTCTAAAGTCTTGTGACTTTAAAACAAAGGTTCTTCACACCCGTATTAATTTGTTACTTTACACTACTCTACTGCGTAGACAGATGGACTTCATTCTTGATTGTCTACTGGGAAGAATCCCCAGAGTTTACACACACAATCAGGAAACCAGCACAGACTGAGAAACGTCGGGGTACCTGACGTCGAGTGGTCCGAGGAGACAGGTACCCTAAGGGGTCCGTTCTTTTGACCTCACCCATCGGTAAAGGAAGAGGTCACTTAGAAGGGTTGGGTTCCTAGTTTGGTACCAGAGGACGTAACGTCCGTCTAAGAAAGGACAGCCTCGGTGTCCCTTCGGGTCCGGACTTGAAATTGGGATCACCTGGATTCTGACAGTCGAAAATTTATGACCTCTAAATTGGTAATAAACGACAAATCCCGACCCGAGGAACTCGGTCTCTCTTTTACTACGATGACCGTAATTACGTAGGAACCAACCAGGTCCGGACCAGCTCCCCACCTCCCACTCACGTGTGGGACTGAGAGTGAGGTTATGGTAGGGTGAAAAAAAAAATTTAAATAAATTAACCTCCGATTAATGAAATGTTATAATATCACCAAAAACGGTATGTAACTGTACTGGTATGGTGAGAGACTTAATGTGGGTGGTGTAAGACAGTTGTTGTCCTTATTTCGTGTGGTTTGTGTGGGGTGGTCTCGGTGTGTGAGTTTGGGTTGTCACGTGCGTCTTTGTTGAATGTTTGTCATTTCGTTTTGTGCTAAACCCCAGTATTATAAACATCAATCGAGCCGACGGTTGAATACAGTTATGTAGGCAACTCTCCGGATGTATGGGTGTGAGTTTACTGGGTCTAAGAGACGTTGTTACCTTTTCGTGACACTAATTAAAGGGGTTAGAACAGGTAGTTAAAATATTGGGTGACTCATTTTATAGTTCATTGCGGTCCTGGGATTGGTAAGTCCTAGATAGTCACACATACACAGTTGTGGTCCGAAGGTCCTTGTCCCTTTTAGTGGTAAAGGTTTCGACTCCGAAGTTTAATTTAATGAAAGTACAAACTAAAATTTTTACACTTAAGTCTTCGTTGGGAACCTATACCAGAAAAGATTCGGTGAATGAAGTACCTATGTCTTGGACTCCTTTTCCTTCTTAACTCAGTTAAAGGGTTCCTCTGGATCCAAGTTAGGAACCCAGCCCTTCTAGACGACCTCTTCCCTTACCGATGGACCTCTTAAGGTAACATGTCAGGTACCCCAGTGTTTCTCAGCCTGTACTGATTCGGTGAAAGTGAAAGTGAAACGGTTCGGTGTGTCGATGAGAAGGGTAGTGACACCTGCGGGTCCGAGGAGGGATCCTTTCCCAGGTAGAAGGTGTCCGTGTGACGAAGGGTGGGTCGGTCTCTCGTCGGAGTTCCCACTGCCGAGTCGGGCGCCGGTGCAAAGGGGTTCTGACCCCGTCTTGGACGACGGTGTTGCACTCACCACGAGATAGGAGGTGCCAAGTGAGGTCAATATCCACCTTCGCTCGATGAATTAAAGAGTCGTGAAGGAGGAGCCGTAGACGGATAGCGTACAAGAGTGTCAAAGTCGTCATGAGTTCTGTCCAAAAGTAAATAAAGATTAAGTTAAGATACGTCTAGATGAATCTTCTCAGTGTTAGTACTCCTCAAACACTTTGACAAAGATACATATAAAGTCTTGTCAATGTCTTTTACCAACTTTTGTGACTTCGTCTCCAACTAAAAGAAAGTTTTTCGGACGGTGAGATTTGTCAACCACCCTTCACTTAAATATGAATTGACGGAAAACTTTATGAAAGGATTTCTAAAGTTTCTCCTGTTGACCGTAAGTACATGAGTCTCGGTGTCTCATAGTGGACCCCTTATTTTTTCGTGTACTTAATAGAAGTCTCTTATTAGAGAACCGGCTGTGTCGTCTCGTAGTTGGTCGTTTGTGGGAAGCGGAACCTCCCCACGTAGGACGGCGACCTACTATGGCTATTGGTTTGCCACGACGAGGTAGAGCCCGGACTAGTCGTGTACGAGTGGTCCGGTTGTACAGGTGTTTGTGACGACGTAAGTCCGACAGTCTAAGTAAAGGACGTTAAAAGACTTATTAAGGGGTCGAACAAACCTTAAGAATAAATCAAACGTCTTCAGGACAACTCTTACTTCAACTAGTTCATAGACACTCAGATGAACAATTGAATAAGAAAGTGGTTATGGGTGTTTCGTTGTTGACGAGACCCCCGATACCTGTGTTATTTACAAACGAAAAAATTTTTTCACAGGTTTCGTCTAAATCTCAATTCCGAAGTTTGAAGAGTGTGTTCATAAGTCGTGAAGATGACGTGTTCACTTGTCTCTTCTTAAGTTGAAGCTTCGATATTGACATTCTCTTATTCATTCTCTTTACTTGACACCTAATCACAAGTTAAAAAAAGAAAAGAGAATGTTTAATTAAGACTCATATTTCTTGTGAGACCAATCTTAACAACGGAGGTTCTCTCGTTCAACTGGACTCTTAGCACCTTTAAGACCAGGTGTAAGTGTGTTCATTCTCGTCTACCGGATAAAAGAGAAGAATTAATAGATGCGTAATTGATTTTTACTCTTTCTTTTGGAAATTTGTCGTTTATTCTTTTTTTAATTGTTCGATGTTTCAATTATGTTTTATATCTTTGTTTCTCTATTTTACGTAAAACGTCTATTATGTTCCTCGGTACACTTCCTCGACTCTGAGATGACTGTTTGATGCTGTCGTCGGCCCTGTAGCCCTACAATTGTTACTTTTGGGTCGTCACAGGTGCGGGCTCTCCTCTGGTCGGCCTTGTCTGTCCCTTCAAAAATTTTATGACGAGTGTCGTCCTGGACTTGGACGTCTACGAAAACGTTCATATTTAGAATTAGTTCCTACAGGTTTTATACTCATCCCTTTCATTTTTTATACTAAATCTTGTATTTTCTTTAGGACTTATATACCTTTGTATGTGACATGTACACTACCTCTTCTAATTTATATCATTTCGACGTTCAAGAGGTAGTTTATCAGATATTTAAGTTTGACTAAACTTAACTGTAGAGTTATCACAAAACCTTTTGAACCATTCATCAAAAGTGTACCTTTTTCATTCTCCAGATCCTATTGATTTATTAAATTTTTTTACACATCTGAATGAGATGGTTCATAAAATATGAAATTTCCGTATTGGTAATTCTTATACTTAATAACGGTTTTCCGAATGATTTATCTGGTGTCTTTGTTTTATCTTTCGGGACCTCATCTGGGTATGAGTACACCCTTGAACTGTACATTGTCACTACATCGAGTATGACTGTTTTTCAGCTGACTTAACCTTCTTGTCTGATAAAGATGACTTTTGATTTTAGTCTAGGGACAGAGTGGGGTTTGGGATGTGGTTGAGACTCGTTTAATATATCGTCTTTTTACGTTTCAAATTTCGGAATTCTTCTTTATTGACCGTAGAAAATAGTATACATTACACATCTTCCATAAGATTTGTTTTAAATTTTTGTTTTCAACGTTTTGTCTTTTTTTCATCTGAATTTTGAATTGATTTTAATTGTAAAATTTTGTATACGTGTTATCTGTGGTGTTTGTCTAATGTTTTCTTTAGTGTCAACTGTTTCCTCAGTCAAGTCAAGTCAACGAGTCGACACAGGCTGAGAAACACTGTGAGAAACCGGACGTCGTACGGTCCGGAGGGACAGGTAGTAGTCGAACTCGAACGAGTTCGCGTGCAGGTAGCTCAGCCACTACGGTAGGTCGGTAGAGTAGGAGACAACAGGGGAAAAGGAGGACGGAAGTTAGAAAGGGTCGTAGTCCCAGAAATGTAGTCCACCGGTTTCATAACCTCAAAGTCGAAGTCGTAGTCAGAAAGGTTACTTATAAGTCCTGACTAAAAGAAATCCTGACTGACCAAACTAGAGGAACGACAAGTTCCCTGATAGTTCTCAGAAGAGGTTGTGGTGTCAAGTTTCCTAATCATAGAGTTTATACACTTCTTGTATTTAGTTAGTCTTTTCTGTTTATTTGGTTACCTTTTTACTCGGTTCCTATACTTCTCTACTATTGTCTTTTCCTTTGTGTGTTTTAGCCGTTTCGAATCCCTTCAGACAAGTCAGAGTAATCACTGGTTTCTAAGCGTTTGTTTGTCTTTTTGTATTTTTGTGTCGGAAGTTTACGGTTTTTGATCTTCAGAATGTCATAGCTAACGACTTACTCTTCCCCTTGACTGTCTTAAAAGTGTCCGACTATACCGTCATTTGGTACGAAATGTAGTTTGGCTTTTATTTCAGTTCGACTTCTAGTAGAAGGGGATACTGAGTTCTCTAAGGTGAAGTCCCTTTTAGGATCTCGTCCAAGAGTGTGAGACCGAACCTAGTCTCAGTAACCCTCACGAAAGTCTTTCGGTCTAAAGACCCGGAGTTTTGGTATTAAAGAACAGGTCCCAGACTCCGTCCCGGGTCCTTACACGTAAAGGTAGTCCAAAGACACACCACGACTCGACGACCCGGACCCTAGGGTGAAACTCTTGGTGACGATTTCCCTGACGACGGCAACGTGGGTTCCTTTACACCCTTAAGTGGTGTTGGTTCCAGATTGTGTGGTTTTTGACCTGCGCTGGGTCCTCGGGTGGTCGGACTCCTTCCCATTTGGTCCAGAAACGTTGTGACGTGATGTATGGACGTTTGTCGAGATGTACCATAATAAACGTCACCCTTGTCTCTTCACCAGACACTGTCTTTGTACGGACCCTACGGTTCTCGGTGTGTGACCCTTCTGACCAGGGCCAACCCCTGCCCCACGGTCTTCACTCCCCTCCTACGTCTTCGGAGCTCCTTAGCGTAGGAATTCCGAAGTGAAAACCTTCTACCTTTCATACTCCGTGTAAGTTGAACTACGATTCTAAGTTATTTGGACTCCTCACTACCACTGCTCAAGTACACCAAGAGATAAGTATCCACACATGAACCTTATCAAAAATTATTTCACTTCTTTTAGTATAGAGTTATACTTGACGAATTCTTAGTTGACTTGAATCATTTGTTTTGATTTAGACTTCAGGTCTGTGTTTACGTACCGAAACGTCGATTCCCCCGAAAAGTTGGTAACTCAGAGATTACACCAGGTGTCAGTCCACCCGTGGATAATAGACGACCCGTGCACCCTTGGACCGGGAGGTCCTCGAATCTCCATTCAGGTTACTGGGAGAGGTATTCCCGGTGACCGACACAACACTCCCTCTTCTGCTCCCAGTTGTTCCTGACCCCGGTGAATGTTTCCACCCAAAAATCATTTAGAGTGCTTCTTCTCTCTAGAGAGTCCATTCTTCACTCCCCGTCAGTAACGGATGTCCTCCCGTATACACGGCCCCCAGTCCTTTCCCACCCAACAGGTGGACCTCCGGTTCAAGACTGTGTCCCAGTAATCTCGTCTTTTACCGTGCGTTGGCTCCTTTGGTTCGGGACTACTCTCAGGTAATCCACCGAGTAATAAGGGGGAAGGAGTCCGGTTGCTGGTCCGGAGGGACTGCTGTGAGAGGGAGAATGTGGTGTGAATCCTTTGAGTAGTGATTCGACGACGAGACGACACTTCCACGGGGGAGGGGACCAGAGAGACGGGTGTGAACGGGGTTTGGTGGGGACGAGGGGACCTGTCCGTCTCCGATATCGGAGGACACGTGTGTCTACGGGATCCTTCCGACACCTGGCGTGTGGTCGGGCACGAGGGACGGGTATGGGTCTCCGACGGTTGTCCTTCGGTCCGGGGCGCAGGAAGGGCTCCGACCTCCGGACGAGAGACAGATGCAGGGCACCCGAGGAGACAGACTGTCCTCGAGAGGACGGGGGTGCCCGGAGGCCCGCTGCTCCGCCGGTAACGTGGGTGTCGGTGTACGGGTCATCGGAGGAGGGGACGAGACCGAAGGATGAGAAGTGTCTTCAATATGTAAACATATTATAGAGAACGTGTAGGAAGGGGACCGTCAGTATTCAAGGAAGAGATTCAAATTGTGGATCTGAAATCGAGAGACTCGTGGGTAGTTCTGTGTATAGACCCTGTGCGGTCACTGTTTCTTTGCAAACACCCTATTTATTGTTTACGTGTGAACGGTACAAACGTATAAAACGTTTCTTTATTTTGTTTTTTACCAATTCATGTTTGACTGTCCCCTCCTGACCTCCGCCTGCGTTCCTGTGAACGACTGGCGTGGAAACAGTCACACACGAGTCCGTCCCGAGGTGACCACAGGGCTCCTTGTGTCCGGTAGGACCCGAGTGATGTTTGGAGTCGTGCGGTTGCGAGTGGACCTTTGTGTCGTTTGTACGAAGTGTATGTGAGTGTGTGTTTATATGTATGTGTAGTTCTATGTGTATATACTTGTTACGTTTCGTTGTCTCCTTTTCTTATCTTACCCTTTCTGAATCTCTACAGAAGTTCTTTTGACTTGTATAGTTCTTTCTACCCGGGTTTTTTCCTGCCTTTGTCATTCCTGGATTGTCTTCGTCTTTTGTAATTCTTCTCCACCATTCTTATGTGTCTTCTTGACATGTTTTTTCCAGAATTATGGGTCTATTAGTACTTCCACATCAGTAAGTGGATCTCGGTCTGTAAGACCTCATACTTCAATTCACCCGGAATTCTTCGTAATGATACTTGTTTCGATGATCACCCCTGTCTTAAAGTCGTCTCGATAAATTTTAGGATTTTCCACTAGGACAATTTCACGTCGTGAGTTATACAGCCGTTTTAACCTTTTGAGTCACCACCGGTGTCCTGATCTTTTCCAGTCAAATCAAAAGTAAGATTAGGAGTTTTTTTCCGTTACGGATTCTTACAAGTTTGCTCGTATGTTACAGCGAGTAAAGTGTACGATCGTTCCAATACGAGTTTTAAGTAGTTTTGTCCGAAGTCGTCCTGTGCTTGGTTCTTTAAGGTCTACATGTTCGACCCAAAGTTTCTCTGTCTCCTTAGTCTCTAGTTTAACGGTTGTAAGAAACACAATACCTCTTTCGTTCCCTTAAGGTCTTTTTGTAGATGAAGACGAAGTGACTAATACGTTTTCGGTAACTGATACCTAGTGTTGTTTGATACCTTTTGAGAATTTTCTCTACCCTCAAGGTCTGGTGGAATGGACAGAGGACTGTTTGGGTATATGTCCTATTCTTCGTTCCTAATGTTGGTCTGTACCTTGTTAACACCAAGTTTTTACCCTTTCCTCATACTGTTCCGTCATATGACAATAGGATGAATAAATTGAATATGCGTTTCATATAGTACTCTTTATGGTTTGACCTACTTAGTGTTCGACCTTAGTTCTGACGGTCCTCTTTATGGTTGTTGAAGTCTATACGTGTACTATGGTAAGATCACCGTCTTTCACTTTTCCTTGATTTCTCGGAGAACTACTACCAT
The DNA here is from genome assembly GCA_006410555.1 of Capra ibex. Taxonomy (NCBI): domain Eukaryota; kingdom Metazoa; phylum Chordata; class Mammalia; order Artiodactyla; family Bovidae; genus Capra; species Capra ibex. The sequence continues at coordinate 38,885,868 of SJYO01030260.1, forward strand.
TTTCTCCTCTGACTTTTTCAACCCAATTTTGTGTTGTACTATTTTTGATTCCAGTACCGTAGACCAGAGTAATGAAGTACTTTTTATCTTCCTTTTTTTCACTTTCGTCATATCTAAAAGGAAAGAACCCGAGGTTTTAGTAACACCTACCGCTGACGTCGGTACTTTAATTTTCGGTGAACGAGGCTTTCGATACTGTTTGGAACTGTCATATAATTTTTCGTCTGTAATGAAACGATTGTTTCCAGACATGTCAGTTCCGATGCCAACAAGGTCATCAGTGCATGTACACTCTTAACCTGGTATTTCTTCCGACTCGTGGTCTCTTAACTACGAAAGTTTAACACCACGACCTCTTCTGAAAACTCTCAGGGTACCTGTCGTTCCTCTAGTTTGGTCAGTTATGCTTTCCTTTAGTTGGGACTTATGAGTAACCTTTCAGACAACGACTTTGACTCCGTGGTTATGAAACCGGTAGACTATGTTTTTCGGTTGAGTGACCTTTTCTGGGACTACGACCTTTTCTAACTTCCGTTTTCCTCTTCTCCCGTCGTCTTCTACTCTACCAATCCTTCGTAGTGGTTGAGTTACCTGTACTTAGACTCGTTTGAAACCCTCTACCACTTCCTGTCCCTTCGGACCACACGACGTCAGGTACCCCAGTGTTTCTCAGTCTGTGTTGTCGTTGACTTGTTGTTTTTGTTGTGTACATAATACAGTTTGGTAATTTTGTAATCGACGGGATAAGATTTTGTAAAAATAAATTATAAATAGAATTGTAAAGACACTCTGTCGTTTTTTGGATTCTTCATTTAATACCCCGAAAAAAGGATTTTTCATAAAATTGAAACTGGTCGGTGGAGTCTTTCCCTGTCTTTTCCCGATACCGGGGTAAAAGGGTGTTTTACTGTGTCTAGAAACCCTTAAAAGTACCCGAGAGGCGTCTTGACGACCGTAACGAGACCTTTTGGGTCCGCTCAAATACACCTACTACACGTACTCTTTGACCCATCTTCGTCTACCACACACCCTTTGTCCTTCGTAAGTCGTCTCGACCTGTACCACTGGTGGACGAGATGTGAGAGAGAATTGATCCCGTAGGGTCCTCGTTCCCCGGACCTGGACGGGGGTAGAGGGTGACCGAGAGTCTTAAATGGAGATGACTCTGAATGACCTTCTGTCACCAAGGTATAATACTCTGTTTGTTTTTTAGCTATGTGAACTTTGTAGAACAAAAAATGGTTTTCGTTCTTATTGGAGTTTCTACGGTCCCCGATTTTACTGTCTCTCGGTCGTCCTCCATCTCTCCAACACGGGTAGTGTCAGTCATCATCGTCATTGTCGTTATTATTATAATCGTCGTTCCCTTTACCTCACTCAGTCTGACCGTATTTTCAGACTCAAGTATTGTTTTACGTCCATTCTTCTCACTTATATTTCACAAAACTCTGTTTTTGTTGTGTTTATGTTCTGTTTAAGGTCGTTGTGTTCTCTTCGTAGATGTGTACCTGTAGTGGTCTACCGGTTGTGGTTTTAGTCTAACTATAAGAAACATCGGTTTCTACTTCTTCGAGATATATCAGTCGTTTTTGTTCTGATCCTCGACTGACGCCGAGTCTAGTACTTAAGGAATAACGGTTTAAGTATGAATTTAACTTCTTTCACCCCTTTTGGTGATCTGGTAAGTCCATACTGGATTTAGTTTAGTGAATACTAATATGGCACCTTCACTCTTTGTCTAAATTCCCTGATCTAGACTATCTGTCTCACGGACTACTTGATACCTACCTCCAAACACTGTGACATGTCCTCTGTCCCTCGTTCTAGTAGGGGTTCTTTTTCTTTTCTCCTTTCCTTTTACCGACGGACTCCTCCGGAATGTTTATCGACACTTTCCTTCTCTTCACTTTTCGTTTCCTCTTTTCCTTTCTATGTTCGTAGACTTACGTCTCAAGGTTTCTTATCGTTCTCTTTTCTTTCGGAAGGAGTCGCTAGTCACGTTCCTTTATCTTCTTTTATTATCTTACTGTTTCGGATCTCTAGCGAAGTTCTTTTAATCTCTATAGTTCCCTTGTGAAGTACGTTTCCGAGTTATTTCCTGTCTTTATCATACCTGGATTATCTTCGTCTTCTATGATTCTTCACAGTTCTTATGTGTCTTCTTGACACTTGACATGTTTTTTCTAGAAGTGCTGGGTCTATTAGTACTACGATACTAATGAGTGGAACTCGGTCTGTAGGACCTTACATTTCAGTTCACCCGGAATCCTTCGTAGTGATGTTTTTTTCGATCACCTCCACTACCTTAAGGTCAACTCGATAAAGTTTAGGATTTTCTACTACGACACTTTCACGACGTGAGTTATACAGTCGTTTAAACCTTTTGAGTCGTCACCGGTGTCCTGACCTTTTCTAGTCAAAAGTGAAGTTAGAGATTCTTTCCGTTACGGTTTCTTACGGGTTTGATGACGTGTTAACGTGAGTTGAGTGTGCGATCGTTTCATTACGAGTTTTAAGAGGTTCGGTCCGAAGTCATTATGCAGTTGAGACTTGAAGGTCTACAAGTTCGACCAAAATCTTTTCCGTCTCCTTGGTCTCTAGTTTAACGGTTGTAGGCGACCTAGTACCTTTTTCGTTCTTCTCAAGGTCTTTTGTAGATAAAGACGAAATAATTGATACGGTTTCGGAAACTGACACATCTAGTGTTATTTGACACCTTTTAAGACTTTCTCTACTCTTATGGTCTGGTAGACTGGACAGAGAACTCTTTGGACATACGTCCAGTCCTTCGTTGTCAATCTTGACCTGTACCTTGTTGTCTGACCAAGGTTTATCCTTTTCCTCATACAGTTCCGACATATAACAGTGGAACGAATAAATTGAAGATACGTCTCTTGTAATATTTCTTGCGACCCGACATACTTCGTGTTCGATCTTAGTTCTAACGGCCCTCTTTATAATTATTGGAGTCTATACGTCTACTGTGATGGGAATACCGTCTTTCACTTCTTCTTGATTTCTCGGAGAACTACTTTCACTTTCTCCTCTCCCTTTTACAAACGAATTTCGAGTTGTAAGTCTTTTGCTTCTAGTATCGTAGGTCAGGGTAGTGAAGTACCCTTTATCTACCCCTTTGTCACAGTCTGAAAGAAATTCCCCCGAGGTTTTAGTGACGTCTACCACTGACGTCGGTACTTTAATTTTCTGAGAATGAGGAACCTTCTTTTCAATAGTGGTTGGATCTATCGTATAACTTTTAGTCTCTGTAATGAAACGGTTGTTTCCAGGTAGATCAATTCCGAAACCAAAAATGTCATCAGTACATACCTGCACTCTCAACCTGACATTTCTTTCGACTCGTGACGTCTTAACTACGAAACCTTGACACCACAACCTCTTCTGAGAACTCTCAGGGAACCTGACGTTCCTATAGGTTGGTCAGGTAGGATTTCCTCTAGTCAGGACCCACAAGTAACCTTCCTGACTACAACTTCGACTTTGAGGTTATGAAATCGGTGGACTACAGTTTTAGTCTGAGTAGACTTTTCTGGGATTACGACTCTTTCTAACTCCCGTCCTGCTCTTCCCCTCCTGTTTCCTACCCTACCAACCTGCAGTAGTGGTTGACTTACCTGTACTCAAACCCATTTGAGGCCCTCAACCACTACTTGCCCCTCCGGACCACGTGACGTCAGGCACCCCAGTGTCTCAGTCTGTGTTGACTCGCTGATTTGACTTACTTTGACTTCTGTTTATGTGTTTTCATAGTTCTTTTTCTAGATTTATAGATGAACAACTAAGATTATGTATCTTTGTTTATACACATTCACTATTATCGAACAAAGGAGACGACTCGTGACCAGACAAATATTTCATATGAATTCAAGGAATTAGGGAGAAACTTTTGTCTTTTCATTTATTATCAAACTCACTCTGTTTATTCTAAGACTTTTACGTCCTGATCTGTTCTTGTCTCTCCTAGTTGGTCGTCACTCAGTGTGTGACAGTTGTCCCTCTTTCCGGGGTTTTCAAATGACCCATGGTCAACAGTTTTCTTCTTCCAAATTAAACTTTACTATTTAATCAGTTTGAGATTTCTCGTCTCCCTTGGTGTGTCTGGGTTGGGAACACATTTGTCAGGAGAATAAATATTACGTTCTAAAATTTCGTTATGTATGTAAAAATCATTATGACTGTCTCATCCAGTTATACGGTATTCCTTATGTCCTACTTGTTTGGAAAATTATTTATTGTTTAAGGATCTTTATTTTGGTTCAAAAGTTTTAGATTTTGGTGTATTTTTATCCTTATATTCCTAGATTTGTGTGTTTATTAAACTAACATGTCTTCCCTGCGGCGACTTATTGTTGTCAAACGAAGACTTGACAGGACTAATGGGTGATTTGGTTTTTGGTTGTTGGGTTGTGGGTTTTTCCTCGAACTCCCCTTGTTTGTAAAAGAGGTCCAAGATGTTTCTGATCACTTTAATTTTGAGTTTACAAGACGAGACTAACCCACCCAGGTGAAGTTCAAAAATAGAGAATCTGAACAGGTGTGACTTGAAGGTCGGTAAAGAGTTGACGGTAAGTCGGAAGGGTCCCTCCAAAGACGATCACCTAAAAATGAGGTCCTTTAACACTGAGAAATAGAGAGACTAAACCCCCCGTCACTAAACAAGACACCGGAGAGAAGAGACTACTTAGATTCTTGGTGACGAGTCAAAAAATGAACAATCCTACTTCACCACTGAATGTCCCAGAAATGTACGGACTGACCTTTGGTCCTCGGGATTTAGATATTTGAAAAAAGAAAAGAGTATAAATTAAAACATTATCTTAAAATAATCAGAGTATTTTAATTAATCGATAAGGGCGTAGAAAGGAAGGGAAGGTAAACTTCCCTCTTAATAAGTGAGGAATTTACAAACTATTTTCAACGGACGTTTTGTTATACGCGGACCCTCCACCTATAGTATACTACAAATTGTTATAAAGAAGTCCAAAATAAAGATATATTGAGTTTAATAAACCATAAAATCAAGAGACTTAAGTTAGTTTTATTAAAATTTTTTATTAAAAACCATAGAGTCTTTTATTTTATTTTGAGATTATAAGATTTTCTAGATCCCGTATTTAAGGTTTTAATGTTGTTCAATGTTTTGATCTTATGAATTCTTCTTTATACTCTTGAAAGAAAAAAAAAAAACTCTTGAAAGAATTTTGTAGATTGATATTTACTTTGTAAGTGTTGTAGATTTATATTCCCAAGAAAGAAATGACCAAAAGATTAGTAACGTCATAAAAAGAGACATTAATACTCTTAGATGAAACGCTCTTGTCACTTAATTGACACCTATTTACCACGTTGTGAAGAATTTGACCATAAAAAATTATGTTAAATGTTTTGACAATTTAAGTATTACGTAATTAGTTAGTACATATATTGTACGTTTTATATATTCCTTTCCAGTTGAAATTACGATTTTATTTTTAATGAATTATTTACGTATTTTAACTCATAATTTGTTTTATTTTTAACCCAGTTATCAGGAGAGAGTTTGTTTTTGAGGGACGTTTTACTCTCAGGTACTTCTAGTTTCTCACACCGATCCATCTGTGAGATTAATGTGGATGTGGTCTTTGTCTGTAAGTCTTGTTTTATCGACGTTTTTAGAAAAATTTTCTAACACGATTTTTCTACATAAAATTTTCTGACACTTAGTATACGTTATTTATTTATTTGGAGTTTCATAAGGAGTGTGGAATGTGTTCTTGATCAGCTTTTATCGATTCTCTGAAATTGTATTTTGAAATTTGTTAAAAACCGTTTTCAGTATCCAGTTTTGGAGACACGGAAACCCTGTCCGTTTCTCAAGAATCTGTGTTGAGGTTTTCGTGTTTAGTATTTTTTTAATATTTGACGTGTATAATTTTAATTTTGTGAGACAACAAGTTTTCTTTGACAATTCTTTTTTTCTGTTGTGTGTTGACCCTCTTATATAAAGATTTAGTATTTATATAATACTTTTTTCTGAATACGGGTCTTATGTGTTCCTTTAGAGTTTTATTGTGTAATTTTATGTTTGTTGGATAAAAAAAAATTCACCCGTTTATGTAATTGTCCGGGAAGTAGATTCTTATTTCTACTTTTCGTTCGTACACTTTTCTCCGATTCACAGTAATCAATGACCCCTTTAAGTTAATTTTAGAGTTGTCTTTACATTGCTGGGTGACAATCTTCTCAACCCTCTTGGTCGGTCTGAATCTCCGTGGTCTCGGTGTCCCTGGTCCTCGATACCCCTGTATCTCGGTGTCCCTGGGTCTCGATGTCCCTGTTTCTCGGTGCCCCTGGGTCTAGGTTTCCCTGGGTCTCGATGTCCCTGTTTCTCGGTGCCCCTGGGTCTAGGTTTCCCTGGGTCTCGATATCCCTGTTTCTCGGTGCCCCTGGGTCTCGGTGTCCCTGGGTCTCGGTGCCCCTGGGTCTCGGTGCCCCTGGGTCTCGGTGTCCCTGGGTCTCGATGTCCCTGGGTCTCAGTGTCCCTGGTCCTCGATACCCCTGTATCTCGGTGTCCCTGTGTCTCGATGTCCCTGTTTCTTGGTGTCCCTGGGTCTAGGTTTCCCTGGGTCTCGATGTCCCTGTTTCTCGGTGCCCCTGGGTCTCGGTGTCCCTGGGTCTCGGTGCCCCTGGGTCTAGGTTTCCCTGGGTCTCGATGTCCCTGTTTCTCGGTGCCCCTGGGTCTCGGTGTCCCTGGGTCTCGGTGCCCCTGGGTCTCGGTGTCCCTGGGTCTCGATGTCCCTGGGTCTCAGTGTCCCTGGTCCTCGATACCCCTGTGTCTCGGTGTCCCTGTGTCTCTATACCCCTGTTTCTCGGTGCCCCTGGGTCTCGGTGTCCCTGGGTCTCGGTGCCCCTGGGTCTAGGTTTCCCTGGGTCTCGATGTCCCTGGGTCTCAGTGTCCCTGGTCCTCGATACCCCTGTGTCTCGGTGTCCCTGTGTCTCGATGTCCCTGGGTCTCTATACCCCTGTGTCTCAGTGCCCTGGGTCTCGATATCCCTGTGTTTCGGTGTCCCTAGGTCGGTGTCCCTGGGTCTCGGTGTCCCTGGGCCTCGGTATCCCTGGGTCTCGGTGTCCCTGGGTCTCTATACCCCTGTGTCTCGGTGTCCCTGGGTCTCGATACCCCTGTGTCTCGGTACTCCGGGGAGTACGAGACCCCCTCCGTCGTGTATCCCTTTCCCAAACCGACAAAAGTCTCTTCGAGTGTGTGTGAAAAGGGAGTTTGGTGGTAGGGGTAGAACTAGGACTTTACTTTGGGAGGTCCTCTTTGCTCCAAGTGTATTTTTGTTAGTATTCTATAGGTCCCGTCGGAGTGAGTAACAGTGACCTTCGACGTTTGTCGAGACTACGTAAAGGTGTTACCTTAGTTATTTCTTTGGTCGTGTCAGTATGGTCCCTTGTGACGAGGTGTTCCGATGTCGACTTGAGTCACGTCGTCGTCGTCGTCCCTCCCGGGAGTCCACATAATACAAGTCCCATTCGTCGACGCACGGGACTGTGGGACCTGTGTACCCGTGTACGTCCTTCTGTCACTCAGACCCCCGAAGCGACGGGTCACGGGAGAAACTACCAATCCCCCAACCACTACAGATCCAAGGTTTGTTTAAAAGTCAACGAGTTCTTGAGATTGTTGATGTCGATCCGTTCGTCGAGGGGTACCGACGTGGAACGGGAAAGGTGAGTCTCCCGTCACCGAAGGGGTCAGGGAAGTGGTCTGACGCGAGTAAAGTCGAGTGGGTGTCGAGCCACTGTATTGGTGATCGATGTGTCTTGTTCTAATTCCGGACCAGAACTGATTTACATTCTTAAAGATAAGAAATTTCTTTCGTATTTTTTGTACCTTTCTGTTCACGTGTAACCCTTCTAGCTTGTGTCCAAAGAGTGTAACGTCTACCTAAGAAATGGTCAACTCGGTGTTCCCTTCGGGTTCTTAGACTTCGTCCATCGGATAGGGAAGAGGTCCCCTAGAAGGACTGGGTCCTCAGTTTGGTCCCGGAGGACGTAACGTCTACCTAAGAAATGGTCTACTCGATGTTCCCCTCAGGAGTAATTTTCTTTGGTACTTTTCGTACCTTTCTGTTCATGTGTTACCCTTCTATTTAAACTTGATGCATAATTTTATTTACTATTTTTTATTTTATTTACTATATTCTAAATGTAGGTTTTATGACTAAGGATTTTTAGTCGTTATTTTTCTATTGGTTCATCTTTTTAGTTGTTTTAAAAAGTTATTCGTGGACAGTGTCATCCTTTATACATACCGGTTGTTTGTATTTTTTATCAGTTAGAGTACTTTTTAGTCTTTTATGTTTACTTTACTCCGTAGTGCAGTGAAAGTTGTCCACCCGTTTTTATAAAGTTAGAGTAATACTGTTCACGACGGTTCTTAACTCCCTTTGGTTCCCGGACTGGTGCTGATCGCCCTCATCTCTTCCCGCGTCACTGACGTTTCGTCGACTCGCGGTGGATCATCGTCACTTTGTCCAGAAGGGGTGCTGTTCCCGAGTGTCCACGGTCCTCGGTGCTTGTGCTTATACGTGTCTTAGGGACACTGTTGTTTCGGTCCTTGTTACTTTTACAAGTGTACCGACTTTTCCGTCTTTAGTTGACACTATACAAGTGAAGATTGTTTGTTTCGAGCCGATGTTCGTTTGCTCTGCTTAGAGTTTCATGACTTGACGTTCCGTGTTCTCATTTAGTCTCTCCTTTTTATGTAGTACTAAGGTAATTGTATTTCAAGTGTATGAACCTTTTGATTCGTTATAAAACAAATCCCTTATCTTTATAAAAATCGTTTTGATAAATTCAAAAAACATTTTCCATTCCCTAATTAAGACACTCATTGTTTTTAGTTTCTCCTCGGGTGTCTCTTGAGACATTCTAGTACTCCAGAGTTAAAAAATTTTTTTGACTCAAGAATAGTAAAAAAGTCTGAAATATATATAAAATCTTTATAAAAATATAGACATGTTGTAAATTACTTTGATAAAATTTACTTTTTCTTACGATGACGGTGATGTTTTTGTACAGATTGTTGGATTTTTGGAAGACAGTTAGGGTTTTACTGTCGGTCGCTGGTTATTCTCCCCTTTTTATCCGAAGGTGGTAAAGTTAAAGAAAATAGCAAGTAGTGTTTGTCCTTTGTAATAATCGTAGACTTACCCACTAGGGTATTGTAAACGAAGATAAGTTTCCTATTAAGATTTGATTAAAGGACTTTTTTGTGAAACTTTCTGTCGCTCAGGTCCCTTGAATTTCCTCCATTTTATTTATGTCGTCCACACGACTTGTCGTGTCAGACTAGAACCACTAAGACCTTTTACGGTGTCGATTCACGGCGGGTGGACGACCAGGTCCTACCAGGAGGTACTCCACCCGTGAGTTGTACGTTTCCTAGTCACGGGATCCTGATCCCAAGAGTCCCCTGTGACAGGAGGTCCGCAGACCGTTCAGACTCTCTCTGAAAACAACCAATACTACTGACCCCAATAACAACCGTAAATTTCTTGTGTTGGGGACTACGATCTCACGGACATTGTGAGTCCTGTAGGGACGTGTTGTTTCGGACCAGGACGGACCGGACTATGACTCTACCAAGAGGTCTGTGAGAGCCCAGCCGGTCAGATATCTATTAATAGACTCACTCTTGAATGGAGACAGTAAATTTTTCTTTTTTATGAATTATACAATACGAGTCCGAGTGTATGTATATGTCTCCCGACATAAAACCCAAAACAAAAAAAAATTCCGAATGTTTCTCGAAACGAAAAGAAAAGGAAAAAAAGTGATAAAACCTTTTAGTAAAGTACTTCCTGTTTACAATTTTTACCATTCACACGAGTCAGGACAGACTGAGAAACGCTGGGGTACCTGACATCGACGGTCCAAACACTGGTGTACCTGATATATATCGGGTGGTCCGAGAAGACAGGGGCCCCTAAGAGGCCCGTTCTTATGACCTCACCCAAAGGTACGGGAGGAGGTCCCTAGAAGGGTTAAGTCCCTAACTTGGGCCCAGAGGGTGTAACGTCCGTCTAAGAAATGGTTGACTCGGTGGTCCCTTCGGCGATTCTACCATATTCTCGACGATTCTGTCGACGTAAATTTCACTATCACTTTTACTCATATGATGGGTTTCGTTAAATGTTTAAGTTACGTTAGGGATAGTTCGATGGTCGGTATAAAAAGTGTCTTGATCTTGTTTATTAAAGTTCTAAACTTACCTTTATGTTTTTTGGAGCTTAACGGTTTCGTTAGAACTCTTTCTTCTTACCTTGACCTCCTTAGTTGAACGGACTGAAGTCCGAGATGATGTTTCGGTGTCAGTAGTTCTGTCATACCATGACCGTGTTTCTGTCTGTATATCTAGTTACCTTGTTTTATCTTTCGGGTCTCTATTTAGGTGTGTGTATGCCTGTGGAGTAGAAACTGTTTCCTCTGTTCTTATATGTTACCTCATCTCTGTTAGAGAAATTGTTCACCACGACCCTTTTGACCAGTTGGTGAACATTTTCTTACTTTGATCTAGTGAAAGATAGTGGCATGTGTTTTTATTTGAGTTTTACCTAATTTCTAGATTTACATTCTAGTCTTTGATATTTTGAGGATCTCCTCTTGTATCCGTTTTGTGAGAGGCTGTATGTAGTGTCGTCCTAGGAGATACTGGGTGGAGGGTCTTAAGACCTTTACTTTCATTTTTATTTGTTTACCCTAGATTAATTTTAATTTTCGAAGACGTGTTGTTTCCTTTGATATTCGTTCCACTTTTCTGTCGGAAGACTTACCCTCTTTTATTATCGTTTACTTCGTTGACTGTTTGTTGATTAGAGTTTTTATATGTTCGTTGAAGACGTCGAGTTAAGGTCTTTTTATTTGCTGGGTTAGTTTTTTACCCGGTTTCTTGATTTATCTGTAAAGAGGTTTCTTCTGTATGCCTACCGATTGTTTGTGTACTTTTCTACGAGTTGTAGTGAGTAATAATCTCTTTACGTTTAGTTTCGGTGTTACTCCATGGTGAAGTGTGGTCAGTCTTACCGACGCTAGGTTTTTAGACGTTCGTTATTTACGACCTCTCCTACACCTCTTTGCCCTTGGGAGAATGTGACAACGACCCTTACGTTTGATCATGTCGGTGATACCTTTTGTCACACCTCTAAGGAAATTTTTAACGTTTATCTTGATGGAATACTGGGTCGTTAGGGTGAAGACCCGTATGTGTGGCTCCTTTGGTCTTAACTTTCTCTGTGTACATGGGGTTACAAGTAGCGTCGTGACAAATATTATCGGTCCTGTACCTTTGTTGGATCTACAGGTAGTCGTCTACTTACCTATTCTTTCGACACCATGTATATGTGTTACCTCATAATGAGTCGGTAATTTTTCTTAAGTAAACTTAGTCAAGACTACTCTACCTACTTTGACCTCGGCTAATATGTCTCACTTCATTCGGTCTTTCTTTTTGTTGTTATGTCATATGATTGTGTATATATACCTTAAATCTTTCTACCGTTACTACTGGGACATACGTTCTGTCGTTTTTTCTGTGTCTACACATATTGCCTGAAAACCTGAGTCTCCCTCTCCCTCTTCCATCCTACTAAACCCTCTTACCGTAAGATTGTACACATGATAGTACATTCTTAGCTTAGTGGTCAGAAACAGACTGCGTCCTATGTCGTACGAACTCCGACCACGTACCCCTACTGGGTCTCTCTACAATACCCCTCCCTCCACCCTCCCCCCAAGTACAAACCCTTGTGTACATTCTTAATTTCTAAAATTTTAATTTTTTTATTTATTTATTTATTTCACTAAGAGATTTGTACCTATGTAAATACATCGAGAATGGAAATTACAGTTGACACTTACTTTACACGGTAAATAATCCAACCACGTTTGCATTGTCACTAAAACCTGATACTTAAAATTTAGTAATATTGATCCGAGTGTGTAGAGAAATTATTGGTTTTATCCTTGGTAATGTTGACTATGTAAAACCGGTTGTTCTTTATTCAAATAAAGATATAGTATTTTTAGACACGGAGTCTTAAGCTAATTGCAAATCTTTTGTAAAAGACGGAGAACGACCAACACCTTCGCAAAAGGGACGTTTTTCAACAGCTCTACGAACTTCACCATCAGTCAACCACTCTCCAGTCCACTTATACCGTCTATTCCGTTTTGAGACATCAGATCAAACAAGTTGTAAACTTCGTAACCAACACACTGTACGCCAGTCCGCAACAGTACCTCTTCTTGACCCGGGAAAGACAACTAGTTTATCTTCCCCCCTTTCACCTTTGTCACTGTCTAAAATAAAAGAACCCGATGTTTTAGTGACGTCTACCACTGACGACGGTACTTTAATTTTCGGTGAACGAGGAACCTTCCTTTCGATACTATTTGGATCTATGGTATAATTTTACGTCTCTGTATTGAAACGTCTGTTTCCAGACATATCAGTTTGTATGCCAAAAAGGTCATCAACACCTGTTTACACTCTCAACCTGGTATTTCCTCGGACTCACATATCACTTCCTGTTCCTTCGGACCGCGGGACGTCAAGAAACCCAGTGTTTCTTAGTCTGTGTCGAATCATTGACTTTTTGTTGACGACTGGTTACGACCGACGTCCGTGACTTCAAAAGTCACGTAGAGTGACTAGACGACTCGTAAGAAGAGTCTACATTACCAAAGTGGTCTAAGTCTTTCGACATTACCCCTGGTCGTCGTCTGGTTGTCTGGTACTGGAAAAAGACCACGTTTAAAACCGTTCACACCCTTCACGAAACCTTGAGGAACCAGGTCGGTGACTTGATCAGCAGTGGTCAACAGTATAGTTTCGGTGAAAACAGTGTACGGTGTTAAGCTAGTTTTTTACCAAGTAACAACAACGTATTTTACTCTCTTCTGTCTTAAAGTTTTGCTAAAAAAAATAAAAACCAGTCGAGTACTCCGTGGGTGAATAGGTTGAAAAAGTGGAAAGGCTGAACGAAGTTTACTGTTTACTGGTATCTTACCGGCTGTGACTCAAGAAACCGTTGAAGAACACAACATTCTCCTAGTCAAAAAAAAAAAATTATTTAAATAAATAAAATTAACCTCCGATGAAACTACTAACAAGAGTTGACCAGTAACAGTTGAAGGTTACTGACCGGTGATACGAGGAGTAGAAGTTCCGAGAGGAGAGGAAACGTTTTAAATAATTTGGTGGTGACGTGATATACAAGTAATTGTCAAGGACCCTGTTTACTCAACGACTACGACGTTCAACTAACACAACAAAATGCTGGGTAAAACTTGTCCTTATTCTTTTAGCGGGTTTAAACGAAAAAACAAATTGTAATAAAGGTATCAGATTTTATTTATATTTTATATATCGTTCATTACAGTAATCACTTTTTTTCGTTCTTTGTGTGTAATTTTATTATATATTACATTGGTGTAAATTCTTACATAAGGTTTAACTTCGAGACTAGTTTTTAGAGGGGCTTTTTTGTTTTCGGCTCCTGGTCTATAGAAATGTCCTCTTGAAATAGTTTGTAAATCTCTTCTCGATTACGGATAGGAAGATTTTAAGAGAGTTTGATAACGTCTCCTTCCTTGTGAAAGTTTAAGTAAGAAACTCCGGTTGTAGTGGAACTATGGTTTTGGTCTATTTCTGTTGTGTGTTTTTTCTTTTGATATATCCGGTCATAGTGACTACTTGTATCTACATTTTTAGGAGTTGTTTTAAAAACGTTGTCTTAAGTCGTTGTGTAGTTTTTCGAGTATATGGTGCTAGTTCAACCCAAATAAGGTCCTTACATTCCTAAGAAGTTATATACGTTTAGTCAGTTACACTATGTAGTATAATTGTTTGACTTTCTATTTTTGGTATGTTAGTAGAGTTATCTACGTCTTTTTCGGGAACTGTTTTAAGTCGTAGGTAAGTACATACTATCCCGATATCGTTTGTAATAAGAGTTACCACTTTTTGACTTTCGTAAGGGGGATTCTAGTCTTTGTTTTGTTCCCACAGGTGAAAGTGGTGATAATAAGTTGTATCAAGACCTTCAGGATCGACGTCGTTAGTCTCTTCTTTTTCTTTATTTTCCTTAGGCCTAACCTTTTCTTCTTCGTTTCGAGAGTGACAAACGTCTACTGTACTATGGTATGTATCTTTTGGGATTTCTATCATAGTCTTTTACTGATCTCGATTAGTCACTTAAATCGTTTCAACGTCCTATGTTTTAGTTATGTCTCTTTAGTGAACGTAAAGATACATGATTGTTACTTTTTAGTCTTTCTCTTTAATTCCTTAGTTAGGGTAAGTGGTAACGTTGTTTTTCTTATTTTATAGATCCTTATTTGAATGGATTCCTCTGTTTTCTTGACATGTGTCTTTTAATATTCTGTAATTACTTTCTTTAGTTTCTACTGTATTTGTCTACCCTTTCTATAAGGTACAAGGACCCATCCTTCTTGGTTATAACACTTTGACTGATATGACGGTTTACGTTATGTGTCTAAGTCACGCTAGGGATAGTCTGATGGTTACCGTAAAAAGTATCTTGATCTTGTTTTTAAAAGTATTAAGTATACCTTTGTGTTCTCTGGGGTTTATCGGTTTCGGCAGAACTCTTTCTTCTTACCCGACCTCCTTAGTACGAAGAACTGAAATCTAAGATGATGTTTCGATATCAGTAGTCTTGTCATACCATGACCGTCTTTTTGTCTTTATATCTAGTTACCTTGTTCTATCTGTCAGGTGTTTATTTGGATACGTGGTTACCCTTGGAATAAAAACTGTTTCCTCCGTTCTTATATGTTACCCCGTTTCTGTCGGAGAAGTTATTTACCACGACCCTTTTGACCCGTCGATGTACATTTTCTTACTTTAATCTTGTGAAGGATTGTGGTATGTGTTTCTATTTGAGTTTTACCTAATTTCTGGATTTACATTCTGGTCTTTGATATTTTGAGTATCTCCTTTTGTATCCATCTTGTGAGCTACTGTATTTAGTTTTGTTCTAGGAGATATTAGGTGGAGGATCTCATTGTCTTTATTTTTGTTTTCGTTTGTTCACCCTGGACTAATTTGAATTTTCGAAAACGTGTCATTTCCTTTGATATTCGTTCCGTTTTTCTGTTGGGAGTCTTACCCTCTTTTGTTATCGTTTTCTTTGTTGACTGTTTCCTATGTTTATATGTTCGTCGAGTATGTTGAGTTACTGTCTTTTTGTTTGTTGAGTTAGTTTTTCATCCTTTTTCTGAATTTGTTCGTAAAAAGGTTTCTTCTGTATGTCTACCGATTGTTTGTGTACTTTTCTACGAGTTGTAACGAGTAATAATCTCTTTACGTTTAGTTTTGGTGGTACTCTATAATGGAGTGTGTCCAGTCTTACCGGTAGTAGTTTTTTAGATGTTTGTTATTTACGACCTCTCCCACACTTCTTTTCCCTTGTGAG
This sequence comes from Capra ibex, assembly GCA_006410555.1. Classification (NCBI taxonomy): domain Eukaryota; kingdom Metazoa; phylum Chordata; class Mammalia; order Artiodactyla; family Bovidae; genus Capra; species Capra ibex. The sequence continues at coordinate 38,901,368 of SJYO01030260.1, forward strand.
GACGTGGCAACCACGTTTACATTCAACTATGTCGGTGATACTTTCTGTCATACCTCTAAGGAATTTTTTTGATCCTTATTTTGGTGGTATACTGGGTCGTTAGGATGAGGATCCGTATATGGGACTCCTTTGGTTTTGACTTTTTATGTGTACATGGGGTTACAAGTCACGTCGTGATAAATGTTATCGGTCTTGTACCTTCGTTGGATCTACAGGTGACTGTCCACTTAGCTATTTCTTCAACACCACGTATATGTGTTACCTTATAATGAGTCGGTATTTTTCCTTGTGTAAACTCAGTAAAGACTACTCCACTTACTTGGATCTTGGGTAAGATCTCACTTCACTCAGTCTTTCTCTTTCTATCTATGTCATAAGATTACATATATATGTATTAGATCTTTTTACCATGACTTCTTAAATAAATGTCCCGTCGTCATCTCTTTGTCTGTTTCTCTTGTCTAAATACCTGTACCCCTCTTCCCTCCTCTCCCACTCTACTTACCTTTCTCATTGTACCTTTGAATGTAATGATATACGTTTTATCTATCGGTTACCCTTAAACGACATACAGAGTCCTTTGAGTTCGTCTCCGAGACATAGTTGGATCTCCCCACCCCACCCCACCCCATTGTTTATCCTCTCTCCAAGTTTTCCCTCCCCTATATACATATGGATACCGACTAAGTACGACTCCAAACTGTCTTTTGTTGTTTTAAGACATTTCGTTAACAGGAAGTTATTTTTTATTTAATTTTTTTCTTACATAAGATTATAGTTTGTCGTTTCAAGTTGTTACGTTTGAACGTTAATGAAAACGTGGTTGGTTTTCAATGTATATTTGTGCAAGTACGATTCACACGTGTTAGAAGAGGAAAAAGGTAATTAGTGACTGATGTATGTACAGATTCGTGTACGAATAACTTTGCACATAATGAAATAATATTTCAGAAAAGGAAAATAAAGTGCAAATATGATCCTCACCCGTAATGTAGTCACAAATCAATACACACCTCTTCCGTTACCGTGGGGTGAGGTCATGAGAACGGACCTTTTAGGGTACCTACCTCCTCGGACCACCCGACGTCAGGTGCCCCAGCGATCCTCAGTCTGTGCTGACTCACGAAGTGAAAGTGAAAAGTAAAAGTGCGCAACCTCTTCCTTTACCGTTGGGTGAGGTCACAAGAACGGACCTCCTAGGGTCCCTGCCCCCTCGGACCATCCGACGGCGAATACCCCAGCGTGTCTCAGCCTGTACTGACTTCCTTGAATCGTCGTCGTCGTCGTCGTCTCCTTTCAATGTTATCGATGTGTAAAGAAAGAAGAAATCGTTTTTTTCCCTTTCATGACCTGTGTCATTGTGACACTCTGAGGAAGTAGACCGGGGTCACTGGAAACAGAGAGGGGATTACCGGACTGAACGGTTCTATGTTGGACCTACTGATTGACATAAGTGACCGTAAAAATGTTTGTGTAAAAAAAAAGTGTACAAGAATTGTTTTCTATATCCAATTTGTGTATGTTTTTATAGGTAATAAGTCCGACCACGTCGTCTTTATTCTTAATGTTCCAGTCTAGGGAGTCCTAGTTCCTCGTTACATGAGTCTCTCCATTGGGGTCACGACGACCCACTGTCTCTTACGTTCCGTGGGTGTGAGAAAGGAACCCTCTGACGTCTGTACCTTAGAATGTAATGGTATACATTTGATCTATCGTACCTCTAACGTCTGTCGTTAGACGAGGGGAGTCCTGGTTCGGCCTGAGGAATGACGAACCCTAAGGGGTTCGACACACAGGCACTCGACTGTGAGTTTGGATAACGTGGACGTCGTGAGTGGTCCCCTACCTCTCCCAGTGTCCTAGTCGACGAGACACTTAGTGTTCCGGGAGACACTGACGGGGTCCGGGTGAGACAGAGGACCGTCGTGGTGTGGTGGTAGTGTCCGATGAAATAATTGGAGATTCCTGATGTCCGTTTACTGTCTAGGTTGGACCTCTGAGTGTCGTTAAACGAATAAAGTGGAGTAATGGTTGACGGACTGGACATTTTGACCCCTTTACAGCGTGTACATACTACACGTGTGGTGCCACGGTCCCTCGTCGTGTGTCTCCGTACCAATGACGGCCCAAGTAGACGATAAATTTTGCTACGAAGATTAAACTTTCACAATGAAAAGTTCATTCAAGTGTATAGTATGTGTCTCAGTTAAAGTCTATCTATTGTTTATATTCATCTTTTCAATTTTCTTTTGTAAGTTCTTTTTTTGGATCCTCTAGTAGAATACTGGAAACGTATTCTTCTCTCGATAATTTAATATATTTGTTATTACGATTGTGTGTCCTTTTTACTGATGTTAATTTGACCCTTGTAGACGATTAGTTTTGTATGGTAATTCTTTCATTTAAGTTAGTGTCTTTTTCATTAACTTTAGTTTCTACCTATACGTCTTATATATTTGACAATGATATCTGTATTTTATATTCCCGTTATTGAGTGATCTTTTTTACCCGTCTTGTACCATATCTGTGGAACTTTTACTCGGTTTGGGGGGTTTTATATCTATTTCCACGAATTGAAGTAATCAGTAGTCTATTACGTGTAATTTTGATAGTACGACGATGACGATTCAGCGAAGTCAGCACAGGCTGAGACACACTGGGGTATCTACCGTCGGGTGGTCCGAGGGGGCAGGGACCCTAAGAGGTCCGTTCTTGTGACCTCACCCAACGGTAAAGGAAGAGGTTACGTACTTTGACTTTTCACTTCAACGAGTCAGTACAGACTCAGAATCGCTGGGGTGCCTGACATTGGGTGGTCCGAGGAGGTAGGTACCCTAAAAGGTCCGTTCTCATGACCTCACCCACGGTAACGGAAGATTTTGATAGTATCCTGTGGTAATATTTGGGGTGCCCTATTGATTTCCTTTTTCGTATCTGTTAGGTTCTCCACCGATTTTCTGTCTAGATGTTTTTGACGGGTATGACAACTACCTTCACACATGACCATTTTTGGTGAAACCTTTTGACAAGACTTCATAGATAAGTTGGACTTGTGTCCGTTGGTGTAACTGACATTGAAGGTTTAGGTTCAGATATGGTTTTTTTTACGTTTGTATAAAAGTGATTTCCTGCTTGTTCTCTTGCAAGTTTCGTCGTGATGAGGATTATTCGTTTGGGAGACCCGGGTGGTTCACAGGTGGTTGTTCTCTTTATTGTTTGTTTGACTCTTATTTGTGCTATGTTAAGTGTTAGTTACGTTGTATCCATTTAGGTGTTTGTTTTGCAACTCCCTTTCTTTCGTTTCTTCTATTTGTAGGCTAAATAGGTTCTTTACGCTCCGAGCAAATTGTAGGTCTTAATTTATTTACATTTTACGGTGTCCTTATCTTATTTCCTGGGTCTTTTTTCTACTAGTTTCTTCCTACCATCCTACCGGATCCCGACCTCGTCCCGTTTTCCCAACCTTCCCCTACCGACTCCCTGTACGTCAAAGAAAACAATCATTGTTTTTACAATGTTTTGTCTGCCACCACTACCGCCGTGTAGAGGTACTTGTATACTTTATTATATGATTTCAACGACTTAATGTTTGAAATTTGTCCGATTAACACTTAATATGGACCTATTACCTCTTCCGTTATCGTTGGGTGAGATCATCAGAACGGACCTTTTAGGGTACCTACCTCCTCGGACCATCCGACGTCAGGTACCCCAGTAATTCTCAGTCCGTACTGACTCGCTGAAATGAAAGGGAAAAGTGAAAGGACGCAACCTCTTTCTTTACCGTTGAGTGAGGTCACAAGAACGGACCTCTTAGGGTCCCTGTCCCCTCGGACTACCCGACGGTAGATACCCCAGCGTATCTCAGCCTGTGCTGACTTCACTGAATCGTCATCGTCGTCGTATGGACCTATTTCATCGAGCATAAATATACTTGAAGTTTATATTCGTTTATTTTCGTTTTGATTAGATTCAACAATACTCACACTGATCACTACTGGGACCTCAATCTCCTTCCGACTGCACCCCTCCCCGTGTCCCTGGGAGTCCCTTAGACCGTCCCAAAGTGGATGACTGGACCCATGTAAAGGAGGTACTTTTACACCCCTTGACAGTTGAGTCGTTGACGTGTGAAAGGTACCCATACAATATCAAGTTATTCGTCAAGGAAAAATTTTTGAATTTAACTAAATGTGTACTTGGTGGGATAATAAAGATAGGTTAAGGTGAAAGACTGTCTTTTTAATAACTAGAGAAGTTGGATGTTTGTGTGAAAGGAAGATGAAGTAAATAAAGGTACCTTTACGACTCCTTTATAATCGTAAACACGATGTGGGTGTTTCATTGTTTTATAAAATGTATTTACTCTTTAAATTTTCTGATAAGCCATAGTTTTTTAAGAATACAGTTATCTATGGTAATTTACTGTTTTAGTAGAAGTTTTGGTAAACGTGGACTGTTTAGTTTTGTAATGATCATAAAATTTTATAAAATAGATGATTTTTTCTCTAGTTGTATTCAGCTTTTTCGTTTTTCAACCGAATTTTGAGTTGTAAGTCTTTTGATTTTATGCACTTGGTACTTGAAGGACTACAAGTTCGACCAAAATCTTTTCCGTCTCCTTGGTCTCTAGTTTAACGGTTGTAGGTTACCTAGTAGTTTTTTCGTTCTCTCAAGGTCTTTTTGTAGATAAAGACGAAATAACTGATACGGTTTCGGAAACTGACACACCTAGTGTTCTTTGACACCTTTTAAGACTTTCTCTACCCTTATGGTCTGGTGGATTGGACGGAGAACTCTTTGGACATACGTCCAGTCCTTCGTTGTCAATCTTGACCTGTACCTTTTTGTCTGACCAAGGTTTATCCATTTCCTCATACAGTTCCGACATATAACAGTGGGACGAATAAATTGAATATACGTCTCCTGTAGTACTCTTTACGACCTGACCTTTTTGTGTTCGATCTTAGTTCTGACAGCCCTCTTTATAGTGATTGGAGTCTATACGTCTACTGTGGTGGGAATACTGTCTTTCACTCCTCCTTGATTTTTCGGACAACTACTTTCACTTTCTCATCTCACTTTTTCAACCGAATTTCGAGTTGTAAGTCTTTTTCTTCTAGTACTGTAGGCCAGGGTAGTGAAGTACCCTTTATCTACCCCTTTGTCACAGTCTGAAATAAAAACCCCCGAGGTTTTAGTGGCGTCAACCACTGACGTCGGTACTTTAATTTTCTGCGACTGAGGAACCTTCTTTTTACCACTGGTTGGATCTGTCTCATAATTTTTCGTCCCTGTAATGAAACGGCTGATTCCAGGCAGATCAGTTCCGATACCAAAAAGGACACCACTACATACCTACACTCGTAACCTGATATTTCTCTCGACTCGCGGCTTCTTAACTACGAAAACTTGACACCACAACCTGTTCTGACAACTCTCAGGGAACCTGACATTCCTCTAGGTTGGTCAGGTAGGATTTCCTCTAGTCAGGACCCACAAGTAACTTTCCTGACTACAACTTCGACTGATGAAACCGGTGGACTACGTTTCTCGACTGAATAAACTTTTCTGGAACTATGACCCTTTCTAACTTCCGTCCTCCTTTTCCCCTACTGTCTCCTACTCGACCAACCTACCGTAGTGGCTGAGTTACCTGTACTCAAACCCATTTCAGACCCTCAACCACTACCTGTCCCTCCGGACCACACGACGTCAGGTGCCTCAGTGTTTCTCAGCCCGTACTGACTCACTGACTTGACTTGACTTTTTCGTTGGGTCCATTTATAGTTACTAAATTTGTATATAAAATTTATTTCAATGTTTATGATACGGTTTCGGAAACTGACACATCTAGTGTTATTTGACACCTTTTAAGACTTTCTCTACCCTTATGGTCTGGTGGACTGGACGGAGAACTCTTTAGACATACGTCCAGTTCTTCATTGTCAATCTTGACCTGTGCCTTGTTGTCTGACCAAGGTTTATCCTTTTCCTCATGCAGTTCCAACATATAACAGTGGGGCGAATAAATTGAAGATACGTCTCATGTAGTACTCTTTGCGACCCGACCTTCTTTGTGTTCGACCTTAGTTCTAACGGTCCTCTTTATAGTTATTGGAGTCTATACGTCTACTGTGGTGGGAATACCGTCTTTCACTTCTCCTTGATTTTTCGGAGAACTACTTTCACTTTCTCCTCTCACTTTTCCAACCGAATTTCGAGTTGTAAGCCTTTTGCTTCTAGTACCGTAGGTCAGGGTAGTGAAGTACCCTTTATCTACCCCTTTGTCACCTTTGTCACAGTCTGAAATAAAAACCCCGAGGTTTTAGTGACGTCTACCACTAACGTCAATACTTTAATTTTCTGCGAATGAGGAACCTTCGTTTCAATACTGGTTGGATCTGTCGTATAAGTTTTCGTCTCTGTAATGAAACGGTTGTTTCCAGGCAGATCAGTTCCGATACCAAAAAGTCACCAGTTCGTACCTACACTTTCAACCTGACACTTCTTTCGACTCACGGCTTCTTAGCTACAAAAACTCGACACCCCAACCTCTTCTGAGAACTCTCAGGGAACCTGACGTTCCTCTAGGTTGGTCAGGTAAGATTTCCTTTAGTCAGGACCCACAAGTAACCTTCCTGACTACGATTTCGACTTTGAGGTCATGAAACCGGTGGAGTACGGTTCTCAACTGAATAACCTTTTCTGACTACAACCCTCCCTAACCCCCGTCCTCTTCTTCCCCTACTGTCTCCTATTCTACCAACCTACCGTAGTGGCTGAGCTATCTGTACTCAAATCCACTTGAGGCATCAACCACTACCTTTCCCTCCGGACCGCACGACGTTAATTACCCCAGTGTTTCTCAGCCTGTGTTGACTCGCTGACTTGACTTGACATGTTTATGACTTTCGTAAATAAATAAAAATTCTCTTATATACACTTTATTTATGTTTATGTAATATATTCTCTGGTTTTTTTAGTGTTCTAAAACAATTCAAGATATACTTTTATAATAATTATTAGAAATTTCATTATATAAGTATTAGACCACTAATGACATTTTTGTCGTCGTATCAAAAATCAGAGGGGTTTAGGCGTGTAATTTTGTTTGTTTCATTGTTCGGTCGTTCTCTGTTTTCGAGTACTTACGGTAAAGATCCACTCCTCTCGGAGGGTGAGGGGTGGGGATGTACTTTATGTTTTATGTTCCGTTGTTGGTCGGGGAGGGGGAGAGACGAGGTTCCGACTCCTCACACAAGTGACGGGGATCACAGACTCATCGTCTTCCCTGACCTCGGGATACCCCAAAATGGGTTAGGTAGTCGGGACCACTTAAGTTATCCCGTGGACGTCTGAACTCTGGAGCGTAGGACCCGTCCCAGGTCAGGCCCGACCTCAGTCTTGACTCGTCCTATCCCCACTACCCTGCTCCTTTCTTTGACCTGTTTTGATTCTCCCCTGTCTCGGTCCTTCGGAGTCTTTAGGTCGACGGGGTCCAATTGAGAGGTTCGTTTACCGTCCTCCCCTCTCTCTTCGTGGACCCTTCGAAGGACCGGGGTGAAAGGAGGTTCAAGTAGGTTTAAGTCAAGTGTGTTTTTACTCGTTGTTTCCAGTCCCAGTTCAGACTGTATTTCAATAATGCTCTTTGTTTCTTCGTCATAAAGTTATTTCGACCCTTTTTTATTAAATTCTCCTTTTTCTATTTTCTTAGTTTACTCGTCTAATTGTAGGGACGTGTGTTACTTTTAGGTGATCTTTTTGTGTGGTTGTTTTATTTATTTTTTATGGTGGACGAAGAGATTCAATATTCTGTCTCTTTTACTATAGTCTGTACTTTATTGGTACATTTAATCTTAATCCTTTTGACTCTTTGTTTCCTGTTTTTGAGTCTCTTTTTTGATCTTTATTTACCATGAAGTAAAGTCTTTACTATCGAGTCGACCATTTCTTAGGTGGACGTTTCGTCCTCTGGAACCAAGCTAAGGACCCAACCCTTCTAGGTGACCTCTTCCCCATCCGATCGGTGAGGTCATAAGAACCCGAAGGGACCACCGAGTCGACCATTTCTTAGACGGACGTTCCACCCTCTGAACCAAAGCTGGGGACCCAACCCTTCTAGGGAAGCTCTTCCGGTCATGAGACCGGACCTCTTAAAGTACCTGATATATGTCAGGTACCCCAGTGTCTCAGCCTGAGCGGACTCACTGAAAGTGAAAGTTATTTACTGTGCAATTCTCTTCGTTCCCTTTCCTTCTTGTAAAATTTTATTTTTTCTTCACGTTTATAATTTCCGTCCGTTTCTATGTTTTTTGTCTATTATCCTTAGTGATTACCTTTAATTTCGTCCTCTTTTCTTACTACGAATGTCTATATTAAATACTTTTTAGGTCACTTAAATTGTTGTTTATTTTTCCAAACTGATGTATAACTTTCCTGTGTGGTACATTCTCTTTGACTCAGTCTTGATTACGGTGCTGCATAATATAATAGTACGTTAATGACTTGTAACTTCTTTTGACTTCAGGAAACCGTAAATCTGTTTTTCTATTCACTGAAAAGTTCCCTTTGTTCGCGACGTGTAGTCGTCAAAGTGTCCTTTCTTGCCGTCGATTCGGGTAGGGAGACCGACGGAGTTTGTCCGGGTAGGTCCGGAGAACGAGACTAGAGACCAAGGAGGCACTCACAGACTTCCTGTCTATTCAGATTTAAATTCTGTCTTTTCTTTAAGAAGTCTTAGTGTGTCGACGACGCAATTCCCCACAGGACGAGAGTGTTTACCAAGACATTCGGGTCCGTAAATAGACAATACATTCCTGTCCAGACAGTGGGTGGACCTCTGTCGGAAGTCTCCTTTGTAAGAGCCTGGTCTCGGGTTCCAGAGTTTGTACTACTCTTTCCGGACTCAAGTCGGGACTCTACTTGTACATTCATAGTCTCGTACTCCTGGTTGGGTTCTCACTCAGACTGTATTGGACTGTTCATAAGTGCTTAGGTGAGCGGTCCGTCTGTGTCCTCTTTCCAAATGTGTACTCCGACCTTTGTCGGGGTCTGTTTTTCTCCGGGTACCAGGGTAGGAAAAAATTCTCGAAGTTCTTAGACTTCTAGTCGGGTCGTGACTCTTCTCTTGACATTGAACCAAGTATGGGCTTCAAATACTTCACAAGATCGTCCAGATTCAAATGTATGTGTCTGTGTGTGTACGTGTCTGTGTGTTTACATGTCTGTACCTGTCTCTGTGGGTGTGTGGGTGTACGTCTCTCTCTCTCTCTCTCTCTCTCTCTCTCTCTCTGTACGGGTCTGTGTGTCTTCGTGTCTGTGTCTTTCTTTTATGTGTATTGTGACTTGACCTGTCTGGATGAACTCAATTGTTTCAGAGTCACAACCTTCAAAAATTAAATGTAGTTTACTAAAAAACTCTTCATTTCATTTCGTGTAAACTCTTTTTAGATGTTCACTTTGGTAGTACTATTAACGTAAGATTCGGTCCGACCGTCCTTTAAGTCTGTTACTGTTCCTACACTGGGTTTTCGACACAAAGACTCGTCGAAAAAAAAAAAAAATGTGATTAAGGTATCTCCTTTCATCGAAAAGAATTCTATTTTTCTAGGTTGACGAGATTTCTTTGTGTTTAATTTTATGTCTCTTCACATGTGTCGTTACTTTCGAAGCTACCAAAATTGATCTTTAGTAAGAAAGGTAAGTTGTTTTTCCATGACTGATTACCAAGTTCTGTTCTTTTCGACACAATGGGACATACAGAAGTCCTAGACGACCTACGGGAACCTGTTACGTATGTTGTGGGGCCCGTGAGTATAAAAAAGTGACATTTCGGGTGTTTACTTTTGTTACAAAGCCCGTACAGAGACTTGGAACAGTGGTCCGGAGACTTCAGGATTACGTGGTGGCAGGTCTTCGGTCGTAGGACGTGTGTGTCGACCCGAGACCGGAGTCCGTTCCCGAACAGAGACACCCATGCCCCAGTGTTTCACTCAGCTATGGTACCATACACATACTATACATGTAGGACTTGTCTAGAATGGTGTAAGTCGTTGTGACTAAATGACGTCCGGTCTTTAGATTGGACCAAAGGGATAAGAGTCCTTGCTTAGGACACAACCCAAGTCAAGTCAGTAAGTCAACACAGGCTGAGAAACACTGGGGCACCTGACGTCTTATGGTGTGAAGGGACAGGTAGTGGTTGAGGGTCTCACAGGTGATTGATTACAGGTAGCTCAACGACTACGGTAGATTGGTAGAGTAGGAGACAGTAGGGGAAGAGGAGGGCAGAAGTTGGAAAAGGTCGTAGTCCCAGAAAAGGTTACTCAGTCCAGAAGTATAGTCCACCGGTTTCATAATCTCGAAGTCGTAGTCAGGAAGGTTACTTATAAGTCCTGACTAAAGGAAATCCTAACTGACCAAACTAGATGGACATCAGGTTCCCTGAGACTTGTCAAAAGACACTGTGGTGTCAAGTTTTAAGAAGTCTTGAGTGGAAAAAATACCTGGTTGATAGTCTAAACATGTACTGATGACCTTTTTGGTATCGAAACCGTTTCATTAGAGACGAAAAATTATACGAGAGATCTTTTCCGTCTCCTTGGTCTCTAGTTTAACGATTGTAGACAACCTACTAGCTTTTTCGTTTTCTCAAGGTCTTTTTGTAGATGAAGACGAAATAAATGATACGGTTCTGAATGTGACACACCTGGTGTTATTTGACACCTTTTAAGACTTTTTCTATCCTTATGGTCTGGTGGACTAGACGGAGAACTCTTGGACATACGTCCAGTCCTTCGTTGTGAATCTTGACCTGTACTTTTTTGTCTGGCCAAGATTTATCCTTTTCCTCATACAGTTCCGACATGTAACAGTGGGACGAATAAATTAAATATACGTCTACTCTTTACGACCCGACTGTTAGTTCTAACGGTCCTCTTTATAGTTATTGGAGTCTATACGTTTATTGTGGTAGGAATACCATCTTTCACTTCTGTTTGATTTCTCCGAGAACTAGTTTCACTTTCTCCTCTCCCTTTTTCAACCGAATTTCGAGTTGTAAGTCTTTTGCTTCTAGTACCGTGGACCAGAGTAGTGAAGTACCCTTTATCTACCCCTTTGTCACCGACTGAAATAAAAAAACCCGAGGTTTTAGTGACGTCTACCACTAACGTCGGTACTTTAATTTTCTGCGCATGAGGAATCTTCCTTTCAATACTGGTTGGATCTGTCGTACAATTTTTCGTCTCTGTAATGAAACGGTTCTTTCCAGGCAGATCTATTCCGAAACCAAAAAGGACACCAGTTACCTACACTCTCAACATGACATTTCTTTCGATCACGACTTCTTAACTATGAAAACTTGACACCACAACCTCTTCTAAGAACTTTCAGGGAACCTGACGTTCCTCTAGGTTGGTCAGGTAAGACTTCCCCTAGTCAGGACCCACAAGTAATCTTCCTGACTACAACATCGACTTTGATTATGAAACCGGTGGACTACACTTCTCGACTGAGAAAACTTTTCCGGTAGTACGACCCTTTCTAACTCCCGTCCTCTTCCCCTACTGTCTCCTACTGTACTAACCTACCGTAGCGGCTGAGTTACCTACACTGAAACACATTGGAGGTCCTCAACCACTACCTGTCCCTCCGGATCGCACGATACTACGTACCTCAGCGTTTCTCATCCTGTGCTGACTCCTTGACTTGACTTGACTCCAACCAGTATCGAAAAGAAGGTTCCTCGTTCGTAGAAATTAAAGTACGGCCGTCAGTAGTAGTCGTCACTAAAACCTCACGTCCTTTTATTACAGATAGTGACATAGGTGACGAAGGGGTAAATAGACAGTACTTCACTACCCTGACCTACGGTACTAGAAACAAACGACTTACGACTCAAAATTTGGTTAAAAAAGGGAGAAGAGAAAGTGAAAGTATTTCTCCGAGAAATCAAGGAGAAGCGAAAGACGGTATTCCCACCACGGTAGACGTATCGACTCCAATCACTATAAAGACGGTCGTTAGAGCTAAGGTCAAACACGATGTAGGTCGGACCGTAAAACGTACTACATGAAACGTATATTCAATTTATTCGTCCCATTGTTATATGTCGGAACTTCATGAGGAAAGGACTGGACCTTAGTCAGTCAACCCGGTACAGGTCAAGATTGACAACGAAGGACTGGACGTATGTCTAAAGAGTCCTCCGTCCAGTGCACCAGACCATAAGGGTAGAGAACTTCTTAAAAGGTCAAACATCGTCTACAAAAAGACCTTGAGAGAACGAAAAAGATACTAAGGTGTCTACAACCGTTAAACTAGACACGAAAGAGATAGAAAAGATTTAGGTCGAAGTTGTAGACCTTAAAGTACCAAATACGTGACAACTTCGGACTGAACCTCTTAAAACTCATAATGAAACGGTCACACACGCTACTCATATTAACACGTAATCAAACTTGTAAGAAACGGTGACATAAAAAATCCATAACCTTACTTTTGACTGGAAAAGGTCAGGACACCGGTGACGACTCTAAAGGTTTAAACGACCGTATGACTCACGCCGTGAATGTGTCGTAGTAGAAAATCCTAAACTTTATCGAGTGGACCTTAAGGTATCGGAGGTGATCGAAACAAGTAGTGCTATGAAGGATTTCGGGTGAACTGAAACGTGAGCTCCTATAGACCAAGATCCATTCACTGGTGTGGTAGTACCAATAGACCCAGTACTTCTAGAAAAAACATATCAAGAAGTCACTTAAGAACGGTGGAGAAGAATTATAGAAGACGAAGACAATCCAGGTATGGTAAAGACAGGAAATAACACGGGTAGAAACGTTCTTCATAAGGGAACCATAGAGATTAAAAGAACTTCTCTAGAGATCAGAAAGAGTACGATAACAAAAGGAGATAAAGAAACGTAACTAATGACTCCTTCCGAAAGAATAGAGAGGAAAGATAAGAAACCTTGAGACGCGAGTCTACCCATATAGAAGGGAAAAGAAAAAACGGAAATCAAAGAGAAGAAAAGTATCGATAAACATTCCGGAGGAGTCTGTTGATAAAACGGAAAGACGTAAAAAAAGAACCCCTACCAGAACTATTAGTGGAGGACACGTTACAGTGTTTGCAGGTATCAAGAAGTCCGTAAAACAGATAGTCTAGATTAGGGAACTTAGATAAAAAGTGGAGGTTACATATTAGTATTCCCTAAACTAAATCCAGTCAGGACTCACCAGATCACCAAAAGGAATGAAGGAAGTTATATTCAGACTTAAAACGTTATTCCTCAAGTACTAGACTCGGTGTCAATCGAGGTCCAGAACAAAAACGACTGACATATCTCGAAGAGGTGGAAACCGACATTTCTCATATTAGTTGGACTAAAACCATAACTGGTAGACTGGTAGACTACAGTAGGTACACATCGTAGTAGAGAACACAACAACCTTCTCTGACAAACGATACTGGTCACACAAGAGAACCGTTTTGAGACAATCGGAAACGGGACGAAGCAAAACATGATGTTCCGGTTTAAACGGGTAATGAGGTCCATAGTGAACTGAAGGATGAAAATGTAAGGTCAGGGGATACTACTTTTCCTGTAGAAAAGACCACAATCAAGAATTTCCAGAACATCCAGTAGTACTTGGTAGGTTGAAGTCGAAGAAGTCGTAATCACCAACCCCGTATCTGAACTTAATGACACTATGACTTACCAAATGGAACCTTTGTTTATCTCTAGTAAGGCAGTAAAAACTCTAACGTAGGTTCATGACGTAAAGTCTGAGAAAACAACTGATGCTCCCGATGAGGTAAAGAGGATTCCCCAAGAACGGGTGTCTTCATCAAGTAAAATCAGGGAATCAGTACAGGTTGAGAAACTCTGGGGTACCTGACGTCGTGAGGTCCGAAGGGACAGGTAGTGGTTGAGGGCCCCGAACGAGTTTGAGTACAGGTAACTTAGTCACTACGGTAGGTTAGTAGAGTAGGAAACAGTAGGGGAAAAGGAGGGCGGAAGTTAGAAAGGGTCGTAGTCCCGGAAAGGGTTAGTCAGTCAAGAAGTGTAGTCCACCAGTTTCATAACCTCGAAGGCGAAGTCGTAGTCAGGAAGGTTACTTATAAGTCCTGTCTAAAGGAAATCCTAACTGACCAAACTATAGGGACGTCAGGTTTTCTGAGAATTCTCAGAAGAGGTTATAGTCTTAAGCTTTCGTAGTTAAGAAGTCACGAGTCGAAAGAAGTGTCAGGTTGAGAATGTAGGTATGTACTGATGACCTTTTTGGTATCAAAACTGGTCTACCTGCAAACAACTATATTACCAGTAGACTTAATTTAAGTGGGTACGGTCACGCAAAATCGAGTCCCTAAGGATTTTATAACTTCAAGTGAGAACGGTAGAGGGCAGACTGGTGAAGGTTAAACGGAACTAAGCACCTGGATTGTAAAGTCCAAGGATACTTTATAAAAAGAAATGTCGTAACCTGAAACGAAGGTAGTGATCAGTGTAGGTGTTGACTCACAACAAAAACGAAACCGAGGTAGAGAAGTAAGAAAGACCTCAATAAAGAGGTGAGAAGAGGTCATCGTACAACCCGTGGATGGTTGGGTCCCTCAAGGAGAAAGTCGTGGCATAGAAAAATGTGAAAGTATTACAAGTACCCCAAGAGTTCCGTTCTTATAACTTCACCAAACGGTAAGCGAAGAAGTGACCTGTTACAAAACAGTCTTGAGAGGTGGTACTGGGTAGACAGAACCCACCGGGATGTGTCGTACCGAGTATCAAAATCGTTCAATCTGTTCCGACACTAGGTGCATAAACCAAACCAATCAAAAGACACTAACACCAAAAGTAAGACAGACGGGATACTACCTATTCCTATTCTCCAAACACCTTCGAAGGTCTACCCTCTCTGACTGACCCAATCAAGTACAAATTAGTTCCGTTGTAGAATTGATGTCAATATATGTCAAACACCACTTCAGTGTTTGGGTCCAGGACGACTCCCTGGCGTCGGAGTCATTTATTAAAAAAATGACGAAATGTTTACCATTTCCTCGAGTAGAATGAACAGTACGAGACTGTATGTTTATCTTCTACTCTTTGAATGAAAGGTTGATAAAAAAAGGTCCTTTACATCCTTAAAACGAGTTTAAGTACCATTTTTATTTTGGAGATTTCTACTTTCGATTTATATTTAAATTTAATCTTTATTCGTAGTACTATCGTGTTAATACCGGGGTTTCTTTGGGTACGGGACCAGGGGTCTTGAGAACATATACACGGGCCGTGTCTTTTTCCCGAAACGTCTGTCGTAATCCATGTATACGACCCTATTCGTCTATTAGGGTTTAGTAGTTTACATAGGGATTCTCGTCTCCTGTCTCTGTCCCTGGGTGTCCCTCTGAGAGGTTGCAAAGACCTAAACTCGTCCCTGTTCTTGGGTCTTAGCGTACCGTGGAGACCTTCGACCTCTACACTCGAGACCTGACAGGTGATTTTCGAAGGTTCCTGGATGGGACACCTACGAGACCACAATCAGGTCTCTCTGTTACGGTCTGGGGTCAGATGTCTTAGACATCACTACTTACACATGACAAATTCGGTTGTTCAAACTCCAGTAGACTTAGAGAGTCCTATTCCCGTGATAAAGTTGAGGTGTTAAGGTACCTATTGACTCGTTACAGTGACGACAGACTATAGTGGACATGTGTCCATGGTGATCTTTTTGTTTTACGGGTGACTTACATCGTCCTTCTTGTTCGATGGTCTAGACAGATTAGGGGTCAGTACGAGGATCCTACCGTTTCACGGGAGTCTCTACGAATGACCCAAACGGCGACACAGAGGTATTTGGAGTTTCAGCCTACTTCACGGTTGTACGTCTCAGACTCCTTTGTCCATGGGACTTCTACAGTGAAGTGGGGGGTTCCTTGACTGAGTCCGGGTCTCGGGGGAGAGGTAGCGGGGAAGACCCGGTAAAGGAAACAGGACTAAGGTGTCACAAAAAGGTTTTCGTGAAGTAAATCCTTAGTAGGCTCTGACAACAAAAAAGAATTAAAAGTCAACCTCCTATTGACGAAATGTTACAACGTGACCAAAGACGGTATGTAGTTGCACTTAGTCGCTATACACACACACACACATATGTATATATACAGGGGTGGGAGAACTTCGGGAGAGGGTGGGTGGTGGGGTAGAGTGGGGAGGTCCAGCTGGTTCTCGTGGTCCAGTATGTCGTTTGAGGGTGACCGATAGTCAAAATACATACCATTTCACACGTAAAGGTTCGACGAGAGAGTTAAGCAGGGTGAGAGAGAGGAGGGGGGTAGGACGACACAGGTGTTAAGATAAGAGATTCAGACGCAGAGTTACGACGGGTCTTTTATTCAAGTAGTCGTAATAAAAAGTCTAAGGTATATATACGTAGTTGTCTCTGAAACATACATACGTGAGATCGGACGTAAGAATGTGTTGTGTCTCGAGAATGATGAGGTTGTCTGTGAAGTTTTTCTTTTTTTTTTTTTCGAAATTGTATTTCCAAATGGTACTCTTCATTCACCCTTCCTCCTCATTGTCTCAGGTTCGTACTGGGTTTAATCGTAAAAGGGGTTTATGTCTTTATTGGGTTGGGACCTTTTTCGTTGTCATAACAAGGAGTCGTTTACTGTCGTGTCGTTGAGTGACCGGTTCCTCTCGGTCTTTACTCATGTCGGAAATGAATATGTATTTGACGTTATTTAAATCTTAATTTCTAGACTTACGTTTTTTTACTTTGTTTTTATAATTTCATTTTATATCGACTTATAAATACGTTTAAAACCGTTTCCTTCCGAAAAATTCGTACTGTGGTTTCAAACTTTAGTATTTCCTTATGTAAGGATCTATACTGACACTTTTTTAAATGAAGAACGTATATTTTGTTAATATTCAGTTGGTAGTTGTCTATTTTCTTATACACCATTTATATGTCGACTTATGGTGAATTCTACTCCACCGTTCTTATGTGTCTTCTTGACATGTTTTTTCTAGAAGTGTTGGGTCTATTAGTACTACTACACTAGTGATTAAATCTTGGTCTGTAGATCCTTACACTTCAGTTCACCCGGAATCTTTGGTAGTGATTCTTGTTTCGATCACCTCCACTACCTTAAGGTCACCTCGACAAAGTTTAGGACTTTCTACTACGACACTTTCACGACGTAAGTCATACGGTCGTTTAGACCTTTTCAGTCGTCACCGGTGTCCTGACCTTTTCCAGTCAAAAGTAAGGTTAGGGTTTCTTTCCTTTACGTTTTCTTACGAGTTTGATGGCGTGTTAATGTGAGTAGAGTGTCCGATCATTTCATTACGAGTTTTAAGAGGTTCGGTCCGAAGTCGTTATACACTTGGTGCTTGAGGGACTACAAGTTCGACCAAAATCTTTTCCGTCTCCTTGGTCTCTAGTTTAACGGTTGTAGGTTACCTAGTAGTTTTTTCGTTCTCTCAAGGTCTTTTTGTAGATAAAGACGAAATAACTGCTACGGTTTCGGAAACTGACACACCTAGTGTTATTTGACACCTTTTA